>JBCFXI010000353.1:0-186895 GCA_038496175.1 Ampulex compressa | reverse complement strand
CCCCCCCCCCCCCCCCCCCCCCCCCCCCCCCCCCCCCCCCCCCCCCCCCCCCCCCCCCCCCCCCCCCCCCCCCCCCCCCCCCCCCCCCCCCCCCCCCCCCCCCCCCCCCCCCCCGAGGCAGCCTAACCTTCCCATGCCAGGCAGAAACTAATTTAAGTTGGAGAATCACTTTGGCTGTTTCGATTTATTCAGATACTCGACGTATTTCCCGCGAGAGGCCACCCGTCCGACGTTTCGTCCCCCTTCCCTCGCCCTCCCCCCCTGGCCTGCTCGCTCCATCAACCCCTCTATTCACCTTCGATGCATGAACCCCCGACTTGTAGCGGAGTCGTGCGAAAACTCGATGCCGACTGGACGCCATCGCTGAGCCTCGCTGGTTTCATATTTCGCGCCAGTTTTCTAACGGATCGAGGAAAGTTCAAGGTGCCGGTTGCGCGTGACGAGTATATTCCTGCAAGTATGACGTTTTTGTTTGGGAAGATATTTCGAGTATACGCGTTACAGAAGGAGGAAGGGCAGACATTTGTGTGCGACTAGTTACGCGCGGGTGACAGGTTACACGGAATTCACGGTGTAGCGAGAAGTTCCATATATTGGAGCGTTTCCTATATTGGGCCGTCCGTGTATCTCAATAAAGAAACACATTTTTTATCAGCTCCGTTAGCTGCAATGTATAACCATTTCGTTGTTCCTCCATGGTCGATCTTAATTTTGCACGTCATCGCAGCCAACGGAGATATTGAAAATTTGTTTGGTTATTGAGATACAGGGGCGATCCAATTTAGCAACGGATTCAATATATCTCTTTCGTATATGTCGCTTAAACTAGTATTGAGAGAGAGAGAAGGATATGAAATCGGATAATCAACGTGAAAATTGGCGAAGGCATCTTTTTTTCTAAATTTGTATATTTCACAATTTAATATTCGTCGATTACCGTTAGAATCATACAACCCGGCACCTAGTTGCCCGTGGCGGGAGTCCCAATATTTACGGAAGTGGCATCGTCAGCTGGAAAGCGAATTTGTGTTCTCGAGAAGAAGGGAAGTCGGGAAATACCCTGTAACAAATTTTCTGCTCACGAATCGCGTGACAAAGCACGAATGCGAACTACCGCGTTGTTTCCAAGCGTTTCTAGCGGATGTTGGATCGAATCCACGTGCGTTCGACCAAATTGGAAAGGGAAGAAGGCGTGAAATAGAACGAAAAACTTGCCAATCAAGAGCGGGACCGTGGTAAATTACCTTTGATTTCTGTTCGTCGCGCAGGAATTTTCCTTTTCCTATTTTTGCCGGCTCCTACCCCCAGGAGAATCAGAAACGTGGCAATCGCGTACCGCCATCAGCCTGCGATACCTCCACCCCCCCTCCTCCCTTCGTATAATCACGCCTAATGGCATTCTTCCTGCTGAAATCCAGGGTGATTTTTGCCCGTGGAACGAACGAATCGAAAATGGCGCGTTCCAGCGTGTGCCTCGCCCCATGTTCGATACTTTGAATGCAAAGTGTAACAACGCTCTAATAAACGCCAAGGAAACATCAGGCCTGACTTTCTCACGTTGCCATATTCTCCAGTACAAATCTCAACGACTTTCTCCTCCTTTTTCGTGAAATTTTTAATCGATACATCGTTTGCACAAATATTCTTGGAAGAATGAATATAGTAATTGAGTCAAGTGATTTTGTAAGGATAAATTAAGAGGAAGCGAGGAAAGTAATCTTGTAGAAACGAATTGCTAGTCAGAGGCATAGATCAATAAACTGTGCATTATACTTTGAAGTAAATTAAATTATCGCTTGAATATAATTAATAATTCCAGTTAATTTCGTTCTTTGCCACGAAAAAGAAGCGGTAGATTCGGGGACGAGGTCGATGCATGGAACTTTATGGAGACTCTTCGTCGCAGTTTCGAGGTATAATTATGGACACCTTCCGAGGCGAAAAGGTGCAAAGTTCACGCGCCAGAGGAGATATTTCAGGACGCCGCGAACTGCGCGTTTACGACGAGAATCTTGCAGAGTCGTGGAACCAGTGAAGGCAACAAATCGTTCGAAATCGACCGAGAACCTTTTCATGCAGGAGAAAAGGAGAGACGAGAAAGAACGTGACGAATTCCCAGCGATACTCGCCTTTTTTCTTCACACGGAAAAATAATAACTGCTCGCCCAGATGTAACGTGTAACAACGTTAACGAACTGCAGGCTTTTGTAATTGCGTCGAGCCCCGTTTCTTTGCGATCGCTTTTACATGCCGAAATAAAGTAACTACGGCAGGTTTGATTAATACGAGTACGATGGTCTAATCAGCTTTCGTAATTATACCTTTGTCTGCTCGCTCGAAACTTTGCTCGCGCAGGAGAATTAAATAATCACTGTTTGTTTGAGTGTACACTGCATCCTGTCGGTTCCACGCAAGTTGCGTGCATCTCTCTCTCTCTCTCTCCCTCTCTTTCCTCATTTCTTTATCCAATAACGTAAAATAATTACACGCGAAAAAATGCACTTTACGCGCCCATACCGTATATTTGATAAAAGTAAAACGATTATAAAGAAGATCTATATATAAAATGAATGCGAAAATAATTTCAAGTTTTACTATTATATTTAATAACAGAAATAACAATTTTCTTTACTTTATCCTAAGATTTTATACGCCAATATGTATTTAAAGATAATACATGTGATATAATAATATTTGAAGAGTAAACTTATTGCTCCCTTATTTCAACTTTTTGCTAATCATTTCTTTCATAAATATTAGAATTTTGGGACAGGTTATTCTCTGAGATTATCCATGATTTCATTGCAGCGCATGCATCAACACATGAATTTATTATCACATTTCCTCTATCCTCCTTTTCTTTAAGGATACATACAGTACACCTAAATATCTGCTAGGTTTGCTGTTAAGACAACGTGTGTGACGATTGCACAGTGCAATTCCCTCGATCGCAGTTTCATTGCGCGACGCGACGTTCGAGGCTCCGCCAAATCGCTAAATTGGACAAAATTCCATTTCGGCCAATAGCATTTGCCCTTGCCGCCCCCACAGAATCTATTCCCGAGTAACTATCCTTTTTGTTGTCCACTCCGTCTGTGGCGTAAAAAGTTTAAAATACAGGAGCTCGTTCGCATGCCACGTGACAAACTGCGCGCGGATCGTACAGGCTGCGTTACCCAGGCTTTATGAAGCGATTTAGCATTCGTTCGAGCTTCGAAAGCGCGTGCGCAGTAAGATTTAGAATGCCGTTACATTCCGTCGCGGGGCGTCGTTATTAACGGTATTAAATTTTTCCGGCCTTCCGGCCGGCGCCAGGCGCGATCGTTTCCGTAAATAAACCCTTATTTATCGCCCCGGCAAACCGTTTCGTACGCATCGATCCGCAGGCCCGTTTCATTTTCGGCACGCGAGCGCCGCGCGCAATAGCGCCTCGACTCGGTCCTTTGCATTCCGCGCCGCTGTACCCTTGATGGCCACGAGAAAAGCTTTTTTTTATTTATTCGAAGCCGCACCATGCGCGAGTTTAATGGCTATAATCTGCGTCGTGGACTTTGGCTTATCGAACACCAGTGATCCTTTGTTCCCGTAACCCGCACTTGTCTTATACATTGATTGCGAAAGTTTGAAATTATATATATAGATCAATTTCATCAATATACTTTCTTTCATCCATATTAACCTATCGCATAATCAAAAAGACAACGGCTACATCGCTCTCGCGCGATTTTCTCAGAACAGACTCTAAGATTTAAGCGAGCAGCGGCAAGGACCTTGCGCGGATAATAATAAATCAACCGTGGACCGGTTGATCCGCAGGGAACCCCCAGAAGCTCGTAATAAAAAGCTCTCTCCCTGGCGCAAAGCTTAACCGCCAATTAACGACGACACCGCGGGACGGGAGATCTTAGAAGCGAGGTACGCATCCTTCGAGACCGCCGATCCGGGCGTGAATGTTTAAGTCCCGTCCCACCGTCACAAGGAAAATAACAATGACCGCTGCTCCGGGAGAATTCGAGGGGACGAGGAGCCGTCGAATCGGCGCAGGTCGGGCCCGAGGGTCCGGCAGTTAAAGACGGTAACGCGCGTGTGATATCGAAACTTTACATCCGGCACAATGGGCTGAACATTGTAAATGCGTCCCTGCGGTATGGGCCTTAAGCGTGCGCCGGCTCGTTTCGCGAGCCCGAGGAGCCGGGATGGGCCACGTCATTGTCCCCTTAAAGGAAGCGAACGTAGGAGGCCCTGACGTGGTCGTTAAGAATGAAATTCTCCGGCTTATCACCGACGGGAAGAGGGGAATTTGGCTAATTAACCGAGGAAAGGACCGGTCCCCGGGGCCGCCTCGGTGTATTTAATGGCGAGATGCGCGCTCGTAATGACGTTTGTGAGAATTGAGCTCTCGGGCTTTTGGTAGCGAATTATGCCTCCTTGTTTCAATTCGTATTCCTTTGGAAATTCAAATGGCGAAAGTGGGTGCGAGTCCTGCATTTTTTACATCGTCCTTCGTAGGTTTAATCGTTGCGATTAGTCGTGCGAATAATTAAGGCATATCCCTTCGTTGTGTATTTGACTTCGGTGGTTTAACCTAAAAATGAGTTTCTGACAGGCGTGGACGTAATGTATTGGTGACTTTTGAAGGTCTGATTTAAGTGGAGGATTTATCGTTTAACTGAAATATTCTGAGGGATATCGAGGACTTTTTGTTGATTTTAGCAGACGAATAATTCCGCGATCGATTTTTGGTTTAATGAAGATCGATTGTTTACGAGTTTGATTCGATGGAGTTGTTCGTTTGATTGAAATAAAATGACCTCGCTTTGGGCCCTTTAAGATATTCAAGACGATATTATTTTTATTTGCATAGCTCGATGGTTAGGTTTCAAAGCGGGGACGTTATTGGAACAGCCAAAGCGCATGTCTGCCGTGACATTTATGGAAATTCAGCTTTTACCCTCTTTTATGCTTTTGTATCGGGAAACAGATGTTTGCGATGTTCTTTACCCACGTTTATTCTATGCATTTCGAACCGCGAGTACGGGCCTTTGGTATTCAAAAACCCGAACTGTTGGTTTGAACGTGCCATAGCATTTCGTTATAAAAAAAAAAGAAAAAGGAGAGTGAATTATGTAACGTTTATAAAACCAACTGCACTATGCGCGTCATGCCAAATCGGTAAAATTATAGATCGATAATACGTCTACAAGTTACTGTAACATGTTTAGAAAATATCGAACGTTGCCCTACGGTTACAAACTATAAATAGTTGCACGATCAGAAACTATTAATGTTGGGTGATTATTAAGTGGACCACGCACCTGCTTCGTTCCAAAGCGACACGAAATTACGGTTGACGTTAATTGCGTCGATGACTACCTTAATGGCCCTTTCAATATTTCACTCTTGTAATCACGCGAGCATAAAGCCATTGTCGTTGAGATTTTACGAGCGCCCGTGTCGTATCGCTGCTAAAAGTTTCATGAAAAAGGGGTGTGTATTGATAGAATACGCCGTAAGTCCAAACACAATCGAACAAGGTTTCTGCTTCCATTTTATCCCTTCTCGTGGGGCTTTCTGTCAACGCTATCCATTTCTACATGAAACTTTTACGAGAATGCGCTATATTGAGCAGAGTGTTCATGAGGGCATTGGCACGTCTGACCCGCGAAACCGGAAAAACTAACGATATCCTTAATTATTTGTTGCAATCTCCATCTTCGATTTCTACTTAGTTAATCTTTTCGTCCATTCTCGATAACATAGCCTTATTTTCGTCGCCTCACTTTCAAGGAAAATGAATAACAGGATATCAGCGCCACGTCTGATATTCAACGATCGTTACTACTTGGAGATGTGATATACGCATAAGATGTTTTTTCTAAAAAGGTATAAACCCAATTTTGAAAAAATGACTACTAATACAAATATGAAAGGAATACATATATCATCAGTCAAATTTTGCGATGTCCGGAATTTCTCGTAACAAAATTCTTCCCAAAGCGCAAAGCAATCAATATATTTCACTTTTGATCGTTTCTCATCGAGCAAAGGATTAACCAGGCTAAAAACGATCGTTTACCTTTAACCCAACTTACAACGTGCAGAGCTTAAAAAACGTAAAACTCGACCGTGAAAAGTTCATCCCAGCAGGTAATACGCGATCCAATCGGGTTTTTTTATAGAACGGAGAGATCCGCTTAGAATTCGACTGGCAGACCTCCGTCGAAATACTTGAAATTTCCCAGAAGCGCGTTGGTATCAATAACACACGGCGGGTAGTTCATAAATCTTCGAGATGGTAATCCGGCAATCGAAGTTTTCTAATCATTCCAGCCGCGAGACTACCCGGAATAGTTTATCGGGCCGATATGCGAGGTGTTGCGAGCTGACGGTCGCGTGAAATACGACTTCTTCGCTTGCTCACCTTGATCGACTTCCTTGGAATTGGAGAATTCGCCGCAACTTTCGAACGCACGTCGGGGTGCATCCCACCGGCTAACTCGTGATATTTTCGTCCTGTCGCCTTCCTCGAGCAGAGAAGGACGTTTGTCCTAGCCCTACAGAATCGTGCTGATTTTCTCCCTCTTTCAACGATCTCTCGCTTCTGGACAAAGCGCGATTTTTTTTAGAAAAAAAGCATTATATAATATATGTGTATAGAGTAGTCTATAACTTTTTATGGAAAAAAAAAAAGAAAAAAAAACTAAAGAAAGCGATAGTCTTGTTTCTTTCCAAAAGACGCCTGGATTCACTTTATCTTTTTTTTTTTTTTTTTAGTAAATATAAAGACGTCGACAGCTTAGGTCTTTAGCCTGCACTTTATCCTTGATGTCCCACGTCTTATCAAAGCTTTTTCGAAAAGCGTACGAATACAAAATGCTCCATTACCTTGTTTTAACCAAAAAAGTCAGAATAAGAATGTAATAGACATCTCTTTCCTCGAGCACGATCGTTTCTATACGAAAACCCTGCGCGGATATGAATTACGACGCACATTTATATAGCTTGTACAATGCAGGATACAGCGGCACGATATAATTGCAGCGACGAGTGACGAGGGTGGAGGATAAAATAAACGATCGGCGATTAATCAAGCCACGATTTATCTGCAGGCGACACGCCTTACGTTCGTGCCGTGTTTCGGTAATCGCGACCGGTCGTGATTACGCGTTCATCATTTTTGTCGGTGGAATTTAATTAAAGCCCCGTTGGCTTATAATTACGCCCAAATCGATGCATTATTCGGGCCGATGAAAGAAGGAATATTCATCGGGTCATTAAAATCCATAGCCGGCGTTCGTGAGGAGGCGGAGGACGAGAGAAAAAAAAAAAAATAAAAATGCATCCGCGCAGAAATTGGTATCGAATTGCGTTTCCCGGCGGAGTTGATTGGTGCTAAAATATTCACAGGGGAGGCAACATCAGGGATACTGTAAATATAGTTTAGGTATCCTGGAACGAATCGATGCTCTTGTGTACGAAAGTTCCGTTATTCGGGGAACTTCCCCGACGAAAGATCCTCCTCGGAGCAATGGCTGAAAACAGACCGAAGCGATCGCTCAAATTTAATAATTGAGCCGATGCACGTCGACGGCTTGAAAAGCATCCGCTTCGAGTTGGTATCGACATTTCGTCAAACCGCGTGTGCTTCTCAGAAAGTCAACGGATTAATTCTCCGCCGGAAAGTTTCTGTATATCCGCATTCAGATTCGTAGATTTTCACCAGATCAAACGGAAATACGTATATCTACTTTTTGTGTCGACCTTGAATAAGAATTCGTACAGTACAGTGATTATATACTATACATTTTAAATATTATTTTTGAGATATCTCTTTCAAGGGAACAGCCGTACGCGAGTTTAACTAAGATATTTATTTTATGCTTACGCGAGTCTCACTCGAACTTGCGCTCCTTGCAGATATGAACGTAACGTGACCATCATTAGTGTCTAACTTCATGGCAACAGAAAATTCTCGAGTCATCCTGAAAGCCAAGGAGCAAAACTCGACCCGTCAACGAATTATTCCAAGTATTCAGGCGAGTCTCATCCACTGAACGAGCTAGAATCATCCTAGGAACATCCTCGAATCTTAATTTGTCCGAGCAGAATTCTTCACGCGGGCACGTCTTTTCAGTGCGTCGAAGGCACTAACATTCCTGCGGAATTTAATCCTTTCGGAAAACCGTCGAATGGGGATTAACAACCTCTTTTAAATGCATGCGTTGCTCTGTATTCAGAGCGGAAACCAGCCGGAATGGAATTTGCCGCCTCAAAGAAAATCATAAACACGAGCGGCCGCGCGTAATCCACTTCTCTCACCGCCCTTCGGCCGGCGCTAACTAATTTTCCCCGGCAGCGGCGCGCTGTTCTCGAAACAGACGCCTGTTCCTGGATTGAAGGGACTTTTACTCTTTTCCAACAACTCGTCCCTAACTTCGCAACTCGTCCCGATCTTCGAAACGCGCCGAACGACCGATCCTGAGCGATACCGCGGTACTTCTGGGAGAAACTCGCGTTTCCTCAAGTTTCAGGCGGTTCGCGGGAGATTTATTTCTCGCACACCGTTGGTTATTAATCATGGACACAGGCGCGATAAACACAGAGTGATTAAGACAGTCCCCAGGATCTCGTTAATCATGTGATTATGACTAATGAGTTATGGTCATAAACAATTAATTAAACCCTTCCGATCGATTATCCCCGGCTCTTCCTCCCCCAAAAAATCAGGAAAAGGAGGCAAACAGAGGAAAGCCTAGGATTCATCGTGATCCTCAACGCTTAGACAGTATCCAGAGTAATCTCATTAGATCGTCCAAACTGTTCGATAATAAACTCGAACTCCGCTCTCGAAAAAAAAAAGGGAGGAGGAGGCGAAATCGAATGAAAAAATGGAAGAAACATCGGCCATATTAGAATCCAGTCTTCTTGGCTGCAATCTTCGATGTCCTTCGAATGGTCTACCTTACTTCCGGCCAGGAATCGTATTCCAGTCGGGGCGGGGTTAATATTTAAAACCACCAGTGCAATTTGGCAGGAGCGTGCCGCCGGGGACTGATTGGCCCGTCGAGATTTCAGAAGGACGATCCGGAAGGCAACCACTGGCGGGTCCTGGCGCGGGGGGGGCGGGGGGAGGGGGGTCGTGATTCGGGTGATTGGCCGATATCTAAGTCCGGGCACGCCACACAACGCGGCCCTAACTCAACAACGAGAACGCGCGGCCTGACCGGAATTTTTTCCATGTAATTACGTCCACCTAGGTCCGCCACGTAGTGAATCATCCCTGAGCATTGCGCGACGTACACCACGTACGCACGTCCGCCCTCCTACGGGGATTTGCACGTTCGATCGTACTTCCTGAGGTTTCGCAGTCCGCGTGTTGCGCCTCGTGTCTTAACCCTTGGCTGTGCTGCATTTGCGAGAAATTACTGTTGGAAGTCCAACAGAAGCTTTCGTAATTTTGCAGGATCTACGACCGACGATGAATACTTCTTTTTCTATTTCTCAATTGGACTATGGGAATGTATACGGTTATACGTAGATGGTTTTCTGCGCTTTATAGTATTTATATTTCTGTAAGTTTATTTTGTAAATCCATAAACGCGTAACGTGGCGAACGAAGATATACATTCGCAAGCTCGAGGTTCAAAATTTGATTTTTACTTGTTGGTTTGGCGACTGAAGTGTGTGGAGTGGGTATCGAACAGCGTTTATGTTAGGGGTGTGATACATCGTATATGTGATTGTATATGAAGCGTAAGTGTGTCATTTTCTACTGTGAACGAAGTAGTGGGAGGTGGTATTCGACCGCGGTATTCCCTGCTTGGAGTAAAAGGCGCCTAAAAGGAGTTGGGCACGGGGCCAAAGTCTCCTACCCCTTCTCGTAAAGCAGATTGACCGTTGCGAGTCCAGCCTCGGCCAGTCTGGAACGTAGATTATTTCCTGGAAATTACGAAGCGGCCCAAGCATTTTTTTCGCCATCTCAAAGATAAACGTGTATCGCCATCGTTTTAACAAATCGCCTCGACATACCCCTTTTTAAATATTTAATTAATGAATAAACATATTTAGAGATTGGCTGCACAGGCCGTGTACTAATTGAACGAGATTAATAATAAATCGTTATCGATAGCTTTTCATAATGAAATATATTTATTGAATTTATATTTAACGTCAATGGGACGGTTAAGCTTTACCTTTAGTCCCTTCGAAATCTCGAATATCGCCGAACACCGGACAGTTTTAAATGTAATTAAACCTTGCGTTATATTTTGGCTAAGTAAATACAATATTAATAATGAAAATGTAATTACGTCTGCTTTTAAATACCTGTAGATTTTTAAATACCCCGCGTCACAAAAATCATTTTCCAAATGGAAGCCAGTATTACATACGCGAATTATCGTCATCAATGCGTTTATATTTATGCCTCGTAACTGAACAGATAAAGTAGCCAATGATAAACGAGAATACTTTAGTTTTCGGACTCTTGTCCATTTACAAAACGATCACTGTAAGACCCAGAACAGCGAATCAACCACTATTCCCTTCAAGGATGTTCTTCCAGAAAAATAATTTCTCTCCTCGTCCCTAAATAATATTACCTTCTTCATTCGGCGAGCGACTTTTGCGCCACGCGGTATTCGATGGCGACTCGATCGGCTCGGTGGAAAACCGATAAGCCGGCAGATGTAATGCCGTGAGATCTGGATAATAGGAGAAATAGGAGGAAAGAGGCGTGGCCGGATTTTCTCAAGAGTCCCGGAATTTCCGGGGCAGCAGAATAATGCGATAAAGCCCTGCGATCGCCTGATAAATCAGCAGCAGCGGTAACATCGAGTCACCAAGATTTGTCGGGGTCAGTTCCGACCGCCGCTCCACGACCTTTGCAGCCTCACCTCGTTTCCCCCGCAACTTTAAACAGACCGCGTGCGCGTATGTGCACTCGTGTGTGTGTGTGTAAGCGTGTGTGTACATGCCTTTCATGTGTAAGTCAAGCGCATGCTGTGTATACTTGTGTGTATGTGTAAGTGTGTACATGCCTTTCATGTGTAAGTCAGGCGCATGCTGTGTGTACTCGTGTGTGTGTGTATGTGTGTGCTGCTCGAGAGAAATTGATTGGAATAATAACTTTTCGCTCCGCGCACGGCCAACGGGCGAAAAACTTTTCGAAACCTTTCCACGTATCGTCTCCGGACCGCAAGTTTATCGCGCCAAAGGACACCGGACACTTCTTTATTTCTCGGAATTCAATCTGAGCTGGCCGGCCACGGAATAAATCGGCGGCAATCGTCCCTAGTTCTTGAAGTTTATTAAATCCCCGTATCCGTTTCTGTAATTCCGCCATGATAAGGTTGTGGCGAAGATCGTCCTTTGAGGGAAAGGAACGAGGGGAGATTTTTGCTTTCTTTCGAAGAAAAAGGACAAAGGCGGGGACATGGAATCGAGAAAATCTAAAGAAAATTCTTTCTTGAGAATAAATAACCATACGTTTTTATCCTGAAACTGGAGGTTTTATTTTTTATTCGTTTACAATTTTATTAGAAACTTTCGTCTTAATAAAACTGCATTACTGTTTCACGTTTACCTGTGTATCAAGTGATTCGGTTGCAACCTTGATTTATTTAAAGGTAGGTTCTTTGTTAAACAAAAGTGAAGCACCTTTTACGTGTAATCGATTTACGAACGAAGCGTGAACATTTTGTTTGGATATAACTTTGTTGAAATTATCGAACGAAGTTCAAGATAGTTTGTTCCCAAGCATTTCCTCGGTGAATACAATTAACGACCGAGTGCGTAGCATAAAGTTTAGGTATTATGATAAATCTACCCGCAATAAATACAGGGTGCATGCATTATTCAGACGATGCAAAGTGTTTATATTTTAAAATGACGGGGCAGCATAAATATTGCATAGGAAGAAAGTAGCTTGATACCCCGTAAAGTCGTTGGGGATTCCAAACTTTTGCGGAACATCAATATCATTCCTTGGTTACTAATATAGTCGCAAAGCATCGATCGGAAGATATGCTGCTTGAGCTTTCTCGATGCTTTATAAAACAAAGTTTGACGAACATCACCAACGAATATATCCTCTAATTTGTTATCCAAAATGTTCGCGAAGAATCATCGTTTTCCAAAGCTCTACCTTTATCCTTCTCAATGCTCGAACCGTTTTACAGCCCGATCGCTACATCAAAATACAGTACGATCATCATATCGCTATAACACGATAACTCTCCAAAATATTGTACCATTATCAAACAGTAAAAAAGAATACCTCTAAAATTAATCCCACAAAAAGGGTCGGATGTTATTTAGTCCAACATTTATATGTAAAAATAATCTACCTAGCAATTCCGTTAATGCTACATTGTTTATTATTGTCCACATTTTCCTCTCCCCATACAAATAACGAAAAATCAGCTAATTGCATATTTTAACGCACAGTACATCACTACCATTGTTCTTTATTTATGTACTTGTGGCTACAAAAGTCCAATCGTTAGCGGTTGGAAACATTCTACACCATTGCTGCGCGTTTGTACATTCATACTCGTTAAAACACTATTCCTGGAGCACTCGCGGATATTGGAAGCTCAAATTTGAGCGGTATATATAAATATGAGCTGCTCGCGATCGCATAAAAATTCAGAACAAATCGCATCTTATCCGCTGCTCGGGCCAAAACCGCCCCCCATTTAATTTCCTTATTCGAGAAAATCGCCGGTCTATCCGCAATCAGATCTCGCTTTGCCCACCCGCGGCGCACCTTTTTCATTTCCATCCCGTTATTCTATTTATTTACTCGGCTCATAACTTATGCCGGCGTTATCTTCCACCGCTGTCCTGGCCGAAAGGTTTATAGGCCCATGCCTCACGGCTGCACATTGTCGTTTCCAATGCGTATTGCCTCCCGCGCTTCGAGTGGTCGCCTTTCTGTCTCCCCTTTCTTTTTTTCTGCTTTCGTTTTTGTTTTCGCCCGCCCGGACAGCCGCCTGCTAACGTGACTCGCGCGATTTTTCAACCGCTGCCCGTTTTGTGTTGGCACCCCTGGGCCACGATCGCCTGTCCCTCTCGCTCTTTTTCCGAATATTGACGGGAGACTGCGGACGGGAAGAAGCGCGGTTATCGCCGATAACTCCGTGCGGTTATCGACCGAAAATTGCGACTGTCGGACGATATCCAGCCGTGACAAAGGATACGAAAGGGTGTATTCGGGATTAACCTTGAATCGGGGAGAAAGTTTTTCCTGATCTCTGCACATATTTTATGGAGAATCATTTCGAGCTTATTGAAGTTTGATGGCGGCCATGATTGAACATTGTTGGTTTTAGAGGTTATGCATGTTGCAGGGTATGTACGCATTTCCGATATCGTTACTATTATGTCCGCTAGTGATATTGAAACGTATACTGTGATAACAGCGGTAATTGGTTTTTTAATATCAGCAGCACTAGTATGCTACGCTTGTTTACATACGTATATATGTAAAGTAATAGCTTATGTGTATAAAGCGCGATCGACGAGCAATCGTGAAGAGCGTTTCTCTTAGCCGGGGTGTTATTCCTATGAAAAACGGTAAAACTTTGTTTATCTATCGGCGTAAATTTTTTGGACCTACCCTAGCTTCCGGCACCGACACGTCGGCCCAAACTCCGGCAATTCAGGAACTCGAACCACTTATTCTCGGTCATGCCGGTTCCAGTTAAAGTTTAAGTAGGACCTCGATTTCGACTTAACGGCGAATCAGGAACAGCGATTGGACCAATTCAAATTTCAGTTCCGCTTAAACTCCAACTGCGATTGGACTTTAATTCGTTTGCCTGTCTTTCTGATTTCCTGGCCCCTTGTTCTTTGCTCCTGGCTCTCTTGCGCGTTGCCGGGAAAAATAGCCTTTTCTCCTAATAGGGTAGTGTACGGTCACAAAGGTGCAGAAAGGGTAGACGCCTCACGTTTCGCGGGTTTAAGATGAGTTTATCGTCGGATGGCTGCTGGAGAGTATCGTAGTCTTTGTAACTGGAAAACAACGCTAATGAATTTATCGATGAATTACTAACGTGGCCTTCCTAATCGTAAATTAATTAGGTTTTTGAAATTTATTTAATATCCTCCCAAATTGAGCACCCTTGTGTATTTTTGATTAATCCAATAAACCCGGCTCGGGTGCGCCTAAATCATAGTTCGCCTGAAATATTCAAGTTTTCGAAACAACTCGCAGCTATGAAATGCAAACGAAAATCAGCTCGAAGATTTAATACTCTTTAACGCTATAAACGCGTACTCTTTGAAGTCTTCCTTGACTTTAGTGTAATAATATGGATTACCATATTTACATATTCACATTTCATTCCGTCAGCTTCCTTTTTTAAACATAGCGTCTTGAACATGTCCGAAAAGTAGCTGGTGCTTTTAATTTGAAAGCGTAATTTAAATTCCAAGCTTGAACTTAAACCCGACTACACGTTTTTAACTCGATCACTGGACCATTGATAAGCACCGAAAAAATTCTTCGCCTATATTCCTAAAAGAATTCTCCCTGTGGCTGTATTTTCGAATTTACGGAAAGTGTCGTGGTATGGTGACAGAATTGAAGCTGATAAGGGGAGGTGGTTTGCGCATGCGCAGTTGCAGCATGCGTAGCGAACGCGATTGCGGAAGCGATTCGCACTTAGGTCAAAGAATCAGCACGGACGTGGACGCACGTGCGTAAATTCTGGGGTCACGCGTGCACCGGCTGGCCCGGAATGCGGGTGTAGGTACAAATTGCGGCCATTACTCTTGCCACGGTGCTGCGGCGTTCGTGCCCCTCGTAGCCGAGCCGCGAGTGCCGCGGGACTATTGTGTATGAAATGATTATGGCGGCGCGGTATGAGGTCGCGAGGTCGCGCAGAGCCGTACGTCACTTAGATTGGCCTGTTGGCAGTTACAAAAGGCGGCTGCTGCCGCGGAGGCCCGCCGATTATACGCGTCCGACAGGCCTGCGGAAGAGTATCTCCGGTTGGCCCGAAATTCTGGGGCAGAAAATACAAAAATGAACGTACATAACCACTTTATAAATAGGATGGTCGGAGGGTATCTTTGGTTAGCTCGAAATTGTGCGGTATGCATTACAAAAATAAAGATGTATAGCCACGTTCTATATAGGATGATCGGAAGGTAGCTTCGGTTCGCCCGAAATTGTGCGATAGGAAATACGAAAATGGGAATACCAAACGATTCTTTAAATAGGATGCTTGAAATGGCTAAAAAGTACCTTTGACCAGCTCGAAATGTTAGAGCACGGAATATCGAAACGAAAATAAAAATACCCAGACCAAACCGGAAGAGATATATTGGAAAAGGATATTCGAGGCTGATAAGTACGTTTATCAACGCTCGCGTGTGTCAAATAATTGCACATCGCGACGATAAACATTTTTCAAAATCGATTGCAAGATAGGAAGTGCAACTTCGCGCAACGCACCGAATCGTCGTTACTTAAAATATCTAAGCTCCCTCCGAGAAGATTTAAATGCCTCTGGTCCCTTCCCAGACGCACGAAGAGGGACGTCGATCGCAAATTCCCTCCGCGGAAAACAGCCGAGCAGGTGCGCGCAAGGCTTTAGCCGTTAATTATACGCGAAAGTGAAATACATTTTCCCGACGCGGCGCAGTCAATGGATCGGCCCACGTTCCCGCGGTAGCGCCGGTCAAATTTACTCCCTTTCAGGATTTTCTACGGCCGGCCCGCGGGTGAATTAGCGGGGTAAACTTCGCCGGTAGTACCGAAGTAGCCGCGCTTTTCCACGTTAGGGCGGTTAAGAGGAGGCCGAGGGCGGCCCTTTAGCCGCGGCATTCAGACGGCTCCCCCTCCTTCCCCCTCTCCCACCCCTCCCCCCCTCCTTCTCCCTCGGAACAAATCTCCGGCGATACGGGAATAGGCTTTCCGGAATTACCTGGCTAATTAAAATCCTCCTGCTGGCGGAGAGGGGAGGGCGCTTGTCGTCTGGCACCGCCCCCCTCGCGTCCGCCGCCAATCCTCTCCAATTGTGTATAGCCCTGTTTATTTACCCTCGTAATTACGATGTATGAGGCCGGGCGCGCTTTGAAGCCACGTTTGATCCGAGCAAAGCCAGTTATTGCCCTTCTCACGATGCATTCGGGGTATTCATCCGGTGTTGTTTGCCTCGCGAATTATCGAGCTGTTTGATCCTCGTAGGGGGATGTACCGTGGAGGTTTCGAGGGATGTTAATGGATCTTACCCACGTAAAATTGTCTTCGCATCCTCGCCCTTATACTGTTTTGCGTCTCGAAGTGTGTTGATCGATGGGACTGTCTGGAAATGGGATTAGGGAGGGGGGGATCGAAGAGGAGGCTTGGGAAAAGCTCGAAGATTCGAGCTAAGAATAGCTCCGCTGTTTTCTTATACGTGTATCGTACGCTTAATACTATGTTACATCCAAATACAATTGTTGGTTATTTAAAAAAGAAATGTTGATAAAATTAAAGTAGAGAGTCAGCAGTTATATCTCCACAGGAGTATCCATGCAGTGACATAAGACAGCATTTGTCAGACATTCGGCCACGGCCGAGTCACGGTGAATATCGAGTAATCTTGCTAAATACATTCCTGCTCATACGCTTGTTTAAGACTAATATTTTATACCTACATAATGTCGCTATCGACATCATGCCGAATACACCCCGTATGCGTTGAAACCGTTAATATCAGCCATGGATAAGAAAAGAAAAGATAGATGGATTATAATCACTGCCTCTTACTCGGGACGATCCTCGTAAGATAGCCAAAGATCCATTTCGGTTTTATCCCGGCGACACTTCCACGGCCATCCTCCTTCCATGGTGTTCTTAAACCGACGAACATTTTCTCTGCTCCAACGTCTCGGCCGAGATCACGTACGATTTCAACGATACAGCTCCAGGGGATAATCCTTAGGCGGCAGCGGAGGTCCGCGTCCTTTTACGGCCGTCTTACTCATTGGAATTCCCTTGTTTAACCGCCAGCCAGGAAGATGTTTATTTAGATATCACGGGCCGAGGTGGGCGGAGGGGCAGAACTGGGCGGTCTGCTTAATTCCTGGTAATTGCATTATCCTCCCATACAATTCACGCCGCAAAAGGCGAATCCTGACGCAATGCTTTATCGCGGCTAGACTCGAGACAATGGTCCCTCTCGATGCCGAAAAGTTGATTAACCGCATCCCTGGATATAAATGCAGGGGCTTCCGGAGTTTCCCCTTATTTTTAGCTGAATTTTCAACGGATTCCCGATTACCAAGACGAGATTTCCTTCCGCCCTCGTTAAAGGATATTCGAGTGGTGCGTTGCAAGTTGCAAGGACAAGGCCGAGAGCGCCCGGTTGAAAATAAAAAGCGCCGCTCGACGATGGCGGAAAAGAGGGGGAGGGGGGGGGCGCCTTGAAATCCTGCTGGAAGCAAACTTCAACTCTTTAAGGTCCTATCCTTTTACACCGTAACAAGGTACAACGACCTCGCTCCCACACGATGCCGCTCGAGACCCTACCTAAGATTGCTATACCCGAATATTCCTACAACACGTGA
Source organism: Ampulex compressa (assembly GCA_038496175.1). Taxonomy (NCBI): domain Eukaryota; kingdom Metazoa; phylum Arthropoda; class Insecta; order Hymenoptera; family Ampulicidae; genus Ampulex; species Ampulex compressa. Next base: position 169,333 of record JBCFXI010000353.1, on the reverse strand, counting down.
AACTGCGAGGCTCGAGTGTAATACTTCAAAACCCTAAAGCAACACCGACAGACTCATTACCGAGCGCACTGCCTTTCTTTGAGAAGTCTCCTTCGCTCGAAAATCTCCTCCTCTTTGAAAAATCAAAAGCCCCTCGAATTACCCTTCGAACAAGGATCTCTCGACGTCCACCTTCAAACTTCAGGGCCCTTCGAGGTCCGGCAGGGAGGAGGGATTTTTTTATAATCCCCTCTCCAGCCGCGATCTTTTCGAATTTCCAACGGGAGATCAGAGCCTGGTCCGCAGCTCGCGGGGATAATCTCCCGAATCGCCTTCCTCCCAAGGGCCCTTTGTCGATCGCCGGCAATCCCCTGGAAGTTCCTTTGTTTAAGCGCGTCTCGACGTTTTAAAAAAGGCGAAAGGGGGGGGGGGGTGGAGGGGAGGCTGGTACTTATTTAGCGGTACGTATGCCCCTGCGAGACCACCAAGGGTGGCTCGCCAACAGACGGATTGACCGGCGTACCGGGCGAGTGCATAGAAAAGAACTCTGGCCCGTTGGAATGGCTCGAAACGTGGCCGGCGTTCAATACAGTTCGCTTCAATGCGCCGCTCTCAATGGCCCCTGCCGCGGCACTGAACTCTCCCTTTCTCTCTCTCTCTCTCTCTCTCTCTCTCTCTCTCTCTCTCTCTTTCACTCTTCGCCACCACTCCCCCCCCCCCCCCTACCCTCCTTTCTCGCTCCTTCTTAACGGCGCAACCTCTACTCCGCGCATCCCTGTTGTCCACTTCTACGCCAGCCCCTCCGCTCTCTACGCTGCAGCTCGCTTATTACCACCCTCGCGCTGGTCTTCCTGGCTGTAAGCTCAGGCTCGAAAGTCCTGGGACACCCGGTGAATCTGGATTCTGGGGTCGGTTGATTAGTTTCGTGCGCTTGGTAGTTTGATGTAATCTGTGTCGAGTAATATAATATGATGTATGTTAAGAATGCTGTGGCTATCGGTGGTTGTGAGCAGTAGCTCAAAAGTACAGGGACACCCGGTGAATCTGGATTCTGGAGTGGGTTGATTAGTTTCGTGCGCTTGGTAGTGTGATAATATCATACTACATATTACGTAGCTGAAGAATAGCATTTTTGGGGATATAATATAATGTAATATTGTATATAGTATAATATAATGTATGTTTAGAATCTTGTGGCTATCGGTGGTTGTGAGCTCAAGCTCAAAGGTACAGGGACACCCGGTGAATCTGGATTCTCGAGTCTGTCGATTAGCTTCTTTCGCCTGGTCGTGCGATGTGTCTGAGGGGGATAGGGTTTTTCGGTGGTTCGATGAGCACGCTCAAAGTATCTTCCGAAAAACACTCTCGCTTGTTCCTCGCGACTGTGCTCGTTACTGCACAAATATCATCCCATAGCCAACGACATAAACGATATCCACAACCTTCCTGTAATATCGGCAAATATGCTCGCGATAATATCACGTCGGTCATCGATCAGAATTTACCAAATTGCCGGACACTTATGAAAGACTATTGAGTACATAAAACTGTAATTATACCAGCAGTAATATTCAATCGTCTGCCCCACTGATACTTTTACACACACACGCACACGCGCATACACGCACGCACGCACGCACGCACACGCACACAAACAAACAAACGAACAACCACACAAACAAACAAATAACCACACATATAAACAAACAACCACACACACACACATACACACACACGAACGAACGAACGAACGAACGAACGAACAACCACACAAACAACCACACACACCCACACACACACACACACACACACACACACACACACACACACACACACACACACACACACCCAAACCACGGTCCATCCATAAAATCGCATCGTAGGATCGCACTTCGTCCCAAACCCCCTCCGTAGGATTAAACAACCGAGCTCCTTCCATCCCGAGAATCTTTCTATTCCCCGAGAACTGCAGTGCGGTAACGACGTTTCCTCTCGCTGCGGCGTGTGTCCGTAAACGAGGCAGGGGGGGGGGGGGTAAAAAGGGCGGAGGAGGGTCGGGAAGCTCGTTTCGAAACGACGCAGGCGTTTCGTGCAGGTAGGAAAGTTTTCGTGACTTCTTCCGGCCGTGAGAAAACAGCCGCGAGTTTCCGCCGACAAGACACCCACGTGCGTTCCTAATGGGGCCTCCCGCATTTTAACATCCGTTTATCACGAAACCGCGGCGATACACGTAGACTGGCCGCACCTGGCCGCCCGCTCGGATTCTCAGAAAGAGCGAAACAAGTTTCAGGGGCGGGAGGGGGGGGGGCGGACCGTAAATAATCTGGGGCAATTAAAGGGCACGAGGCCGGAAAGGAGCGTAACGAAAGGATGGAAGCGATGTCGTGTCGCCGGCTAATAGCGCTGTGCGTGCGTGCCTTTCCCTTCCCCTGCCACGGATCGAAGAGGCCAGGCGAACCGGCTGGTACGAAACTCCATCGTGGCCGCTCCTACGCCTATGCGACCGTATGCATGCGCGTCGAACTCCTGCTTCCTTACTTTAACACGAGTTTGCCCAGGACGAAGTACGTGATCCTGGAATTTCGATGGAACGCCTTGTTTATTTCTTTATGTGAATAGATGTATATAATGAATAAGGTAATTTGATAAATCTAAGTATCGCGGAAGATGGTAATTATGACTGATAGGACAATCCGTTGCTTTCGATTTTAATCTTTAATTTAAGAAGATTTTTTCCTGGGGTAAAATGGATTGGTTATTGTTTATTTGATGAATGTGCAGGATGAATAAGGTAAATGAGCGAATCTAAGCGTCGAGGAGAAAAGAAGCACGACGAACGGAGAATAAATTGTAAAACCAAACCGAGTGTAGTTGCAAACTCGTTGTTACCTTAACGGCGTTGGAGAGAGGTTTTCACCTTCTCCCGAAAGCGAGGTCGATAAAGAGGGCGGAAAAGTTTTAAATCGCTTATCATGCGATACGTCTTATTTGGAGTTCGCCGCGAACCCAGGTGACCCAGGGGGCTCTCGGGCACGAGATCCGAAAGGTGCAGCCTCGACCTCGAAAATTGTGTAAAAAGTGTATCGCGAGAGATTAATAATCTTCTCACGTCTACGAGTAGCTCGCGCCGCGGGACTTTCGACTCGACGGCAGTTCCAAACTCGTAACTTCCCGAGTGTTACAAAAGTGTCGTCCTCCCCAAGTCCTTTTTCGAGGATTCGGCCGGGACGGCACTCGAAAAAGTTCGAGCTCGTATACCACTCACCGCGTGACATTCAATTTGCCTCTTCAAGTTGGCGAGAGGCGCGATTGTCGGATCGCGTTAACCGATTAACGATTAACGAGCCTATTCCGGAAATCATCGAGCGATTATCCACGGCCCCGGATATTTTCCAGCGGTGGTACCGCCGATCCTGAAGAGGTTGCCGCCACCTTGTTACCCTCGAAATGTGCCGTAAAAGGATCCGTTTGAGGCTCTTTGAGAACTCGAGCAAAGGATCCCCGTGATAAGGAAGTCGAAGTATTTTCAGCTCGTTTAACGCTCGAAAAGTATCGATCCCCGGCCCCTGGAATATTGCATTCGGATCATATTTAGAGTTTATAATATAGAATATTTAATTTCCAACAAAAGCGCTGGAAAATGCTATTATCGGATTAATATCATCGAATATTGATTACCGGAATACACTGTGACAAATTCATATGCAATTTTAATGATTAAATCTGGGACCGATAAATTAATTACCGGATTTTATAGTACCACCGTAATTTCTCGGTCTACACTACGCGAATACGATTTCCAGAATATTTGCCCCAAACCGGAATTATCCGATTAATTAGTTTTCCCTTCTTTTTTTTTTTTTCAGTTTATACGAGTCCACTGGCATCGGTTTCAGCGTTGATAATTGATAACCGAATATCAGATTTTCGTTAGGCAGACAGAGATCGTGCGGATTTTGTTATTCGTTGTTCGTTTTTTTTTTAACGTACTCCCGAAACCAAAAGCACGGTGTTGTTTGGCCGATATTCAAAGCCTGTCCCGGTGAACGACACTTTTCCTGGATTCTCCTCCGATCTGTTCCGCTCGTTTCATCGAGCATCGATACGTCCCCCGATAACTGACCGTGTGCACGACATAATCCGCGGAGCGATCCGAAGGATCTATAAAAAGCAATGGTCGTTTAACGGCGAGTGTTCCGCCCTTGGAAATTTGATCATTATGCAAAAGATTTTAAGCAGCCGCTAACTGGATTCGCGCTCCAGCCCGAAGAAAATTGGACTTTTGCCCTTAATTTGTTTGAACCAGGCCGTGCACTTGTGACCGGCCGTTAATGGCTTTCCCCACTTCACTTTCGCCGTCTTCCTTTTTCATTCTCCGGATCTAATCAGCATAACGACTCGGTTTTGATCGTCCCCGTGGAATTTCAACGACTCTCGTAGCGAGTCATTCGGCACGCGTCGCTCGACACTCCGCCTGGATTTATAATCCGCGTACGTAAACATTGATTGGTTTAAAAGTGAAAGGATCAAGGGCTTTTGAATCACCGTAATTATGCGCTTTTCAGAACTGAGAAATGATGAGAAACGAGATCCAATTTTTGGGCTCATTTATATTAATAAGCATTTTCTATTATGGTGATAAGATTTTTGTACTTAAAATTGAGTTCACAGATCATTCTTACTTTTCCATATTAAACTATCATTAATCTAAAACGTATTTACTCGAGATCTCTACTTCACGTTTTATTGGGAATTTTGATAAAACGAAGATAATTGAAAGGACCTGTATGGAGGAGCTTATCGAATCTCCATCGATACGGATGCCTCCGAGATCTCGAACAATTTCATCTTGGTCTTACTCTACACGCGTCGAGAATAAACTCGTTTCCCGTAAATCCCGTTTATGAGTTAACAAAATGAGTAGCGCAGGGTAGGGAAAATTCATTGGGCGAGAATTACGTGGTGGATGGGCTTTACAGGAACCAACCTGGATTTTCTCATGTGGATAACTGCAAGGAACGTATGCACGACGTATCTCGCAAGCCAGATCAGTTTCCTCGTTAAATCTTGCGCTCGCACCGTGCGCGCTCTTCAACTTTGCCATCTCATTCGCTTCACGGCTCAACGTCTCCGGCATAATGCGCACCCTGAACCGGCCTGGGAACTGTTTCGACGTAGTTCCTAATTTTATGGAAGCGCGACAACCAAGATTACTCCCCGTGAAACGATCGTCGTCGCTCCACGGCCGTTGTTAATTGGCCGCCCGCAACGCCCTACCGATTATTCGCGCAACGGAGTTTTCTCCTTCCGCGATTTTGACGAACCGCCGACCTCCCAATTAAATCCGCGGAAATTCACGGCTGGCAAGAGCGACGTTTTGCCGATGATTCGGGAGGATTTTGTCGGATTTAGGGGCTCTGAGATATTCCCTTGGATTATCAGAGAGAAGTTTTACCCGCGAATACGATGAATTCAAAATCGGCTCTTTTTATACGCCCGTCGACCGTGTCGGTATAGGTCGTTACCCTTGCGAGCGCAGAAATTTCCGGGCGAGAAGTGGCTCGATACAAAAGGAAGGATCCCTTTCGAATCCGCAGCAAAGTCTGGCGTATCGATACCGGTACAATGATAGCCGAGAACAATGCTCATTGTCGCGGCCCGCGAAAAGCTTCAGGGTCGCCCGCCAACTACCGTACAATGCTCCGCGGTAGCATCCCAGAAGTATTAATTGGCAAAATTCTAATTAGCCCCTCCCCTAAGCGCGACGGTTGGCGTAACTTCGTCGAAATTATGGAGCGCGCATTGACGGGATAACATCGGAGACGACCTTTTGTGGGGAATCAAGGAGCGCTTAAACGGTGAATCGAAACACGAGGTCTGGACACGTTAGTCCGCCATGATTATCTCCTCGTCCAATGGGAGGAAGGGGGAGGAGAGAGAGAGAGGAAGAAACAGAAAGTGCGGGGAGGGAGTGAGATAGACATAGACCGCCGCAATTTTCTCTTCGTTCGAAAAGATAAAAGCCTGAGAAGGAGCGAGAGAGATGGAACGAGAGCGAGAAAAAGGGGAGGGGGAGGTGACAGAGGGGAGAAAGAGCCCTCGGCGGGACGGTTTTGCGCGGGCGTTAATTAGCTAAATTCCAATTAGCGGATCAACTATCAAAACAAGTTTTCAATGAGCAACTTCGTCCACCGCCCGGTTGTTTCTGTTCCGAATTTCCATTCGGGCCGGTTAACGCAACGAAAACAATGTCCCCTTTGCGATCAAGTTCGACGGTATGCGTATAATTATTACACCGACAACACGGGCGACAGATTTTCCACCGTGGCGTACAACGTTACAGGGCTTTGAGCCGGGCGTTAATTAGGAAACGTCGCGGCCATTGGCGTTCGTGGATATAGAAATTCGGACTAGGAACGATCGAAGCGTGTGGTCCGTTGTTCCTCGAGTTTTCCAGAGCGAGATCCATTCGCGATCGTCGAGGGGGATTTCGTAAGAAAATGGAAAATGGATACGGTCTGTGTATTCATCCAATCTTATTTACCTCGCGAATTATCGAGCTGTACGATCCTCGCAGGAGGACGTAGCGCGGAAGTTTTGGGCGACGTTAATGGATCTTACCGACGTAAAATTGTCTTTATGGCCTTGCCTTTACGATGTTTCGCATCTCGAAGTGCGTTGATCGATGGGACTGTCTGGAAATGGGATTAAAGGGGGGGATCGAGAAGTAGGCCTGCAAAAAAGCTCGAAGGTTCGAGGTGGTTTCTCCGCTGTTTTCATATACCGAGGAAAAGTATCGTACACTTAATGTTATGCTATAGAAAAATATGGTTCTTGATACTTCTTAAAAAAGTTGTTAATCAAATTGAAGGAGAGGATCGCCGGTTTCTTCTGCACAGGAATATCTACACAGTGATATAAGGCTGCATTTGTCAGACGTTTAGGCACGGTCCTGATCGTAGGGTAAATTAGATCGACGCATCGAAGGTAACGCGAGCAAGAGAACGTGGTGGGATAAATGAATCTGGATTTCCTCGAGCTGCGACATTGTCCCCGCGGTTCGAAGAAGAAAAAGAGGGATTCCGGCTTGAAGAAGCGTGGCGATGAAAACTTTAATAAGCAAGGGAATAAACCGGGGTAAATGCTCCTTTTCCCACGCGACTCTACCTTTCTGATGATTCCATCTAAGCGGAGGAGAAACCTCTAGAATAAACAACCTTGAAAATGAAACGAGTGCACGCGAAAAATTGCGCTTGTATCTGATTCCCTTTAAACCTCATTAACTCGCACAATTACTATTATCCCTTATGTAACTTCTTCCGCATATTCCCACATCATATATCGTCCGAGGACGCACTTAATCACACTCAATATTCTTTAAAAACACCTTAAACAAGTAAAACCCAAATACAAATCCAAGTTATCGTACACGATGTAACGCGTTATCGGTCTTCCAAATCCATCCGACAGCTCGATCCGGTTACAAATCTGAGAATTCACTGTGCGAGACTCGAACCGATCGAAACGGGCTTTCGATCTCGAAAGTAGATTCAAAGGGCGCATTGGCCGGCACTTGCGATCGATTCGCGCCTCGCTTAGTCGGGTAAAACGTCGACGAACGTCAGGGACAATGCCCGTTTTATTACAAAGTTGGTAGGTAGGGAAGCGGCTGATTATTATGCACCTCGCGTTGTCATATTCCATTACCGTGGCTGCCGGTTACAGACGCGGCTGCCGCGGTTAGTTCGAGGAACAATTCACAATGCGATATAGGAACCGGCATCGCCCTTCAGCCGTGCTGGAGATGACATCGATACTCGACTTCCTACGCGACGCTTGCGGTCGTGCACGACTCGGCTTTGGCCGAACTTACGGCGAAAGGCGGCACCTTGAGTCACGACTTTCAGCCCTGGATATACAAATCTTCCAGTTGTCGAAGTGGACAAAGGACCGTGGGAGAAAACTGGTGAGAAGGGAGGCATGGCTAAGGAAACTCGTCGCTGGTCATTCCTTCGACACGATTCTCTACCTTCGATGAAAATAATGCACTTTGAGAACATGTGGGAGAGAGAAGTAGAGTGGCAGGTGGTAATTAATATTCTGATGGCTGGTTTGGTATAGTATGTGTTATATTGTGTTATGTTAGCCCATATTCACACTTTGTACTTTCTTGTCATCAGGAATTCAGGTCTTTGTATTCTGCGTAAGGTTTTCTGCTTGACTTCTTGATACAAAACTGATGTTTTTTCATTTCTGTTATTGATCTGGTGCTTTTTCTTTTTACGTTGCGGCCTTTATCATTTATGTAGAGAAAGAGCTGCACCCCCAAGCCTAGGGTATTTTACACCTGTATCGACTGGAAAATCAATTAAGCAAATCGAATAGCCCGGCTAACGATCGTAATCCGTCAGCGAAAAACAGTCGGGAAATCGGATCGATCGATTGGATTAAGCTTGAAATACTTTGTGCTCGTCCTTTTACTTGCATTCTCGTGGACCTGTATAAATTCTTGTTTGTGCTTAAAAGCCATCGACGATAAATTTCGATTCGTTATACGTTTCCCGTAAGGTCCGTACCATCGACAAGTAGAAAGATATTTATTGGATTTCCTTTCTCATTTTATTACGCTCTAATCTCGCCCGTCATTTATCAAAGAAGAAGGACTGTTCAATAAATACTGTAAGGGGATTCATCCTCGATACGGGATGAATATTGAAAAGGCGGAGTGGAACTCTTACTCATCTCTCTCGGTTAATTGAATAATGCTTGATGCAGTGGTCTCAACGAGTCCACTGCTCGTTATACGCACCCATTATATACATATTGAAAAATTAGATTAACACGTGAACACAAAGACATTAGCGAGTTCCTTGATTAACCGAGAGATTTAAAAGTAAGTAATAATCGAGCAATAAATTAAAAAGAATCTTTCCAAGCAAGAACTACGCATGGCTACAGATTTACAAGGAAAATATTAAGCTTTATCGTCGAGTTAAGCCGATATTATCGCTTCGAGGAAGGGGGCGAAATTTCCAAAGCACACTCGAGGCGCACAGCGAATCGAGGCCCCGGAAAGGTGAGCCGAGAAAGGCGAATTCCGGGAATTTGAAGAAGGCCGCGGGTTGAAAATAAGACACGGCAGGATATTTAACCGGGATTACGGCAGCTCGTTTGGTAAAACATTCCCGAAAGTTAAGCGGTTTTCTCGCCGCCGGTCTGTTTTAGTTAACGCCAGGGTCGGAATGATAATTCTTATCGGACAGTCTGAGAGTCTGACGCAGTTAAACCAAGTGCTTCTGATTTCTTAACGCCCGACGCATATTCCGACCCAACTTTTGCGTAATGCGACGTTTCTCCCCGAGATTAGAACCCTTCCAAGCTCCCTTAATAACGCGACGTTGGCAATTGGCTCGAGCTTTGAGGAATTCCGCTTACGAAGAAAACCTCCATGACGGAAATCGGTAAATCGCTCGATATACCGATGCACTGTACTGTCGAAAAATAGGGAACTTTGTCAATACCGATAATAAAATTAAAATCGGCATCAAGATTGTTATTAACACGATGCTGAAGGACCATGGAAATTACTTAGAATCGATAGATAAATACATTATAAAAGGAAGACGCGATTTGTCATATACTAAAGGAATCTTCAGGTATTTAAAAGACATCGAGGGAAAAAATTAAGGTACCTAAGGGAACTTTCAATACTACTCGGTTTATCTTTCCATCGAGCCAATATTCCCTGTAAACATACCTAAACCGAAAACAGCGCTGTCGGGTACGCGGCAGTGTCCAGGTCGTGGTCCTCGAAACATCGATTTCCGCTAGCTCGACGCCGTAAGAACCTTCCCGGGCACTTAGAGCAACTGGCGTGTAAACAATTTCCCGGTGGATCCACAAGTAGCCGTGATAATCGAGCTGACTTTTGGCGGCGGTATGCTGTGCACACATCACCCCGAGTTTCCCGTGTACGACGTGTTTGGTTAGGTTACACAAAGGATCGGGATACGTGTCGTGTTTCGCAGCGGCTGCACGCGCGCTGGAGTCAGCCGCTAAGATCGTGTTTGTGCACGCTGTCAGCAGAGAATCATCGTTTACGGAAGTTACTTGCCGCCCTGCCAACTTGCCGATTTATCGAGGAATATTCTTCTCGCCGAGCTAACGATCTCCATGGGATTTCTCGTATTCGATTGCAGGCCTCGAATGCTAAGATCGTCGTCTGGCCTGATCGATGCAGGGCCATCGATCCCCTTCGTGACTTTCGCTTCTGTTCTCGCCTCCTCTATCCTCTCTTTGACGAGCAAAAAGTGTCTCGTGGATAAAGTGATCGAGGCTGAAAAGCAAGAAAAGGACGAAGAATATGTGCGCTGAACGATTAAATTCGAATCAGCAAGGTCGAAGGGTTTATTGATTGGAATTTAATCGCCTGGCACGCGGTCCCTTTATATCTTTAAAGAGCACTGTATACGTGTGCGTGTAAAATTAACCACCGTGATTTTGCGGCGAAATGAAATATTGGAACATTCACGAGAAGGTTTGAAATAGAAAACATGACGGAAGTGAAATAAAATATTGTACAAATATTAATATAGAATATTGTACAAATAGAGATCTAAACGATACGATTTTAAATCTACACTAGCGCCAAAACAAGTAACGATTTTTATGTATATTTCGAACCTTGTTGTTCCATACCATAAGAAAGGTTATTGTGCGAAAATCACGTGGCGGTAAAGTACAACGGACATTCGCGCGGCTCGTGTCTATCTGTAAACATCAATTTTTCATACCGAGGAATCCTCGCAGCGTGTGCGAAATATCTTGCAGACGCGGCAAAGAGAATAGGAAGTTGAGGCTAAAGGGGGAAGTCGTTGTTTACAAGGGAGCTTTGAAACTGGGGAGAGAATCTCTAAAAGTTCGATTCGACAAACGTGTCCTCGTCGTCGGTTACCTAGCGCCAGGATCTCCTGAAATTAATCTCGGTGCTCGTGTGCCGTTTAAAGGCACGCAATATGGATCCTCGGCCTTTTTTACGGGCCCCAACGTGCAAAGCTACGGCTCAAACATTATCGTCACTCGAACGCATCTATTATTCACGTAGGTACTGCCTCGCGCCATGCAGAATCGCGTTACAAAGGGACGAAATTAATAACTGTTTGCAGAAAGGCTCAGTCTCCGTTAGACTTTATTAATTTACACCGGCTGTTGGAAGCTCGGAATTTCTACGCCATCGTACTCCTGGTTACTGTCGACGAATGCCGGTCTTAGCTGATCATATATAGGAATATATTACGCACGATTATATATACGCGCGCTTACTCGTATCATAAAAATGTATAAACAATCCGATCAGTAAGATTAATTTAAATATATTTTCTTGACATTGTACTTGTTACACCAAGACAAAGATATATTTATTTTATCCTTAAAAACCTTAAGGTTCTCGTAACGAAGTATTATGTATTGTGATACGCGTGTAGACTATACAGTATATTTATAAGGACAAAGAAGCTGACTCTTGCTAAAACCTTAAGATTATACTTTGCAATAATCTTTATTCGATACTCGTCACATAATTAACAGATATATCATATGCATTAGAAATTAAAAATAAGGATTTATGGATCAGCGTATTTCCTACGATGTGAAATTTATCAGAGACGTATGTAATATTCCTTTCTTTATTTTGCAGATGTTAACATGGTGGCAGAGCCGAAACCTCATCAGACCGGACGCAAGCGTCAGAACGTTACTAAAACCGGCAACGACTGGTAAGCAGAAAGTTTGTACATATACGATTTATTTCGACCGATCGCACTTCCAATTTGCCGAAATTCAAAGGGCAACAAAGTCTGGGGCAAAGTGCATTAATGAATATTTACTACCCTTGAGTTAATATTCATGGAATTCCCATTCGTTCCGCAATTCGAGATGAAAAATTGAACAGGAAAGAACGTTCTGGGAAAAAAAAATATTCCCTTAAACGGCTGCGCCCGAAAATTCAGCGGTAGATTTCATTCGATTCCCTGATATAAATATAAATATAAATATAAATATAAATATATATATGTATTATTAATTCGCATTACAGAAAACCTATTACCCTCCACATTCACGATAATCAATGAAAATCTGCGGCGTATTTGAATGTATTTCGCGTCCCAGTTTCGCGGGTAGAAATACTCAATGGGCAAACGATTAAATAAGAGTTTAATTCAGCGCAAACCGGAATAAACGCACGATAAATTAATTCGAAAATAAAATATTAAACGTCAGGTACAGAAAGTATTTCGGAGTGTCTGGTGTACCGATAATATATCAAAGGTCGTCGCTCGTCACGTTGATGCGATAAAAAACTTGAACTTCTGCGACACCGTGTGAAACGCTGGACGATTCAAGAATTGGACAAATTTTCAGGACTCTGTGGAAAAAGTAGGCGTATATCGAGGCGTAAATTTTATTGCCAATAAGCGTTAGCTACGTCAAGGACGAGGTAATACGGTCTATCGTTTTATAAGCTCGTCAAACTTTACTTGGCTTATAATGAATATACTTAGTATATTACGCACTCAGTTTAAGCGCACAAACTTCAGCCGTATATACCTATACATTGAACCCAGAGTATTCATTTACAATGGCCATCGCAAAGCTACGAGAAATGTCCTAATATTATGTCATATCTATGCATACATTGCTCTATATTATTATACAGAACGCGTGTTCGACGATTTTTGTGATATATTTTGCTCGTTAACTTTTTCAAGGAACAACGACGATCTCGTAGGAGTACATAAACTCGCGCTCAGACCATGTTTAAGATTTTCTCGAGGAAGCATTTCTCCGATAGCAAGAGCGTCGCTTTCCTTTCCACCTTCGAAGGCGTTCGAATCTCGAGGATACGATGGAGAAAAATACCGTTCCATCGTTCGTGTCATGTCCCGCTCCCATTCTCGTTGATTTCTTCCATTTCAATAACCTCGTGATCTCGCAGTTGGACATCGCGATGCTCCGTTAGAAAGGGCGCTCGTCTTTTCCTTCCGTGATACGCCCGTCGATTGGCTCGAAGGTTCGCAAGCTCAAAAGAAAATCGTCGCATCGACATTGTCTCGATACAGAAGTCGCCAGTTGCAATACCGGACCTCGGTGTGGTAGTGCCCACATTTATGACGCGTCAATATTGCATTTTCCCTTCGGCACGATCTCCTGGAAATCGTTTTTCGAACCTATACCGTTTAGACGATTGAAAGTGAAACAGGTCGATCGCGGAGAAAATGCGAGGCTGAACCTCTCTCTTCCTTTTAAAAAGCCCGCCCATTCCGCTGTTCCGCAATCCCACGCCTTAGCATAGCGTTTCAAATTTAAAAACTATTCAAGAAGTTCCTTACCCAGTGTCGTAATATTACTCGAAAAAGAACAATTAACCAATTCGATATCAACCTCCTGCATCTCCGTGAAAACATCGAAACGATATAATAATCCCATTATTTCCAAAAACCATTTCTCCACGTCATACATTATCGACGTGAATCATTCCTGTTTTACCGACTGTTTTAAACAACAAAAGCGTACATTCTGTACAACACTTTTAGCGCGTATCCAAGAAAAGTACTCGGCACGGAAACGGTTTAAAGCGGGATCAGGATGTCGAAATCTAAAGGAAATGTCGGTTGTAGGACGGTTAAACCCGTACGACTCTCCGTTGCCGCGCAGTCCTCGCGGAATATTCGGTAGGGAAAGGGCCGTTTGATGGTGATAAATCCCCCTCGCTTTGTAAAGCCGCCGACGCTTTACGACGTTGGCGCAACCGACAATCGGCAACCGATCCCCGCGTGGCAGTTCCGCCAGCGCCATAACAGTCGCGCGTATTTTCCGGAAGGGTGGGAGATCGTGAAAGCAGATGATGCGATACCGCGGCTGGCTTCGCGGAATGGCGTGCTTCGTCAAAAACGACGCTCTCAAGGCTGGTGGGCGCGAGCCAGGATCGTGGGCCGCCCAGGGAGTGGGAATATTAACATTGAAGACGCTGAACGGCTGTCGTTGGAAATATACATGAGCCCTTCAGTGCGCACATCGATTAACTCCATGTAACAAAAAGTCGAGAAGTGCGATGAAATGATGTATATCGTTTTTTAAAATTCCTGTTGTAATATAAAAAGCGTCGATGCACGGCCGGAACGGATAATCCAATAATTAATAACATAATTGCGTTATTGAAACGATTTGCATTAGAGTATGGAGTTAATCAAGATGGCTGCTGAAATAGATTACTTATTATTCAATGGCCAAAAGAATTTTGCCGTTTAGTGGTGTTAATCTTTATTATTCAGGAAAGTTATTATGAATATAAAAAGTTATGACTAGCGAGCATATCCACCATACTTGTTTTTAATTCTCCATCTGGTCTCATGGAGCTTGAACTTTCGATCAACTAAATCGATTATTCTTTTCTCCTTTTCTTTGCCTGGTATACTATTTTGTCGACTTGTTGCGTGGACGATTATTAAAAATGATTACTAGATTCTAAATTAAATTAATAATGGAAAATTATAGAGATCAAGGTGATGAGTTGATTGGAATTACGATAGGTGGTGTGGAGAACACAGACGCTCGAGAAATGGAATCGGGTTCGCGATACTTTTTGATTTGGCTATCGCAATGAAGTACGTGTTATCGTTTTATTATTTCATCGTTAGCCGCTGTATAAAGAAAATCGCGAGAGCGTGTTTTCTGCGAGAGTCGGAGCGTTTTAACCTTCGGCGAATATCCGAGCGCTGAACTCTTACAAAGGCGCTGAATAACCGAATCGCGAACGCCTGGAGCTTTGACGAACGGGGCAAAGGTAATGCGTGATCCTGTCGAAAGACCGTGCAAAGTGAAACAAAGAGATTCTGGGAAATAACGAGGGTTTTATGACTTACGGATGTATAGCATTAGCGGCAGATAAGAGGTGGAAACGTGTAACGAAGTATTGCTTGAACTAAGTTTATTATGTCTTAGATTCATTATTATAAAAATATAAATCTACATATTTTATTCCACTTCACTAAGAGTAACCGCGTGGATAAAATAGTAGGTGTTTCGTATTATAATACGACCTTTAAGAAAGGTACATATTAGAAGTTTTCCATCTACTGCACTCATACGGTTAATCAAATTGTTGATCATACGTATATAACCAATAAGTACTACTTAAAAGTATTACACTCCTTTAAAATTTCTTCTTACATCAAGTCACGCTCTCAAGACTTTGATTAAAACCCTAGAACCACGGACTACTGTTCCTGCGTATCTAAATACTTCACGAATATCCAAAAGGAAAATTGTACCAGGATAAAGAGTAAAAGATAAATATACTTAAATACCGTCTCACATAATTCACTGAAATATTCTAAATTCTCCATTACAAATTTCAAGAATATTTCTAAGAAATGATCAGTCTTTTATTTTAAAGACTAGTAATTTCACTATTAATCAGGAGCCTGAAAATATCATTGCATCGATATATTCCGAATTTCGGGGAAAACCGAACATCCCTTTTTCGTCATCCACTAGCTTCCGTTTCCACGAGTGTAGCGCCGAGGTCTGTATGCCCAAACCTCGTGAATTCACGGTCACGTTTCTCGCGTAAAACACGTTTCCAACGGCGCCCTCGCCGTGGAGTGCTCGTTGCCCTGGGGGCAGTTATATCGAGTTTAGCATTTGTTTGGCGGCGCTCTTAAGGCGATTTCATCCGGTCGACGGTGCTGGATAAGAGGGCAACCTCCACGAGCGGGACGCAAGTTTTGCTGAGATTTATGCACGGCGTGCAACCAACTTTCTCGTCCACGGTGCGATCCATAAGGTCGGGCGCCGTGCCAGCGGCATTAGGGCTCGCAAATAGTATACCAACGATATATTTCATCGGCTACCTGCTTCCTTAACCGTTTAAGTATTTTTTATTATTTTTAAGTATACATCAAGAACTCCTAACCTCCTTACTCCTGACGTATTCAAGACGACTCTTATCGAGTAATTACTTTTCACACTAAATAATTTCTCTATTTGATTATGGTGGAGTTTAATTTTAGAATCACATCGTGTGTGGGAAAGTCGATAATTTTTATCTACTTGGTGCGTGGCTCGATAATTAAGTTTAACCGCAATTTAAGAATATATAAAATCGAAAATCTCGATAAAAATGGTATTATTTTGAAAACGCGCGTCTGTACGCTTGATTACTTGTGTACTGGAAAAAATTAGAGCAAATGCGTCGCTTGAAACAATTTCGATTAAATCATTAACAAAATAGGATTGTAAAATGAAGATACGCGAAGAGGGGAAAGGGAACGTAGAAGAACGGAGAATGAAAGTAACGAAATGCTAGTCGAGTGCAGGAATAAATAAGGACATTGATTAATGGCGGTACGCGTACTGCTGCACGTTTCTTTCTTTTCTCGAGTGAACTTTTTCCGTTGCACGCTTTTTCCCGTTGGTATTTGATATTCTAAAATGTGTTGAACTTACGAATATGTTTCTTTCTTTATCCGAGCATTCATTGAAGTAAGAAATATAATTTTCCTTTTTTTACGTGACGAGTATACTGGGCGGAAACGTCGAAAGGATTTACTGTCGACATTCATGTCTGACGTAATATAGCCTATTGTTGATATTATGTGCTGCGACTGAGAGACTGATTTTCTTCATTGACGTGCACCAGATAACGATAAGGCAAGCACATCCGTTCCCGTATGAATGGAAAATATTTAAAAAATGACTTGGCCGCATCTAAGGAATAAAAAAAAAAGTTGATACAGGGTTGCGCACTTTTTAATGTGTTGGAAAGTCAGATACTACACAGGGTGAAAAATTGAAAGATGATGGATGAGATTCGAACGAGTATCCCTCGCGTGGAGCTACATTGTCCTCTCGTAACTTGAATATATTTAAGTTCCTTGTACAATAACCTCTTAGCTTTTAATCCCTACCACTCTTACCCAAGATTACTACCCTAGGTTTTTAAGCTGGATTACGAACCACAGGCTCTATATTATGCATATTCCATGAGAAAGTCCAGAGTTCGCCTAACTTTATAGCACATTTAAGATGGGTTTAAAATAATTTTCCCCGCGGGGATGGGTGATTGCAATTTATCTTGCTTCAGTCAAACTGGTAGACCGTCGATAGATCAAAGATCGAGATAAGTTTGTAATACGAAAGATCAGTAGTGTCCAACGATATTTGGCGAGGAAAATTCGCTTATTCGAGGAATAACGGTACACACTCATGTTTGATTCGTACCTAGTCCCTTTCCAAAGCCTTCGCACGTCTCTCCGCAGGCGTGACGGACACAATGGTCAGGATGGCGATTTTACTGTCGCAGCTCGCGCGATAACCGGACAAGCACCTTGAATAGAAAATACGGCAGAGTGGTGGGTAGACGCTTGAACTTTCATGTAGAAAATCCGAGCCCAAATCCCACCTATCGCATTTGGATAATTTTCCGCGTCACACGTATACGCTAGATCCGTGGAAACCCACCTTAAAGCGGTGGATCCTAGACAAAACGACTTTAATGTCGGCGACAGAGACGAAATGTGGAGAAGAAAATTCGGATGAGCGGGTTGAAACGGTTAGAAAATAACCTGTTGTGTCCTGAGAAAAGATGGATCCTCACGTATCAACACCTAACCTATCAAATAACCGATCAGTAATTTTCTTTAAAGGAAAACTGCACGATTTTACAACAGCACCCTCTTTTCACCAAGTTTTTTCATGATTTTATCGCAACGCGTCGATATTACACTAATCTGTTAGAATTTCTTCCCTGTTCTCCTTTGTTTAAAGATATACACGGCATGCTTGAACGTGTCAAGAAAATGGCCGCCGGTTCCAGCGTTAAAGCGGAATTATATGGTATGCGCGCGGGGGTATTAACCGGACGCGATAACCGAGATAACGGTCGCGATCCACGGGCGGCATCGTCGTGCTCGTGAAAGGAGGCCGTGACGGGAGAATGAGAGGACACAAGGCGGAAAACATATTTCGCCCCGGCTGATGCATTATCCGTAAGATGTCTGCGGCAGATAGTGTCGTGGGAAACGCCGATACCCTTTTTGCGAACGAGCTCTCCCTTTCTCTCTCTCTCTCTCTCTCTCTCTCTCTCTCTCTCTCTCTCTCTCTCTATCTATCTATCTATCTATCTATCTCTCTCGCTCTCGCCCCTTCCCTTACACGAGCTCCTCGTACCTCTCTCTCTCTCTCTCTTTCCCCCTCCCTCCCTAAAGGTCCATTTCCACGTTCCTTTTGTCCCAGTCTTTCTCTCTTTCACTTTCTCCGCGTCTGTCTCCCTCTTCCCCTCTCTGTCTACCCTCCCGCGCCCCTTTCACGCCGGGAGAAGCAGTTTCGCGACAATTTTGAGGCATCCACCGAGAAGAAGGTTCGAACGCCGGTATAATAGTCCCCACTTTTTCGATGATTTCCCCGTCGGCCGCCATTTTTCGTCATCCAGCGTCTTCCAAGGTGGAGGAAGAAAGTGACTATAATCGTTTTCCACGGGTGGGAACAATGGCGATGCTAAGACCTCGGGATTTTCTGGAAAAAAAAAGGGGGGGGGGGAGAGGGAGAGAGGGAGAGGAGGAAAGAGAAGATTACGCGTCCAACCGAGGGCGGAATTAAAGCGCGGCCCGTTAGACACCGTCGTTTATTGTTACTCGCCGTCTTCTAATGGAACGCCGTTTACGTTTTCCACGAGGCATCGGGCTTCGGCTAAGTTACTGCGTTAGATGCCTTTTCAGAATACGCGCTTGAGTCTCTTTTACTTGTTTCGAGGGGTTAAGACGCAGTTTACTGCGCCGTACGCTGCTTTGCCATTGAGCGTCGCACATGTTTTATGACGCAGGAGATTCTTCAATTAAATAGCAGTTATAACGGGGATTCGTAAAAAGAAATATTGTACGATAAACGTTAATAAAATCCGGCAAACGGTTGACGAGAATATCAAGAGTAAAAGTTTCCAAGTTTTCTCAAGAAGAATATAGAGATGTAAAAATAATTCAACGCGAAAAAAAATTATTCCTTCGTTTTGAATCATCGCTATTCATAAATTTGCTTTCCTAGCAGTTTAATTATCATCGTTATTTTTATTATAATTATATTTATATAAGTAGCCGCTTATTAGCGTAATCTATATTTGTTGAATTTTAATTGCGTTCAGTGAAGTTTAATGTTATGTTGGACTAAACGTATAATGGTGGTAAATGGTTTCGTGTAGATATTCATAGCTTCAATGCACGATGCCGGATCTTGAATGCCGACTGCTCCTTCCTGCAGGAAAATGCGGAGAAGTCCCTATGGACAACTCGTTTCCTTTCGTCGACGATGTTTGTCGAAAGTATTGCGACCCATCGTGCGCTCTACTTCCAGCTGGTTTTCAAGTTTTTCCTTGACGTCATCCTTGCTAGGTTTTCCAGGCCGTCGTACTAAGTTGGCCTTTGAGCCTTCCCTCGCAAGCATGACATGTCCACAGTTTTTCCATCCCCACATTTTACGTTCGAGGACCCTTTTTTTCTCCAGGAAGTTTTTCCAAGCTATTTCTGTGCCACGCTGCGCCCTATTTCGCGCTTCTTTTCCACTTTCTTATTGTGGCACATCGAAAGTTTTTCCAACAATCGTTCGTCTCACAGTAGCCCCTTGCAAACAGGACCATCCGAATAAGTAACATCGCATATAAATACCCAAAACCAGTCCTTCTCATTTTTTACATTAGCAAGAAAAAGAAAATCAAAGCACAACCCACAAAAGCTGCCTTTCTCTGAACGCCATATAAAACAAATTCTGAAAGAAAAAAATGTGTTGTAAATATAAGAAGAATATATCTATCTCTATAAATCGCATACTTCTGTCCTCCTCCAAATTGGACCTGCATTTAAAGAGAAAAGGGGAACTTATTTATTTGCTTCCTTTCTCTAGTACGGCCGATATTTCAGGATGAAAAATACCCGAACACACTCGAAGGCGGTGCTCGATCGGTGGCCCACGGGTCACTCCTCGAGGATTTCCATCGGCGGCATTGCGTGCCGATATTTTTATCCAGCCTCCTATTTCACTTTCGAGAGTCAGCCTCGTTCTCCTTGTCGCGGCATAATTCGCCGATGTATCGCGGCCGTCGGTATCCGGCGATATCCCGATCGCGCCCTTCGGCCGGATGCAAATCGTCCTGGGCAGGGCGGCAAATAAATTTGCATACTAAGCAATACTTTAATGCGTGTGCGTGTCGGCCATAACGGCGGAACATTTAAAAATTATACTTGCAAACAGGGGAACATAATTAACGTCAGCGGCACGCACCATTATCCGAGGCCGACGGTGTTTCATATGCCGGACGTTTCAAAATTTGTCGTCCGCTTTGAGTGGCCGCATCCGGGATTCCGTCGGCGTGCGGTTAATGTATCGTCGAAAAATGCAATCGTCCGGCTCGAGCTGGGACATTATTCAGCGCGGGACGATTCATGCCTCGATGGTAACGCGAGGAGCGAGATCCTGAGGAAAGTCGAGTCGTCGGACACGAGAGCCATCTTAAAACCAGTTACTGGCAGCTCAAGGAGGCTGAAGTTTTAAATATGCTGCATACAAATTTAGGAGGAGACTCTCGGAATGTGACGATTCTTCCATTAGGCGCATTAGATAAGAAGGTTGTTGATTTATTGAATTCTATTTTAAAAACGGAGAATATTTCATTAGGGTACCTCTGGGCGATGTTCCTTTTCAATCGGTATATCCATATGAGAATCTTGGAAATGCTTTGACGCGTTTCGCTTAAACATTTATTTCGAGACAGGATAACAAGCGTCTATAGAGAAACTCTCCTGATTTAGTTCTGAGCTCGAGGAATCCTCGTTCGAGGGCGATTCCACGATGTCTTATAAATATCCTCTGGCCCCGGATAATGTCGGAGCGTGATTCGAGGATGTCCTCCTCGGCGTTTAAATAAGTTATCGAGACTATCCCCACGGTGGACGCGGTCACGACGCTCGGTCCAGGATCGATAGACGGACACGTAGATCGACATTTACACGCGTTTCGACGGCGAAGAGCGAAAACAACTTCCGGCGGGGCTGACACGCGCTGTGGAATCACTCTCGCTCAACCCAGGGCCGTGGAGCGACGAGAAGGTTAATATTTCATCGCGGATAACCGATATCGCTCGTTGGTGCAGGTACCTCGAACCTCGATAATCCACGTTAATACTCTTGACCTAGAACTAACGACGGTCGGCAGAATAATACAGGTAATGGAGGTGCCTTTCGAAACTTGGCCCGGATCCTCCAGGGGGATAAAACTTCCTTGACACGGCCATCCTCCCTGCAGCACGCTCCTATCTGAAGAATCGAAAAACAGAGGAGTATTTAAAGCTACTGTTTGACTTCTCTCTATTCAATTCCCTCTTAAGGAATTCCTTAGGATTTGAAACTTTTTACGCTCTTACTGAATACACCCAGAGTACCTTTTTAGGTTTTTTTTTACAAATTTTGACGCTGCGTATAATTTATTGCATAGGATATGTGCAGGATTTTACGCGTGTTACCTGCACGAGATATTTTTGTATAAATTGTATTATCTGTATGGATCATACAGCTACTTGTATTATTTGCGTGTGAATGAAGGCAATGAGAATGCGAAATAGTGCTGTGTCAGCCGGGATGTGTTTTTCTCTTAGATTCGCAAACTTCAAAATATTAAGTCTAACTCTGTTAATTTTCGAAAGAGAATTTTATTAAAGAGCCGTGCCGTTGCGTAGAGCTTGCGAGTAAATCCGAGAAGCAAAACGCTTTGATATTTTCGTAGAGAGTAAACTTGTTGAAGAGAATCGAGGAAGGAACAAAAAGGAAGGTCGTTACGGCGCAGTAAGAAGAGGTGCATAAATTCAGATTAAGTTCGACGAGACTGAAAAACTTAAAGTAATTCCAACAATTACTTTGACTAATTGTTGGTACGTCAAAGGAAAAAGTAGTACTTTAATTAAGCGAGGAGTAAATTCCATTATACGATTACTCATTAAAAAGGAAAACGGCTACATGCCTTTAATTTGCGCGAAGGTTATACCGGGACACCGCTTCGGTCATAAGCTGAAATTGAGAGCGGAGAAACAGTTCCATTATCGTGAGAAATTTGCACGAAGCTACTGATTACTCGTAATTATTCGTTTTCTCCGAGAATTGCTATTGAAAGGTCCTTTATCGAAGCCAAGCAAGACGCGATAATTAAGAATGCGAAGTGAAATCCTTATTAAATAACGAAAATATTTCGAAGACAATCTGCTCGATCTAAAAAAAAAAAAAAACCAGCAAATACTAAACAAATAGAATTTAACGAACAAAAAGCAAAAAAAAACCTGCTTTTCAATATTTTCTTTTAAATATCCACCTTGGAGAGGAACTTATATCCACCCTCGAAGCATTACTTTGAAGGCACCGCAAGTTTAAGAACGCAAAGAAACGTAAATGACGCTACGCCCATATTCGATAACGACCATTGTTCCTACGTTGTTTTATCCGATTGCATAGGCCGTAAAAGAATATAACCGACCGCCAGTTTGCATCTAATGTTCCTGACCCGGAATGACCTAAAGTAGGAAAGCGCATTAATACACCTAATGGTATTTCGGAACTTGGCTTCCTCCCTCGAGACAAAACTCGCTTAATTGGTCCACTTTCCTCGGAGCGCGAATTCAGGCAGCAGACACGCTTGCGTGCCAACTGCACTCTCGTCAGGTGCATTTTACGCCTAAGATTATTATTACCATTGTCCTTTCTAGCGACTTGTCAGAAAGGGGAACCAAGAAGACTGTTTTGAATCGCGTTTCGGCCTTGTTCCGAGCTCCGAGCCGCCCGTTAATTCGCTACACAACTTCGACACCGCAAGAAATCCTCGTCGTCCGCTAGAACGCAACATCGAAGGTTAACGCTAACCTATAAATACAGGACTCGTTCGAGAAACTATAATATCGAGCATTATTGCCATAATGGTGCGGAATGTGAAGCACGATATCGTTTTCAAAGGCACAAGGCGCACGTACATTAACCTTAATGCGTCTGTCTGAAACAAAGTTGGGAGGAAATTTTCAAGCTTCGCGCTGCCGGCATTAAAGTCTTCCAAACATTCCCCCGCGATAGACGCTCTCTTATCTACATAATCACTTATAACGCAGCGCGACGCCCGGTAATTGCGTCACTGCAATAGTCGCGGCAATAGAATATAAACACATCCCACGGAGCCCCTGATTAACTCCCTCGGCCAACATATTCGAGAAGGCGGATCGAGATTCGGTATCCGTACGCTGTAGCGAAAGGGTGAACGCGTGTTTCGGATAATAAAGCCCGCGGTCTGCTCTCGAGGTGTACTTCCGGTTGGCCGCTCGCGCAACTCGGTACAAGTCGGGCCAAAAATTCGAAAAACGCGGAGAGATGCTCCTAGCCTCGCCGCTCTCCGAGAAAAAGGACCGTTCATATTGTTTCCCCTTATTATACCCGCAAGCCGGTGTAATAAAAAATTATGCGCCCAGGTTCTTTCCACTGACGCTTTTCTTTGTACTCTCGAACTCCTCTTTTTTCCCCCTCTCACTCTCCGCTCTCTTTCCACCCCCTCTCCCTCTCTCTCTCTTTCTCATCACGGTTTATCAGAATTCACGGCATTATTTCGCGACGGCTTTTGAGCTGCCCTGTACGGCCGACCGCCAGCCAGGCCGCCCTTAACACTAGGCATAAATATTAATAAGCGAGCGGTGAAATTCACGCTTATCGTGCCACCGTGAAGATTTACATGAGATAACACGACTTTCCTTTTGCCGTACGCGCCTCTGTGTTCGTCCAACTCCCCTACTTCTCGCCCCCCTCTTTCTCTCTCGCACACACTTTCGCACTCTCACTCGCCCTATCTCACTCTCTCTCACCTTTTTGCTCTTTCTCTTGCTCTCTCTCTCTCTCTCTCTCTCTCTCTCTGTCTCTTTCTCTCTCTCCCTCTCTTGCTCTTCCACTCGCGCCCGGCAGAAAACACGTCAACATTTACATACGACGCCGGATAAGGGAGTCACGGGGATCGTTTTGCGTTTTATCACGGCTGATATCTACCGCGGTATACCGCCTTCTTTTCGGAATAAATGACCGGGCGGGGAGTAATGAAGAAAGGGTTGCACGGCCCTCGACGTATTCTGATCTGACCTCGGTGAGGGGTAGGAGGAGGGGCGAGGAAGGATGACTGGATTTCATGCAAATGCATACCCACTAGCGCGGAAGTGGAAATAAAACGAAAGTTTGCGTTTGTGGGAGTGATGTTGTTAAGAGCGGTTGGGGGTCGAGCGGTGGAAAAGAGATGATTCTTGAGAAAGAAAGGAATTCGTTAATCGCAGACTCGATCGATGCATACACGTTTCCCATTCTGAGTATCGTCCTACTTAATCGCTTCGCACTTATGAAAGAAAGTCGTATAAAGGGATGGTTTAATAATTACTTGCATAGTATAATCTTGAACAAAATACATATTTTCTTGAATACATAATAAGATACATATTTTTGTAGGTTAGGCTTTTAGAAAAATGCCATTTCACGTTCCTCGAGTTTCCTTTGAAACATTATGCGAGATGAGCTACCGCAGTTAAACAAATAATTCCCCATGAAGCGCGTACGAAACAGTATTCCGAAAGTCGAGCTCGTCGAGTATACCGCCGGTCATTTTACGGCGCGGCACGTTTGATGTTTTACCCGGAAACAAGTAGTTTCGACAAAAGGCCAGATTGCGTTTAATAGCGGTATGCCGTGTAATAGCAAATATTACATTGGGCAGGGAGCT
This sequence comes from Ampulex compressa, assembly GCA_038496175.1. NCBI lineage: Eukaryota > Metazoa > Arthropoda > Insecta > Hymenoptera > Ampulicidae > Ampulex > Ampulex compressa. The sequence continues at coordinate 144,529 of JBCFXI010000353.1, read as the reverse complement.
ACCGCGCAGGCGCGTGCCTTCTGCGCTATTCATATCCGAATGTGTTGGCCGATAGCATTTGGTTCGCCGCAGACCGCCGCATAACTCGGTAACCCTCCGCACTATGTGTTAAACAACATTGATTAGCGACGTCTGTACAGTTAATATACCGATAAATTTAATAACGTCGCGTACATGCCTGCGCCGATGATCACGGGTGCCGTTTGATGGATCCACTTAGGGCCAACATACCGACGACTGTAAGACGAGAAGTATTATACGGTATCGAAGGGAAGACAAGGATATCGAGACACGTTCGAAGTAACATGTACTAAAGTATTAAATAATTATTCATGAAGAATAACGTATAACTGATGAAGATTTCAAAGGTAGTATCTAGTTTTCTAAATACAACTTTTTAACGCATTCCCAAAAAAGGAAATAGGAACGATAACTAGCATGCGCAAAGGAAAAGAAAATATTTATATTACCACATATCGTTCGAGACGCAAGGATTATTGCAAAACTATTATTACGTTCCCTATATAAATCGATTAATTTTATTATATTTATTTATTATATTAATTTTATTATATTATTTAAAATAAAATTTTATTATATTTTATTTTAAACTTCCCGCGAGCTTCCGCCTTTTAACTCGAAACGGCGTTATTGGTGGAAACAAAGTATAGTCCGTGGTTATTAACCGAAAACAGTCCCCGGGGCCTTAGTCCAGGTGGTCTCTTTTTAGCTGAAAGGAGAAAGGCAGGAGGCGCGAGGTCGGCGCCACGCGCTCCATTGTTCCGGACCTTCGGTGTCCCGTGGAGAGGTTACACGTGCTCGCAGGGCGGCCAGCAGGGACGAATGGGCCAAGGCCCTCAATAATCGCGTAATTGAATGCTAACGATGCTGAAATGTTGGTAGAACTCGCTCGACTGGTCTGCAAATATGCTCTTCGGCGTTTCGCTACAGCGAGATCGAGAGAGGAGCTGTTTGTGCTCGTGCGGCCTGCGTACGAGGACCGCAGGTAGCGGCGCTCGGCTCGGACCCGCCGCACAATGAACGAACAATGCCCCGCTTTCGATCGACGGTAGCAGCACTTGAAACTAACTCCGCCGATTGGTAATGAACAAACACGGTGCAAATAACCCGGAGGCCGCCACTCCCGTCGCGGCAATGGCCAGGCGCCTCGATGAAACGCAACTTCCCCGGGTAAGGAAGTTTGACTTTGTCCAAATCGATCACCTCGATTGCCCTTCGAGCGCTTCGACCACCTCTTCTTTGGCGGTACGCGACGATTATAGGGGATTCCTGGAATTTTTGAGGAAACTTTAATCGCTCAATTTCGCAAACGCTGTTTCGTTAGCCTTTAAACTGATAATCCACGACTAGAGTAGAATTAATAATACTCTTGCCTCTATTTCAATCCTGATAAAACGAGGATTTTACGAGATAGACATGAGATATGCTCGTATTCCTTGGGTCAGTCTTATTCAATTCTCCTCGAGTATCGAGAATCGTCGATACATTGTTTCGATCAATTTACCATTTGCAGTTGGTGGAAAGGAAGGAGGAGAGAACGCGAGGCCAAGGAGTTATATAAGGGGGAATAAAGTGGGAGTAATTTCATCGTCAATTAATTCCCCATAGACTGACGTATCCCCCCGGTATCGAGATCGGGATTAAAGATGATATACACGGGGAATCCTAAGGAGTGTCTGTATATAAGGGCGGCGTTAAAATTGGCTAAAGTGAGCGGGGACGTAATCCAATTTCGTCGGGTAGCCGCCCACTTCGTTTACCCGGGTTTATGGGACGAAAAGACGAACAAGCCGGATTATTAAATCATTCCGCCTCATTTTATCGGGAGACGATACTCCTTCTGGATCTTAATTATCCTCGCTCGAATAATAATGCCCTTTGTTTAGCCCCCAGCCCCTGACCGAGACTTGGCTTCTTTGTAGACTTCGCGGGAATCGATGTTGGCGGTACACCCCGCGATATACATATTTAATGTCCCTCCCCATTATATCCAGCCTTAATCCGGATAATAAGCTCCGATTTGCCGGGATGCAAATTAATTCGGGCCGCGCGAGGAGAGATTTAAGAAAGGCAGCGCCTCTCCTCCGACATCGATCGCGGCCGCGCCAGAACATCGAGCATCGGTATTCATATTTTCCACGCGGCATTTCATCGCGAAAGGTGGAAACACGATGGAGCCTCGGCCTTACCTTCAAGGGTGCGATTCGACACGGGCGAGGAACGATGCCTTTTCCTCGAAAAATCACTTCGAATAGTCGGGATAATTCCCTGATTCGCTTTAGCTTGATCACTCCAAGGAAGCTCGGCGCTGATCAGTGAATTCCCGATGCAAAAGGTCCAACGCGATTGTTCGGACGATACGATTTTAAATTCGAGCCTTCATCGAGCCGCGCCGTTTTAATGCCAGGAAATAGTTAGCCCCGTTTCCACGCGACAGTCAATATTGGCTGTCGGGCGTTAGTCCCTGTAAATTCACGCAGAATGTACCCGCGGGATCGAGATATGGAAACACTAGATTGATCGCCACTTTGCAACGATCGTAACGGCCGCGCGCGCGGAATCGCTGTCGACAGGATGAAAACATGTTGGCGAAATCCCGCGGAGACGCGAAATACCATCTGGCCGCTCGATAATTCGAACGTCATTCGATTGGGCCATTCGATTTTTTTTCCGCCTCCCCCCTCGATGCTTTTGTACACCAAACCGTCGAAGTAATCCCCCTGACGAATCTTGCCCTTGGTTACTTTCTAATTTCGTTCCCGAGACTTTTACTGTACTTTCTCGACATTTTGTCCGCCGAGGTAAACAAGCTAAGGTTCGGCCAAATTTCCTGCTGGAACTCTTTCGTAATACTATAAGCACTATGCGCGTAAGAGGTCCGTTTAGCTCTTATTTTACCGAAGGCACGCGGTTCTTCGTTTACTCTGTGATTTTATTTTTCCGCTCTTCTGTAATTTTCCGGGAATTTGATGGCGGATCCGAGCACTCTGAGCGGGGAGACTTTTAGTTTTATTTAATGACACACCTCGAGGAGTTTGTCGGGTGTTTTATTTTGTCCCACATTCTCGAGGAGAGTCCATGGAAGACTAAATGTCTCTGGTGAGACGGAGAAAAGGTTGAAATTGTAAGACCGGGAAAATCTGTATTTGTATTTATAAAATCGTGCTTCTTACTTTGCCCGTTCATCGACAACTCACGATTCGCGCGTAGAAAAAGAAAGAGGGATTTAAGCGTAACATTGACATGTGCTAATTATCGTTTTATCGTTGAAATTAATCGAGCCTCGTATTTGCTTAGCATATCATGATGTTCGGTTGCTAATTAATGGAAGAAAGGTACGTTTCACATACTATATTCCAAATGGATAGCAAATAATTATACGGCAGAGTAAACAACGAGGTAGCGCTAATAATGCACTGCGATGCGCGGTATAATATCGCGGATATTATCGTAGTACGAGCGATAATGTGTTCGTCAAATTTTCTGGAGATTTTCATTCGCGAAGCTAGTGCAACCTTAAGTACAACCAGATCTTCTTTTTTCTAAGACGAACAACGTTTTTTTTCCAACAACCTTCTCTTAGAATACTCCGATTCGTCGATAAACTATCGCGTGGAACAAGAAATGCAAGCAACCTTTTTCTCTGCCAAGCACCGTGTCTAAAAATGTTCGAAAAAGCGCTCTCGAGAGCAAATAGAAGGCTCAAGCTGTGCGCCGAGCGTTTGGAATGGCGATAAAAACCGAGTGCCTTTGAATTTTAACGTATTTTTTTCACCTCGCAGAAAGCCGCGAGGTGTTAAAAATCAATTAACGAAGGCTAATCAATACTTCTATAAAGCGAAACAGCAAGCAGAATAGCGCTTAGTCCAGAATACATACCAGTTTAGCTGAAAAGAAGAGAAACAGTGCGGAAAAATCAAAAACCTAATATGAATTCTTCCCTTTTCCACTTTTTTTCACGCGCGAATTTCACACCAAAGTACTTCCACCAAAGCCAGTTTATTTCTATACAGCGCTCCGGCAAACTATACCGAAGCAAATACCCGCACATTAAACGCACACAAAGTACTTCACACCTGATATCACAATAGCGGCATTAATCACTAGTATCTAGTATCTGCTACTAATTAATTACCAGTATCTTCAGCGCGACAATTCCAGTGCGCGATGCAGAGGTCAATGACCCCTGCGATGCGTCTCGATGCAAAGCTCGTCGGGATAAGCGAAATTGTGAGATAAATAAATGCGAAACGCATTGCTCCGGGCCAGCCAGCCGGCACGGCGGTTTACACGAGCGACACCAAAACGCAGCGCGGCCTATCCGCTTAGCGTGGCCTTTATTGAAATTCTTCGAGTCGATCCTGAAAAGAATTCCGACCCCCATTCGGCCGGATCTTCCGGAAAGTCACGCCTGCGGAATGAGCTCAGTGACGGTGGTGTCTTATAAGGTAATCCTTGGGGCCCCGCCGGAATGTGCGTGGGAGTGTTTGGCGATAAGGGGATTGCGCGATAAAAGATATTTTCATTGGGCGTCGTTAAGGCAGCCCAGAATTTAATCGAGGTATTAATCGTCGGTTATGGCGCGGAGGAGGGGAAGCCCCGGCGTATCCTCGGAGGAGGAGGAGGAGTATAAACAGATTATTTATTAATTTATTCGCCTTTTTAACGCGGCCCAGGATGATTATAATTTAAAGTAGCGGCGAGTTAAGCCCCTGCGGGGGAGGGTTGGGCACGGAAAGGCCGGAGAAATTTCTATCTCGCCTCCGGGATATAATTCTCTTGTTAATCAAACACCGATCCGTTACTTGTCGATGGTTTAATGAAATATCGGGGGAGGAATCTATGCGATGGAACGCTCTAGGAAGGAGACCTTGCGAGATACCGATCGAAATGTAATATTTTACGAAGGCAGCGGGGTATTTTCCTCGGTGAAAAATTGGCGTATTGTTCGTAAGGCTTGATTACTTTGCACGTAGAATATCTTGCGACTTTATCGTATGTTTTATAATATTGAATGCAAAGTAAAAATATTTGTTTTGAGGGATATTATTGCAGGCACCTGTGTATAATTTAAGATTTCATGCTTGACACTCGCGATCCGCTGTTGAGATCCGTTTGCTCCGAGTGTTCATTTCTTTCGAAGAACCTGGTGGTCGATTAAAGGTATCGCGAGGATCGAAAAATGGACCGATGCATTATCTCGTTAACATTTCCCAGGGAACGCGGCCAGCGTGTAATTATCTGCGAGCTGAGATCGGATTTAATCAGGCAACGAACATGCACCGTTAATTAAGGGCTTCCGCGAAACCTACCGAAAGTTCGCGCTCCGGACGGTCCCTTTATGCACGTCTAAACGCGGCGCAAAATCCCCCTAAGCAGCCATCGCGGAAAAATACTCGTAGATCCTCGCAACCGGCCCGATAATCTCCCCGAGAATTTGTGCAAAACTCGCGGAAATATTCCGATGGCGTTTGCAGGATATAGGGGCTCGTATACGAGGCATTCAGGACAATTTCAGGATATCCACAGGATTTCTGGCGCTATCTCTGGTTTTCCAGGGGCTCCCGCCGCTCGAACCTGGCTACGTGTTGCGAAAGCAAAGGTCGGTTGACAAGCCGGGAGGGGAAATAAAAATACCCCGGCTCATTAACCGGGCCCAATTAACCCTCTATAACCCGCTGGTGACCTCAAAGTAACGTTCCGCTTACGTGCCTCGTCTGCGTCGACCATCTTTTTTCCTCTTAGATCGAAAGATTATCGTGTATCAAAGAGCCACTTAACGACCCTTAGGTGTTACACTGGTTACACCTAATATTTACCCTGTTCTTTACAAAAAAAAACGTGTTATCAAAGGATAAAGCTATAATCACTTTAATTTCCATTCGCGAACGCGAGAAGTGGATCTGTGCGTGAATATAACATAGCGAGCATAGGAGTCAGAATACTTAATTTCTCCTCGAAACGTTTCGCCACGAAATCCATTTTCCAACGATACGAGAAGTTTGCTCATATCTCTCCTGTTCCCCGATCGGACCATCTATGTAATTCAATATAGCCACGATTAAAAAAACTCTCGTTTACTATTACTTTTCAGCCTCTTTTACCCCCTAAATTCACTAGCAGGCATGATCGAAGAAATAAAAGCACGCATATTGCATCTTCACTTTACAAATGAACGTAGCCAAGCGAAACACCTAAAATGCGTTTCATTATTCGATACGGTGGTTCGATGCAGGCCACTCTACCCTGTGCTCAACAACAGAGTATTACTTCTCGTATCCGGTACTTTAAGTTCGCTTCAGGCCGCGCAAACAGAAGGTTTAGCATCCTTCCCCCGGGATAGCTGTAACAATTCGAGTGCACCGGAGCGCCGAGATCTGAGAGAAACGTCGGGCGCGGAGGATTAAGACGCGGCCAGAAGGCGAGGAGGCTCGAAGGCTGCTCGAGGAGAGCCCGCGGAAGACTGTGGTGCAGTGACCTTCCTAATTAAATTTTCGATCGTCCTTCTCGCGGGCGCAGAGGGGCGCAAGGAGGCCCCAAGGAAAATAGGCCGGAGCCGGCGCTCGGAAGGGCGAGCCGGGGTAAAAATAGCAGGGCCAACGGAGGCGGCGGCCAGGAATCCATCTCTGGATAAACCACCGGCAGCGATGGCCTTTCCTTTTCGCCCTGATCCCCATCCAGGCGACATTTAGACGAACGTATAGCGAAATGGAGTCAGCCGGGAATGACGATGGCTGGATTAGCCCGGAGGCACGTGCTGCGGACACCATTCTCCACTTCGCTTGAGTGCTCGAAAATCACGTTCACCCTGAATTTCAGCGAGAAAACAGACTCCGCCGATTCACGCATCCCGATTTCCGCAGACGGCCTTTCTGCATGCATCACGGTACGCCGGCCTCGCTTATGGCCCTCCCCCAAGTGCCCGTTTTGTCCGCCTCGAAGCCTTGAATTAATGCCCTCTCCTCCTCGGCCCTCCTCCTTCCTCTCCCAACCCCTGGGCTAGAGTCGCGGCTACTTACTTTCTCCAGGCCGGTTTATCTTTGGGAGACGATCTTTGTGTCGGAGCCCTGCCCAGAAAGGCCATCGATGTGATATTCTATGCGGGGAATTATTGGAGAATAGTGGAGAATTATTTAAAGAGGATGTTAGAGTGCATAGAGGATAGCATGTATGGAGGATATTGTGTTTTAAGAGTTAGATTTTGAGTTGGTCGAAGTCTTACAGTTAAATTTGAGAGTTAATTTAACCAGTTAACTGAGTTCGATGTCGTGTACACGTCAGTCCTAAATTTTCTTTTCAGGCGACTGATCCTTATACTCGTAGTGTGAAATAAAAAATGATCGTTTACCGCAGGAACTTATTTGCAGAAAAACCGATGTCTTAGCGGATAAAAATGCGATCCTTCCTTACTTTGCTTTATATCTATCGTAAAATCATATCGCGTCTCATTGGCGCCATACGATCCGCGATAAATTCCGCGGTTAACTGGTTAAGGCAGTTTATTTCTAAGAGATTTATGACGGAGAGGACGATCTTTATTTCCATTCCCAGGAAAATTATCATCACGGTTCATTAATTGGGAATATAGAATTCTCTAAAGCCAACGCGAAGAAAATTATAAAGTAAATAAAAACAGGCTATATCGCGCGAGAAATTAATTATGCCTCGTGGATTCTTGTAAATTCTCCTTTCCGTGTAAGAGACTAATGCGACTTTCCTCTCAAGGTGCACGCCCTTCATCTCGATTTGGACAAATGGATCATTCGTGCCTCAAAGGGATTAAGCCGCCATCCGCCATTTCCACGCACTTTCAGTCGAACGCTCCTCGAAACGAGACGCGCGTAATAAGAATATCGTTGTTCTTCGCCGGATGGATGTAAAATGCCGCTCCTTCCTCCCCTCCAGCCTGCCCTTCGCCCTAAAGCTTCATCCCCTTGTCCGCCCGCCAATAATGATAGGTATCACGAAGAATCGAGGACCGCCGATTTTCCACTGAAAGGCAAAGGTTACGTTTTCCTTTTTCCACCCTCTTCAGAAGGGTTGGGAGTAGGGTGGGGGGCGGTAAGCCCCGGGCCGTTCTTTTCTCCTCCTTCGCTCCTTCCGCCGACCCATTCTTTGACTTCCGTTCATCCGCCGGAGATGTTACGATAATGAGACAATTGTACAACGATAAATTGAATGTCGCCGGTGCCTCAAAGGCGGGGATCGTATGTTTTATCGATTAGAACGGTTAAGGCACTCGTAAATATCGGTCTGGAGTCGATTAATATCGAGCCTCCCGTCGGAGGAATAAGAAAATTGTAGGGATATTAAAGGGAAATCGATAAATTATTTGATTAATCGAATTGGAGGAATACGCGAAGAAAAGCCGTGAAATGATCAGTCTAATTTTGGAAAAATGAAATCTTTACAAGAAGGTACTGTCTAAGATTTTTCAATAATTTTATTACGGTATTTAGATGATCACGTTAAACCGTTAATATTTCTTTCTTATTTTTAGTTAATGATAAATTAATATGCTATACCTAAATTCCAATTTTGAAACATACTGCAATATCATTTGCTAACAAATAATCGATATAATATGTCCAAAAGTAAGGCTAGTACATCCAGCATAAAAAAAATCTGTTAATATGTAGCTCATCAAGGAAGGAATCAAGAATGAAGTATTCATTCTCCATAGCAGTAGATTGAGAGATAAAGGATGAGAAACCGTTAAAACGAGGCAAATTACGAATATCGGTGGACATTAAAAAAAGCTATGAAGTGTGTCCTGTAAGCATTTTTAAGAGAAACGTTGCGCAAAGACAGGAATGCGCCAGCTCGCGATCTCCGTTTCTCGTCTCGCGCAAACCCCCGAAAATCACATCCGCGCCAAAGTCAGTCAGAAAAATGTACCTTTGTTCTCCCTTACGTGCGATAACGAGTAAATAACACCCAGAGGAGCCCATATGGCCAGGCTCCGCCAGTGGTGGCACTTTTTCAAAAACGACCGCACGAAGCGTCGCATAAATCCTGCGGCCAGCTTTGCGCATGCGCACCGCCAAAAGCCCGGCCGTGCCTTCGTCGCAAAGTTCCGCACTCGCATAATATAACGCTGTTATTGGACCTTATTACGACAGCCGTGTACCGTTCAATGGGAAGCGATTGCCTGGGTAATTACAGATAACAGACGGTATTTCTGCATACCCGTAACCGCGTTATCATCGACGACTGGTCAATAATTTATCTCAAAAATTGCACAGCTCGATGCATCCGCATTTTCTATCCTTTTCCATGATTTCCTTGAAATGTGTTAAATATCTATGTATAATAGTATTTCTGCCTTTTTCACTTTTTTCATTACTTTTTGAAGGTATATGTCGTTTGTTAGTTATGTTCTGTTATGTCGATGTGTCAACCATCTCTTGTCTAACGAAATAGGAACTAAACTGAGATCCATTGTAAGAATCGTCGTGCGGATATAATTCCTTTAATCCTGAAATCGACGGTCGCCATATTAGTGGCACGATATTAATCCAAAGGATATTTAACATATAACACATAAAACATAAATACGAATTTGTAATTTTGAGCGTCAAACGTTGTCTCGCGATTTTCTTCCCCGTGAAAATCACACTTCGTACCTGGACTCTGTCTTTTCGATTACTCTTTCTTCACCCCCCCTCCCCCCGTCGTATCCCATTTCTGTTTCTCTTCACGAACGCACCATCGTCCGTTCTACTCGACGACGCGAGCCTTTTCTTCCCGGCCCTTTGGTCCATTTACCGGTAATGTTACGATAACGAGAGTCCACGCCACTTCGTGGAATCGAAGGCCATCGGTTTCGTACGTGAAAAATCCCGGGCTCTTCGTTGCAGAACGTAATAGACTGAAAACGCACTAGGGGAATACGGTGTATCGCGGTATTCGGCTCTCTGCTACCCGCGATGCGACAAAATCCCCTCCGATGTTCGATGATTGCAAAGAAAAGAGATTTTTAACCTATTTACCGGAGACGACGAGCGAACTTTCCACGACGCACGTTTCTTTGAAGAGAATCGTCCGTAAATCTTTCCTTAAAATATTTATCCATAGTATTTATAATGTAAAAAGTAAATTGATAATATAATTTTTGTATAATTTTATTGAGAAATATTTATGTTTCTTCTTACATAAGTAAATATAATAGGCAAGTGGCTGGTAGTTGTAATGTTGAGTATAGGAAGTCGTCTGTCAAGTAACAATGGGCGATTTAGGATAAAGCGTGGAAATGTAACATTATTTTGCACTCACTTATTATTTATATTATAATTATTTATATTGTATTATAAGTATATATATTATTTTATAATTATTTTTTTATATTATATTATAATTATTATATACAAGTGTAACATTGTTTCACACTTCACAAAGGATTAACTCGCTATTCAAAAAAGTTCCCGCAGCGAGAGGCAATGAACGAGGCCAAAGCAGAGGTTTGATAATTATACTTGTACAGAATGAAATACGATCGTGCCATTCTTTGCGGCACTCACGGACTATTTTTTGCCTTATCGAACACCTCTCGCTTCGTTCTGATGCACAATATAACGCGTTTTCTCTTTGATGTCATTATTCACGGTGCATTAACGCTTGCATTATCAGCTTTATAATAAAACGATATCAAAGGCACGAGATTGTGTATAGAGTGTAATAACTACTTTGATATTGGCAGGAAAATATGACGTTACTATATTAAAAGTATATCGAAAGTACAATATTCGCACGTTATAACATTTCAATAGCACGGTATAACATTTGAACAGTCAATCTTGGAATAATGAAAGTTGCACCGTATATACTTTCACCGCCACTGCGAAAGTACTACGTCACGCACACGCGTCTTGTTCGATAATATATTCCTTTGCTCGAATATACAAGCCACCTTCGAGCTTGCTCGTCTCTCCTCGGAGAATGACTCGATCAGCTGGCTGAATAAATGACGAGACCACAGAGGAGTAGTTCGGTTTACGTTTTACCCTCTGTTTTTCGTGCGCCTGGATCAGAAAACAAGGACGTATCGATCGACGCCGAGGTATAAGCCGATAAGTTTACAAAGAACCGCGTCTTTTCGGCCTTTAAAATAAAGCACCAGTGGGAATTGCCAGAGGGGGACGCGACTTTGATCGGCGAGATCGTTGGTTCAGATCCCTCTGAACCTTCCCTCCGCGATGTGTGTACCGCCGTTTTTGGAAGATTAACGGTCAGCTTTGAACTCGAGCTCTCATACGAACTTTATTTCTATCGAATCCAAAATGAACGACAGGAGCATTGATCCTCCACTCCGATATTCCAGTCATTTATTTCGCATTTCATCGAAATAAGGGGCCTAGCGCTTTGAATATTACTCCAAACAGCCAATATCCCAGCCGTATCGCAACATACGAGTGAGCAGGAGCGAAGGAGTTAGCGTGAATTATTATCGAAAGAAACGACCAAAAATATACGTACGTATTACGAGCAGGTCTCGGCTACAATGTATTATACAAATAGCCCTCGTTAATGGAATTTGAATAAAAATACCGCACGACCAATGCCATTAATCGTGCCACCGGAAATATTTCACGTTTTTTCCATTCGCATCCCGTGTATCCCGGGTTAAAACGAAGTGACACGTTCGAAATGCGGAATTTCATTAGTCCAATGAACGGAACCAAGTGACGGAACCATGGAAAAATCGTATTTTCGACGCTTCTAATCTAAGAGCATCCGTGCCGGGAAAAGAAATCGTTTGATTCCTGCATCGGAGTCTAAGATTAAAGGACATTATCGATCGGCTTGGCGGTGTTCCGCTTAATTGAAAATCGCAAAATGAGCAGTAGGCGGACACGGCGAAAACAATGGCCCGGAAGGGGTGGGGGTGGGGGGAGAAACTTGGAGGTAGGCGCCATCAAGAGTTTCATTTTTCTTGCCGCCCGGATGAAAATCGCGCGGATGGCCCAGAGGTAATTGCAAAAAGTGTAATTGCGAATTAGAGAATCATGGAGTCGTGCGTAGATGAGAAAGCGTTCTGCTCCACGGTATGAGTTTTGAACCGGCAATCCGCGATCGCCATAAACTGGCCTGTTGATTCAACGAAGTTAACTCGCCATAAAGCGCCGCAACTTCAAAGTAACCTACCATTTGCCTGCTTCCCTTAAAACTTTATTTTCCCATCGTTTCATGCCACACACCTCTCATTATCTACGATCGAAAGGCCCATTCGTCAAGGTGCTAAAGCGAGATCAGGGTCTCGAAGTGTGCGCGAAATATCGGCTGTTAACCAATTAACCGGTTATAAATAGATAATATTGGCGAGATAGCGCCGATTATTGACGGTCGATCGATGCCCTCGATATTAAGCCCGACAGGATTATTTCGTTCCACGAATGAGCAAGCTTCGCATCGTGTTCCCCTCTCAAGGAGAATCACGGCCCGATCCACATTTTAATCGGGCTGCTGTGAAATTTTTCTTTCATTAACAGCGCCGCCGGTGCCACGATGTGTTTCTATGGAAATCTTCTTTAAATGCAAATTCCGGGGGAAAGCGATACGACCGCGCGGAAAAACTGTGCGTTAATCGACATTTCGAACGGCGCTGAATTCCTTTTTTTTTTTTCATCCCACTTTTTTGACCACCGGAAGTCCTGCGCGTGGGAACACATTAAAAGTATGAAAACGAGAAGAATCAGCGATTTATAGGACCAGCTGAATATAATTTGGGAAGAACGAGAGGATTAAAACCGGAAGTGGATGAAGTGTTGGAAGTAGGGTTATCCGTGAAAGCCTGTATATAGATTAGATGGTACGAGAAAGTGTATAGATGCGATAAGTGAAAATTCATTAACGCACGGGTATTTGAAGAGGAAATACCGCGAATAGATGGACGACAAACATTGGCGCCGCGAATATCTGTGAAAAGAGCGTGGAGCACAGGGGAGAGAGGCGAATGATATTATTTGGCCACTCACATGCTACCAAAAAAAAAAAAAAAAAAAAAAACGATGAATATTTCAGGAAAATGCGCGACAGTACATTTTGGGGAATTTTGCGTCAAACATTAGGAGATACAAGCAGTTTTGATCGCTTCTTTTCTTCCTTTGAGAGGTTGGCTTTTTTTTTCGAAAATAATCTCACACCGAAAGTATTGAAAAAGGAATTTAATTACGAGGAGAGGGGGCTTAATGGAGGCCGCAACCCGGACGATATTGGGAATATTTAATGGGCATTAATCTACATTCGCATCGGATAAATTTCGCGCCTGCATTTTGTTAATAGAATCTGATTATTTTATCGTCGTGCGCGGGTATGAATTTCCGTATCGAAATGAAGCTTTATCGTTTCCTGACAAGTGTATAGCACCGATTACCCTCGTTCTTTATAACTCCCTTTTTCCTCGATTTTCGATCGAATGCTACCTTTCATAATGTATCCATTCATTCTGTAAACATTCAACGACGATTGTTTCGGGTGTCCACGCGTAGAATTATCCTCCAATTTGTACAAACCGTCAACATAAACGACGATCCCGATCGACTCGGTGTTTCATCAAAACGGTCCACGTGTCAAAACATCGAGAAATCATTTTCCAAAACATAATGAATACACTTGCGCAAAGGAACTCTGAAACGAGTCACGAACATTCTTAAAAAAAACTCGAGAATTTTCATTGGGTATAAAACAAACGTCATGCTTGAATAAGGAAAGAGAAAAGTAACACGGCGCCTGGATTTCCATTTGGAGTTCAAATATGATAAGTAAAATATAAAATACTATTATTTCGGAGCGTGGAGTCTAAAAAGTATGTTAACAGCATTTTCCACGTTATCCCCTGGCATCGTCCTCGTTCCGCACAATGTCTCATCCCTCGTACCTTTGGCTATTTATTTGCCGGTGGGAGGGGTTAAAATCACGTAAGCTTAATTGACTACCGTGCTGCCTCCGCATTAGCGAATCTTGAGACCGTTTAATCGATATTCAATTTCGTGTCACGCGTTGGCCAGCATCGCCGTTGCCTGTTCCGATGCCATCATTATCCCCGTCCTTAGTATTTCAATAACATGGAGGCTGTACAGTCGCGCCGACAATATTACGCGACAGCGCGGTATCTTCGACACCGTGGAGCTCTCCTGTAATCCTCTATAAACCGTTTAGTATCGCGCGCCTATCGCCAAAAGGGTTCATTGTTTTTCTCGTCTGCGAGGAATATCGAGAAGGCGAGCTTTCGATAAGAAACACATTCTTATTTCCTTAGCAGGTATTTCTCTTTAACTCTGTGTGAAAAGCGCATGGAATTATTATCGATTATCATGCTGGATCATTGCAAGGCCAATTCGAAACCCTTTTTCTTGTCGATGAGGGATAAGAATATCGTGATTGTATATAGAATGTTTATATTATAATGTTGAAGCACATTTATTATGAGGATTCGGTTGAGTTTGATATTCGAATAGTTGTAAGAAATTTTAATACAGAATATAGCATGGATGAAATGATATGTATATATATATTCGATCAGTCGTATATTGTAAATCGTCGTTTGTCAAAGTTTCTTCCATCTGCCTCTGTCCTTCGATAGAAATTATATTTCGCAACGAAAATTGCGCGAAAGGTGTATAACCATGTAAACGTATAGTTGCGTAAACAAATCTCCATATTTTAATGTTCAATATGACGCGAGAGGTTTTAGGCAGTTTATTCGCCGTCATTAATTATACCAAAATTTATACATTTATGCAAAACATTATTGCGCTGTCGAACGATTACAAAATATCCGGCACAAAGGCCTTCATTAAACGTTTAATTCTACCCGATGGGATCCGTATGAGAAATTATACATTCATGTGGTAAAATTGGATAACCGGTTAATCACATGACGTTCAATGTACTCAAATATTTGGGGACAAACAAAGATCGCAATAATTAGGCTTAACATTGCAAGGAGGAAGGTTTGCGGGCACCAATTTGATCGGGCCCCCCGTACGATTATATGTTTATAACGCGTTACGAATTTAGCCGGCATTTTGTACTCCATTTAATTGCGAATTGCACGGCAATTAACCTGGGGTTTATTCGGGATTTTCGATCTGGCGATTTTTTTTTGCCATTTCGCCGCGCTGACAAATCGCCCGAGTTTTGGGGATAAAAAATGTGCCGTGCAAAACTATCAAAAGTTTGAATAACAAAGAATCCGGGCGCGCCATTGGCCGGTAATTGCACTGCCATTTTTCGACACGCGTGACCATTCCGATCGGCGTCCTCTTTTTTCACAACTCGCACAGCCTGCCGCGCTTTCCGCGCTCTCTGTGCGACCATTTTCAATTTTCCCGCCGGAAAAAATCGAAGTGAATTTTTACAGGAAAATAAGCATTGGACGAAAATAAAAAAAAAAAGAGGGCCGCCTTGAAAAATCACGCGTGTCGATTTTTCAAGGCGAGTCAAACGCGAGGGGTCGAATGCGATGTGTAAAAAAGGAACGAGCGCGGGGAGAATGATGGCAACTGAAATACCGATGGTATTGTTCGCGCGCGAAAAAAAATTGAGGTCTTACCTGAAGAAAAATATCGTCGTTCTTTATGCGATAATCCGACAGTTTCTATTTTAGCCTCGCCTACCATTTCTCCCGGGATAAATAAAAGATATTCCACCCTTGCCGGATTTTTCGGATTAATTGGGAAATTACATTTATTTGTTGGATACCTCAAAAGGGTTTTCACGCGAGCGGCTAACATAATCTATGTTATCAACAAACCCGGGTTAAAGAGATAGAGAAGTGAAGAGGAAGTGAAGAGGAGTGTTGAAAATTGAACTCCGCAGTGAACGATACAAGCGAATACGATGAAGCATCAGACGCGATTGCGAAAAGTCAATACGTCCATTAAAATCTTGCACGTAATCCTGGCGGAATCGTATTGAAGCCATGGTGAAATTCGGAACAAAACAAAAAAGGCTGGAGCGGATGTCAATACGCGAACTCACCCTCGATTATCTTTCGGAGATACTAAAGTGAATTCAGATCTTTTGATATCGCCTGTATTTCGAATTATTCGCTTCAGTAATCGTCAATCGATTCGCCATTCGTGCCCAATCGCCATTCACCAGCACCATTGTCGTAGTTGTGCTTTCAGCCGGAGAATATTATTCAGACATTTCGGATCACAAATGCAGGCTTGCCCCTAATTTTCTTTTTTCAAATTCCTTGCGTTTAATGACAGTAATGATTTACTTTAACGCAAATACGAAGATTATCAGTATTTTACCAGAGCAGAAATAAAGACGTGTTAGAAATATATTTATATTTTTCAGCAGAATACGATTACAAGATTAAAAAATTCTTCCACAAATATCCGAAAATATTAGAACAGAATGGACGATTCTACTTGATTATGGCTTCCTAACCTTACATTATAATATCATTTAATCCAGTAGATTAAAGAAGATTGGAAGCGATTAGTGATGAATATTTATATTAAATACTTTATTTAGATGTCGATGCAAAAATAAAAATTCCACCCATTATAAGCTTCTTCTTACTTTTGAATTTCTTTTCATCGTCATGCTGACAGTCGACCCTTTTACTTATCTAAATTTCTCTCTCTCACACTTGATTTACGCCCTTCCATAAGCATACTTTCATCCATCATCCGTTCGATGTCCTAACGAAATATTTACTTCTATAGAGATTCTTCTGAGAAAGGGAGACACTCGTTGTAATTGGCAATCTTCCCTTAAATCGAAGCGGCCTTTCCGTCGATGTTTCACGGTCAAAAATCTTCCCCCAGCGACAGGCAGCGAACAGCAGTCGCGTGTTTAAATCGGAGCTAATGGACCGTTTATTGACTGAAACACTTTTCGCCCCCGTGGATCGTAACGTCGATTCGATTAAAGTTCTCCGCGATTCGATTACCCAGAAATTTGCTTTTGTAGCCTTCGATTGCAGGGTAATTATTTTCCGATAGGCTTATCATCGGTGCAAAGCCATAGGAGAAACGCGAATTTAATCGTGAAAAGCAGGAGGAGCAACGGGCCGCTGCTACGAGCTTCAAAATCGCGTGCAACTCGATTGAACGTTCGTTACGCTTTTACATCAACCCTTTGTTTCATGATTTACAAAATGTCCCTCTATCGTTCACATTGAAACTGCTGAAATCCCAAAAATCGTTCGATAATCACCGTCAACACATTTAGATAAACTAAAACGTAACATAACCTAAAACGAATAACGCGTATAATATTATCACCGTGGCGCTGTATTCAATAATACACTTTTATTATCCTAACGCATAAATAGTGAATTTAATTTTCGAATAATCCTCTACTAAATCGTACTTTGCTTAAATTTTGCGTACGCGGTGGATGTATGCAACGTCACGAATATTTTTTCTATTCGAATGGAACACCTAAGATACATAACCTGTTGTTGCAAACCTTGATCGTGTGAAGTTTTAAACGAAACCTCGCTCGGCCCCTCGATCGAACCCTTATTTCGCCCGCGTATCCAGTCGGGTACAGAAAAGTTAGCCCATCCTTTTCGTCGGCCAGCTCCTTCCTTTTTTCCCCTCTAATTTATCTAAAACCACGGCAACCGCGCGGAGTTGGAGAATGCAGTGTCGTGGCGGTAGGAACTGCAACTAATTGGCAATTTTCCCTCAAATCGGCCGAACTTTTTCATCGGTGCCGCGGAATCAAGGTCCATCTTGTCAAGAACGCGCTTAATACCGCCTCGATCGGACTTTTTCGGTTGTCGGAGAAATTCGATTAAGTTTCCTGCCGAACTTCGGGTTCCGCCCATTGAGAAATGAATTTCCCCCGTCACGTCCATCAGCGGCGCCACCGATCACGTCTTCTAATTCCCCTGATTGCGTGTATACGTTGCTATTTTTTTTTTTTTTTTTTTGAAAGAACCGCGCGTTACCACCCGTGAAGACTTTTCGTCACCAGAGCGGATGAGCACGCGAGGGACAGTAATTGATCGTGTATTTATAGCTTGGTGTGCAACGAGCGACTGCTTTTCACTATCGTAATTCTGTATAATAGTTTATAAAGATGTTCACGTACGGTGGCACGTAATGTATCCATAATCAATAATCGAATTATATCGCTTGTGAATTTTCATTATTGTGTACGACATTTTTGCGCTAAATATATATATATACATTTTCCGCGCCTACTGTTTTTCATCCCCCGAAACGATATAATTAATTCCTTCGTGTGTCGCACGTCGGTTCGAAGTAATCGCTAATTAAGGCCAGTAACAAATGACGGCAGCGGTATGGAAATTACTTCAAATTCGCGGGAAACAATTACCTCGTATTTCGCTGGTGCTCGACGATACAAGTTTGTCATAACTGCAACGATTGTACGATATCGCGTTCATTACTGCTGAACGGTCGATGAGCGTAATGCTCACTAATTGACCCCTTGAACGCAATGGAAGGGCGTCTAAATAATTCCCACGCTTTAAATCTCCGAAGCTTTGTCGCTTCCGCACCCTCCTTCGCAGCGGTTTACTTTTATTGCTCGCATATATTAGACTGCGTAACTCACGGTAATCCTCGCGTTACGTCTGATAACGTTAAGTATCAGAGGGAAGCTTTTGGGGAAACAAATGAAAGGGCAGAACGCGCCGCAAGGATTGCCGCGAAAACGCCGCTCTGGGATTCCTTTTAACGCTCATATTATTCCGGGATGCAGCGTCGAATAGCTGGCGCCACGAATTTCTCGGATTCCAGCCTTAATTTCGCGGCGTTAATCGGGTCGTTATGATCAAACGCACTGCGATTTCCAGATATTCAAATATTTCTCCGATGAATATTGATATTCCGTTCGTTGCTCGTGCGTGGGGCTGAAAAGAAAACAGTGGAGCAAAATGGAAAATCGAGAGACTTTTGTGCAGCTATTCGAAGGCGCGCGATATCGAAGGGAAATTAATTTAAACGACGGAAGGGCTGAGAGTTATCGACATTCTTTGCGTGAAAGCTTATCGTGGAAATCGAAGATGCTTGCTCGAGAAATGAAGTTAAGAAATTAAGTTAAGTCGATTAGATTGATATTAAGGGTTGTTGTTCGAAATGAAATTTTCCGGATATGGTAGATGTGTGTGTGCGTGCGTGTACGTTGGCGGAAAGTAAATCGATAATAATGGAGGGATATTTTTTCATATATCCTTTTGTCATGCCGATGACGCATCGAATGCTCGATGCGTGAGCGATAGCTCCTGATAAACAAGGAATATTCCCGATGTAACTTTCCCTTTTTTCCATCGTGAAAGGACCGAGCATTGATTTATCGGGGCACATTAGCCGGCTGAATTAATCTTCGACAAATGTTCCTCGTGGAGCCTGGGCATCGATCACAAAAGAACGATCGCCATGAAGCCTCGATGAAATATCGCGAGCGGATAAATACAAACGCCGGTAATATGACTTGTAATTATTCAAGCAGGCCGTCCAAAAATCAAGAATCAACGGTCCCACGCGAGGAACTTCAAGAATCGTCGGTGAACCTTGAAATACTGCCTCTAAAACTATAACCTTTACTATGAATTCCAGCACTTGTCGGCCATTAATAATCGACAAAGTCGCTCCATACAATCAACATTCGTAGGATTCTTTATAAATATTATATAATATAAATATATAAATATTATAATATTCTTTATAAATAATATTCTTACACGAAAGGCACTTCTTCCACAATCCCACACTATCAGAATAGTTCAAAAAATTCAGTTTTGCTTTCAAAAACAAAAAATCGGGATTAGATAAAGTTCGAACTGAAAGTGCAGTCTAGAAAGTACAATGTAAATAGGGTGTAAAAGCGTGTCGCATTGTTTTATCTTTCTTTCCTCCAAAGGCACACATCAGCAGGTTTTTCAGGGTTAATGCCAAATCGGCGCGAGGCATCGATATCCGAAATTTGATTAGCCAACAATGGGCCGCGGACAAATTCGGCGGAAAGCTTTTGCCAGGGTCGGTATTTCTGACACGGCCGAGATATATTGACTCGGGCAATTTACTCGCGCCGGCCAATCTGATAAGAGTGCGCGCTCCATCATCCCTTTTCAGCCGTAACATTCATCGCGGGGCGCAAAGACCGGCGTTATTCGGTGTTTTGTAGGTGAGAACACAATTATCCCGGCGCAAAAGCCGGTATCTGCGGGAAAAATCGCGATCGAGGCCCGTGGAAAATTTTGAAACCGACGTCACGGGCGCGCGTCGATGGCCAAATGGCGTGAATAACGTAAATCCCGGGCGAATAAAAGCGTGCAGTAACAAACACACGGTGCTGACAGTGGATTGCGAGGGCGGAAAAACAGATCGGAGAAAAACGATCGTTCGGGATCGCAAAAACAAGGAAGCAAAGCATCGCGCGTAACGTCTAATCATCGAAACGGTTTAGAAAGACTGTCGTGTGATCATTCTGACTGCTTTGGAAACTCTCTCAGGAGATTTCAAGCGTTTTTCAATGTGGACAATAATGTGCGAATAATTACTTTGGATCCACTTTAAGAATTTTAATTTTAAGAGTATTTACTTAATTATTTGTAATTGGCGAAAGCTACCAAAGTAGCAAAGTAAGTGAACTGCTTATGGATTATAAGGGTTGATTATCGAAGGATAAGACGTGTCGAAAGCTTATGATTTTGCTATTTATGGAATAGAAAATTAACATCGTAGGACGCGGATTTGAGAATGAACATTGATAAATATTCCAGTATTAAGTCCTGGAAGTGTTTAACGGGGAAGTACCGCATTGCTCTCTCGATTAAATTTATTCAACGATCTTGTTATTTATTCACGCGATACGAACAACGCCAAACATTTATGCAATATTTATTTATCAATTTACTCCCGTCGATCGTATTAAATCTGCGGGTGTAAAGTCGGCCTCTGTTCCTCTCTCCAAAACCCACGATCTGTCGTGTACAATGTTCGTTAATATTTAAAGTAGCAAAGCCCTCTTCGTCACGTGGGATATAACATCCCCAGCGATTATACGCGCTACAGCAATCTTGCAAAAACTAATTTCTGCGAGGAGTGCAAAATTATAAAATGCCACATTCTGCGTAAAGCGGAAAGACTGAAATCATCTAGGAGGCAACGTTTTAATATTAGAAAAAAAAAACTGATTCTAGCCCAGCATAAATATTTCTTTCAGCTTCGTTTAACTCTAAAATCATATCTCGCGGACGATGGTATTTAAGGTATCGAGGGATCAAGATTATCAAGGACATACTAGCTGATGCGACGTTGCAGTCACTTTTGAAAGGAGCACATTCAGCGCGGCTTAAAGGGCGACATTCCATAATTCCATAAGCGCACTCGGATGGGCGTGCGCTCTTACCGCGAAATAAAGTTATTTTATAGGTCAAACTGCTCCGGCAGTCGCCTTATCTGCAGGCACTTCGCATCCCCTAAGTTGGCATAACCTGGCAGACATGCTTGTCTGAACATGCTTTTCAAAGAGCTAACGACCTCGCGATGGTAGGAACTCGGAATTGTTGTTCGTTTCGAGGCTTTGCATTCTCGAATCGCGATTACGGCCCGCGCAGAACTGTCCGCCGAATATCTCCCCCGCTCCCACCCCCGCTCAACCACCCCCCGAGAGGCGCTCTTTTCAAAGTTGCGATCGTTAAATCACCCTTTTAGCCCGACCTCCTACGAGAAACTTGGCACAGATTTTTATATAAATCTATGTATGTATAATAGGTTAGATCAGGGAATTCAGGAGAAAGATAGATATGTCTATTCAGAGAAATTCAATGCTCTATAATAAATTGAAATATTTATTTAAAATTGATATGTTTGTAATCGTCGCTTGACACGATTTCTCTGTTTTTATTTTCATTCGCTTCGTATTTCCATGTTTGCATCGCAAGCTCCGATTTAAGCTCGATAATCTTGATAAAATAATAACAACACTGGTCGCTTCGATTGCGCGGTTTTGAGGAACAGCGGAGTAGTTGATTAAATAAATTAAATAGGGGACTTGATTGCTGGAATAAATACAATTAACAGGAGATATAAAGATTGATACACGATCGAATGGGTGAAATTAGCAAGAGGTGTTTGCTATTTTGTCACGAGGAGAATAATCAAACCCTTACGCTTTAACTACTTTTACGATCAAATATGGAGAATTTATTCCAAGCACGAATTAAAGGAGAGACACGGATACTCGCAAAGGACGATTTAGCTGTCAAAATCATAGATATATATATGGAAACAACAAAGGAGTTAGGAATTCTCTCTTAATTAACGATCCAGTCTTTTCCCTCGAATAGATCGAACGTTATTTCCGGATTTTGCCGCGTCTCTCGCGTATCCAATGCCGTCCAAAGCGCCTCCGCGAAACCACTCGAAATTTTTCACTTTAAACATCATTCTGACCGAATTCCCCTGCCATGTTCGGCCCACTTGAAATGCAAAAATCGAGCGATGCGGCATACCCGGCGTTTCTCCCTTTTTAAGACAGCCCGAGCACATGACATATTTACATGGTAATGTACGGATGTATATATAACGGGCGCCCGGAAACGGGAGTGGCGAAAAAAAGAGAAACCAACGGGGCCATGAAATTTCATAAATTCTGACGCTTTAATGCGAAGTACGGTGCGAGGTATGTACGAAATTATTGCTTTAGAAATTTTTATGCCCGCGTACATGTCGCAAGGATGGATCCTCCTGGCGACGTTCGAGTGGCCGAAATGGGGAAATAAGCTTCCGTGTTGTAGCTTGCTTCGCATTGAGAAAAAAAAGGGATGGAAAAAAGAAAGGGGGGGAAATGGCGGTTCTCATCCCCCTGTTAACGCACGCGATTTCACGAGAGATAACAACGCCATTGCGTTTGGTATTTCGAGGGAGGGGGAAAAAATTTGCTCGACTCTCGTCGAGGCATGAAACGC
Source organism: Ampulex compressa (assembly GCA_038496175.1). Taxonomy (NCBI): domain Eukaryota; kingdom Metazoa; phylum Arthropoda; class Insecta; order Hymenoptera; family Ampulicidae; genus Ampulex; species Ampulex compressa. The sequence goes on along the minus strand of JBCFXI010000353.1, from coordinate 121,599 downwards.
GTGTCCCGCCCTTGGGCACAATGTCTTGAGCTGTGCACGAATGAAATTCATGAATTAGAAAAATTGCAAATTCCCCGCGCCATGATAATTCCGCCGACTAGATTCCCAGTTGCGTTAACGCCTTTGGAATATTAATGAAAGATCTGCGATTATTCCCCGCAATATCGTGGCGCATACATATTTGAATAGCAATTTATAATATTCCAGGCTGGTATAATAACCCGGATAAAAAGTACCCGTCAGTATGCTAAACTACGGTTCTTATTTAGGTGCCCCGCTGCTTGAGCAAAGGATTCTAATTCGATATGAATATTCATCGTATCTCCGCATAATGCGACACTGAGTTCAACGTATCGTGATATTGGCTGGGATGGCCCGTGTTTTTTCTTCCCTTTTTCCTTTTCTTTTTTGTGTAAGGGTCCTCAGCGCCTACGAAATCTTACTCGACGCCCTCGTGGATGTAAATCCAATCAGCCGACTTTGCGTAACCGTGCAAAATGCTGTTCGGAGATCGTCATACCCGGGCATTCGTCCTATCACTTATTCATGCTCCCGTTAATCGGCTTATCTATCAGAATTTCTCATTCCCCATGACGATATAACCTGGCAGGTATACGCCTCTGGGGAATCTGCTTTCGAGAGGGTGAATAAACGACCTCCAGATCCGTCGGTATGCTTACTCCTCTTGATAGCTATGCTCTGCGGACGTAAACTGTCCTCGTTTTGATTGACCGATTATAACAACATCGACAGATCTCGGAAAACGATCATTCTCGCTTTCGAAGGTAATTCTCTTGGCAAGGGAGAATAACGGGATACTTGATGCAAGCACGTACTTGAATTTGCAAGAAAGGTGAATGCACGTGTGTGACTGTATGAATGAATGTCCTTACAGTGTAGCGCGATGGTGTTAATGTATGACTGGAAAAGTATGTGGAAACAATGGTGAAATTTTAATCAAATGTAATGTTTACACGCGTTAATTTTGTTATTAATTCCTCGATGTTTTATGTTTCAGGGACTACTACTATGACAGGTGAGTCGTTCGAGGTCCTCGTACATTAACAACGCTCAGGTATAGTTAGCCATAACTAGATTCCACTAACGATGTTCGAGACAATTTTTATTCGCAATTATACCAGGTGATTAACAAAAAAAAAGTATATCTGTACAGTGCTTCAGATCGACCTATTGTCCACTAACACCAACTCGGTGGACAAAGTGCTTACACGGTAAATCGTAAAAACTTGCAGAGCAGAAAATAACGACTGGTCAAAATAGACGATCGACAAAGAGGAATATCCGTACCGCGCTTCGTTAAAATTAAACACAGTTTCATAATAAATTGTAAAAACCGGCGACAACAATCACGACTAACACTAATACAACCTATAATACACTTTCAGGAAACATTTAGAACAGCACATATGTCTCCAAAATAAAAAATGAGAAGATAAAAAAGATTTCAATAAATCTATACATTCATCCAAATATTGCATACGAAATAATAATAAATTCCAGAAAATGCATTCTCATAAGACGCTACGATTTATCAGAGAAATACACGACCAGCCATTTCAACTGGTTTCCCGATTCTAATGTTAAAGCAGACGGTTAATAAAAACGAATATCCGGCCTCGCATCGATCCCTCCTCGTTCCGCACCGCGATGATTGCGCGATCGTCGGAGAATTATCGAATGCCAGGGCGTAAGTGGAAATTGCTTGGCGCATTGTAAAGCGACACGCGGAGATCCCGTTAATTATCCCGTGGCTGGTGGCGGCGCGCGGTCTGCAAGAATCGCGCTGATTGAATGGAGGGATTTTAAAAGTCGGCGCACGTGCCATTTTCGAGGGCATAATACACGCTGACGGTATTATGCTCACGTGACCGTGGATAATAATTATCAGGCCGGCGTGTCGTGCGGCTCCTCTATGAATTTCCCGGAACACGCAGGAACCCGGCCTGAAACTCCATTTTTGTTCTATTTATTCGCACGTTCGCGGACAGAATTTCCATATAATTTAGCATCCGCATGTATCGCGGCTCTGCGCGGTGGAGGAGGGCTGGGGCGGAGAGGGTGGAAAGGGGTGGAATGTAAAGAGCACGAGCGAAACGGTGGATCCGCGGGACGCGGGGCGGCGGGGGGGGAGGGGAGGGGGAATCGTGACTACGCCATTGCTTTGCGTTAATCACGCCGGGCCGCGTGAATTTCGATGCTGCCAGAATTCACGCCAGGATACTTGATGCCAAAAATATTTTCCCCCGGTAGTTTCCTCGCCGGTTGTAATTATTATACGATTCGAGGCCCCTGCAGCATTCGCCCACTTTGCGCTGGCGCTTGTTTCGGGATGGGATTATTAAATGTTCTTAATTTCTCGGATTCCAGTTCGAGCTGGAGACAATGCGCGAAAGTGAGTTTCAGGAGGAAAGTATTTGAGGGTATCTTTCAATCGTGAGTCCTCTTGGATATAAAGCGGCGTTGGGTATCAAGATCATCTTGGATGTAGCGCGGATAATATAAATAATAAGGAATGTTAAACAGATAAAGTCTTAAATTAGCCAATATATTTTAACAATTGAAGGCTGAAGTGAAATTAAATTTGCGCTATAAATTATGCGCTATGAGTGTGAGAGATATGCATTTTGGGATTAAAAAACTAGAGCTTTGAGAGGGATTTTGGAGCCTTTTTGAGGATAATATATGCGCCGCGTAATTTATGCAAATATTTCATATGCTTAACATAATAAGCTGTAATAATAATAGGGGGTCGGTCACTGTAGCGAGTAGAGATTAGGACTTTCGCCCGTCCTACGTACAAATCCGGGCTATGATCTCTGGATTTCTCCACCTGACATATGACGCTTTCAAATCCCGCTTCAACTATCTCCACTTTTCGTTGGTTCCCTACTTCCACCGTCTGCGTGGTCACATTAAAACGCTGTTGCAAAACATTCATTTCCCTAATTTCGGTCGTGAGCAGTTAAGGAATTCGATATCCCTCCAACCTAAATAATCCTTCATCGATCAAACGGCCATTAAGACAATCACCAGAATTATCGTATCACTTCTAATTACAAAGTTCCAACCTTGCAAATCGCTCAAATAACATTTTTTTATTTATACGACTTTTCTTTTTTTACTTATCAACTTGACTCAAGCCAACAGACGATGTTCCTTTGCAACTCCCTGTTTTCACATTCCTAATTCTAACCTCCCACTTTTCCGCCATATTGAAATACGCCGCAATCATCCGCGAGAACAAAAGCGCGGCAAAGATGAAAGGTAAGCGCATTCCCCCCAAAGCAGAACGTAAACGAAACTCTCAATGGATTTCTACAAATTTTGACGAGCTTCCGCGAAAAATCACGGAGCGGGTCATTTCGGCCGCTTCGCTCTGCCGGGGGAAAGAAAAAGGGGGGGGGGGGGAAGAGCAAAACAGAGAAAAAGATAAAAATCCTCTCCGCCGCAGGGGAGCAAAAATCAGGGGAAATTGGCCGTAGACGTGGACGGTTCCGCGAGGCCGTGGAAAAATGGGAGCAATCAATTTCCTTTCACCTTACGAACAATGCCGTCCAGCCAGGTGCGTTTTTTTTTCCTGCCCTCCCCGCGGGCAACACATTCCGCGGCATCGTGTTTCCTCTGCATATTTAAGCCTCGGAATATAAAGTCGCGCCCCCTGGCGGAGGCTGCGCGCTGGTTGGCGGAGGGGGGAGCGGTGGGGGAGGGAGGGGGGCGTCCAAAGGAGCGGCGGGGTGAGAATAAAGGAGCGAGAGCCGCGCAACCTGGCTTATCCCCTCGTTGTTTCTCCGCGGAAAGAAAGGACTCGTATTTCCTGGCTTTAATTCCGCGCCGTTTCACACCGCCAACCGGACACCTACGCTCGCGCTCTTTGGTTTATGCCCTTTTTATACTGGCTCGCTGCTGCTCGTATGCCGATCACGCAGCCTGGCTCCTCTTGTACTTGGAATCGCGATGATCGGATCTGGAAATCGGCTGGATGCTTGGATTTCGCGATGCGCGAGCGCTGGGTGATTTATTTCCGATTTCGTAAGGGGTTCCTTGGGCGAGGTGTCGATGAGAGATGGTATTCGAAATATCCGAAGTAATATTGGAATTATGGAAAGTAGACTTTGTTGTGCGATTATGTGTATTTCTTTCGGGCAAGGAGGGAGGATGGTGAAGTGTCGGATGTAGAGGTTATGAATGTAAAGGTGTTCGAGGGAATAGAGGAGGTGGACTTTGTGTATGCGTGATGGTAGATTGAAGTTTGCTTGGTATATAGCGGATACGGATATTAATGTTATAGTCGGAAAAAATATATACTTTAATGTATAATCGCGAATGGAAAAGTACTTGGTTCGTAGAGAAATATTTTTTCAAGAATTATATCACGGTTTGATAGACGGCATTTTAATCTGGCACGTTGCTGTCGGGGAATTTCAATTGGCATCCAAGTTTCTGCGAAACCCCCCTGATTCGATCAAGGATTTTTTGCCTTTTCCACGTACAAATCTTTTTCATATTCAAATACGAATCGACGCGGAGGAATTAAACGCGAAGCGTCGTTAGCAGTCGATTACGTTTTCGAGGAAGCGACTAAGCCCGTGGCTAATGTCAAACCACCGCTGTTTTCCTTGAACGAAAGTAATTTTCCGGACAATGGTCCTGTTGCAAAAAATAAATCTCTGCCGCCGACAGCTGAATGAAAGGCGGGTTTTTCGTTTTTCTTTTTTTCACTAGTTTGAATTTAAACGACGTAAATACCAAAAACGTACACGCTCCGCACAACTTGGCTTATTTCCCCCTCTTTTTTTTCTCTACGACTTACCCGTTTTTCCCGTACATTCGGATAAAATCCGTTTCCCAACACGTGACTTAAAGCAAACGCCCGGAGAGGGAGTAAAAACGACTTTGTATATTTACGCCTATGAAAAAAAAAAACCTCGAGTTTCTACCAAACGTTGAACTCGTCGAAGAACAGTTTTCGAAGTTCGCGCGTAATCAAAATTAATTTCTCCTCCAATTACACAGAAAATTGCCCACCTTAGCGACGCCAACAAGTTAACCACTTTTACCTCGAGTATAAACCCTCTGCCTAAAAAACACGCGGGATAAAAAGAAGGAACGTATCTCGAGCAAACGTCAGGTCCGATAAAAATCATGTCTCGAGGTTCGTCCATAATCAAAATCAATCATTACTAAGATCACCCGGAAACATCGTTTCTCCTTAACGACGCCATAACCTCAAAGCACCAAGGACGCGATGTCTATAAATCCAGGCGCGGGTCGAAAAAAAAAAAAGAAAAAAGAGGAGACGAATTTCAGCCGAATGTTATATTCGTCGAAAAACAGCGGTGAGAGCCTTGTTAAAAGCGCCGTTAAAAGCGCCATTAAAAGCGGACCATGAATACCAGCCGGTCGCGCGGTATGATTACAAATCCAGGGTGGAAAGGGGTGGTAATAGGGATGATAGAGGGGGGGAGGGGGAGGGGGAGGGGGCTGGCGCGGTTATAGGCCCTCGCGAAGATCAAAGTCGCTCCACGGGATACCGTGAGCATTTTTCGATTCGGCCCAATTCTCGATCGCCATTAAAGAGACATATTTACGCTTACCGGCGGGCAAAGCTAATTAAACGCCGGTGTCGACGCACAAGCACGGCTCGCTGGCTTTTAGCTTTTACAAGCTTTTCGACCGCGACGCGTTGAATTCGTTTTCCGATTTTCCGGAGGGTAATGCGCCCCCGGGGAGGGGGGCGGTGGGGCGGATGAAAAAACCATAACGGCTGAATCGGCGAAAGCGATGGGGTAACTCGGGTCAGGGTGTATCGATAAAACTATCGGCCTCTATCCTCGTATATCCAGCTGCGCTGTAGAAGGTTTGAAAAAATGGGGATAAAAGGATAATAGATCCTTTTGAAACTACAACTGTCGAACCACTGGAAATACCGCTGGTCGATCGTAGTTTTTGTAAGAATCGCGCAACTTCACGAGGGTGCAGCTTTTGAGACTCTCAACGGTACGTAGATCGCTATACTGATCTATTAACATTCCTTCTCTGTCCCCCTTTTTAAAATGATATATTCTGTAAATACATATATCAGGATGGTGGTCGATACATCTGCGTTTCAAAGAGTGAGAATAATCATTGATACCAAACCTTGCAGCCACTTGCTGGATATATATATATATATACACACTACATATATCCTTAAAGAAAAGGAGGACTAAGAAGAGCTGTCGATAGATCAATAGAATAATCCACAGTCTGCGGTAAAATCGTCTAATATCCATAAAAAGTGCTCCTCTATGAAGTACATCAATTTTTCTAACAAATTACCGACCCGTCATTCTGACAGCTTCGGTAGGTTTAGTGTTAAATGAGATCAGAAGGAAGCCATAGATCGAAAGACGTTACGGAAGATTCTTACGACACAGGTCATCTGGTGTTCAGGTCAGAGATGAAATCTGACGTCGAAGGCAGGTGACACTTAATTTGACGGAGGTTAAATGGACATCTCCAATCCATGCACTTAATGCATGTCGATGGGGATCAAGCGTATAGGCCAGGGTTGATGTTAGGGGTCAGGATGCAACGTGTCCGGCTAAGCCTCGTAGTCACAAAGCGATGTCTTGAGGGACGAATGTCCCTAATTAACCTGACACCCTCCGTCATGTACGTGTGCGTATATCCTGGAGTTATACCTGTATCCAGTGCGATTCGTAATTAATCTTCGGCCACGTGACCAGAGGAACATCGCGATGCTATCATTTACACGATCGAATGCAGGGTCTGTTTTACACCGAAAGCAGGTCTCGCCTTTGATTCGATCGACGAGATACGTGAACCGAGGAATTTTTTTTCACCCTCTCCGTCGATTATCCTAATCGTCGGTGAAGGTCCAGTGATTATTCTAAACGAGCAGGGATTTTTTGCCCGGCCCTAGCGTGCATCGTGAACGGAATAGAAATTCCGGCGGCAAGGCGGATGTAAAACAAGGGCCAGACCGGTTGGCATTACAAGGCGACACCCCGAGGGGCGAATAATCCTAATTAATCTGGCAGCCGTCCTTACGCACTTGCGCACGCCTACGTGCGCCCCGACTGTGGGAATATCATATCCAATTTGTAGTCTAATTCCGCGACGGTGAGCTCACCTGTGGGGCCGGGAATCTCAAAAGTACGTCACCCAGAAACTGTTCTCGGTAATAACCCACTGCGTCATCTTCGATTTCTCTGGGTAATATCGGAAGGAGGGATGGAGGGAATTACGGTGTGGGCGGATAGGAAGAATTTACTGGTATTATCGTCGCACGAACCGCAGAGCGTATTTCTTAACGCTGACTTGTGTGTCTCGATTGTTAAGAGAATTCGCAGGCGCCATATAATTTTTTATTGGAATTTATTTTTTCATATTCATATTTTTGGATTTTTTTTTATATTCCACGAGCGTCTCGAGTTACGTTTTTCGTTCTTTGGTTCGATAGAAATTTTACAGGTGAAATCCTATGAATTGATATTGATAGTGTTAGATCCGTCTAAAGATTTGTTTTTACTGCGCGTTTATTATGCGATCAGAATGGATTTTTCAATTTCAGGGGCAAAATTCTCTTGGTAAGGGCGCTGCGCGGATCGAATAATCCGGAAAATAGGTTTTCCCCTTTTACAACCCAGGGTGGCAGCGAATTTTAGCTCGAGAATGGATGCACCGAACTGCAATGACGATTGCATAAGTGATCTCTGGCTACTGAAGAATCGCGATTATTAAAATATAAATGCTTATGTCTCCCTCCTTCTACTTGTCCAATTTATCCTCCGCGAATCATAAACTACTGATCAATCCCCTCGATTTTCACGAATAACGCTGAAATTCGTTTTCACAGCTTTTGTATTCCAAGGTGCGAATTACCCGAGAAAGGGGAGAAAGTATCCGACCAGCTGCATTGAACGATCCCACACTCGCAAATTCGGCGTACCTCAAAACAATTTCCACTCGAGGTTCTAAAACAAATGTGACAAAAATGCCCACCAGTCATCAGGCATGAAAAAATATCGAGAACGACTTAAACTCAATCAACGACCCCATGCACTTTATTCAGATATTACATTTTCTCGTCAATTCCGTTATATAAACTGTTCCAAACTGCACAAAAAAAAAAAAAAAACAAAAATATTTCGGTCCGGAATTTGATTTCGATTTTTATCCCATACCGCGAGCAGCACCTCGAACAACGACCTCGACAAGCCCTGCGCTCGGAGCTAAAGTAAAGTCGGCGAAACGGATTAATTTCCCCGTCCGCGAGGGACTCAACTGGCCTTCTCAGCTTCGAGTAATTAAAGGGCCGCTGATCTTTCGGGAAAAATGGGATTGACTCGCCTTTGACGTCGCCAAGGGCCGGCAGGCCGGCGCGGTATTAACCTGCGGCGGCAGTCGCGAAAAAGGGCCGGCTGCCGGATTAAACTCTCAAAGAAGGGAACTTTGCGCTGGCATCGTACGCCGGGAGCCCTCGCGAAATTAAAGGCCAGCCGGTAGGACGACCGCAGCCCGAAACCGTCTGTTAAACCAATGCAAATTAGTGCGCAAGACTATACGGTTGACGCGATGGAAAGGGCCCTTCCCCCTCCCCTCGTTTTCCCTCTAATTACGTATCACGGCCGGTGCTGTACCGAAAGGCCGGACCAAGTTTCCACGAATTAGCTCTGTCGATGTGCGCGCTTATAAATTCCTGGATAAATCCGCCGTTTCGCCGGTTGGCCGGCTACCTGCTCGAAAGATTACGCTTACCGGGGAGAAGGATGCGAAAATACGCTGGAAGGACTGTTATTTGATGTAATTACCGAGTAACGAACCGTAGGATAATAGTGGAGTCGATCCAGGAGTGCCGTCCAAACGAGCCACGCGAGATTACGTGGGAATTACCGAGTGTACACGTTTTCTGCGCAGTACCATTTCCAAAATAACCTTCTGCGTTATTCATGGAATCTGATGGAAAGAGAGGAGAGCGATTTGGAGATGTACTAATCATGATGTAAAGCTGTCGTGCATCGTCCAGTGGAACGTTTATTGCATCTAGTTCCTACTAGCTTGCGTCTAGTAGAAAATGATTCGTTCGATACTTTACGAATTTTGATATCTCTTGTGACGTTGATTATGAGGCGAAGTGATGAACTACTCCAAAGTCAGAGGATACTGCTCTCGAGACAGAGCGATAAAACAGTTTTAATACACATACAACGCCTAGGCGCATACGTCTGATCCAATAGACCGTCGAACGAACAGCGAGTTCCGTTTTCGCGCCAATTTGCTCATCGAGGGAAATACGACGGTTAAGAATCAGCCTCGGGCTTCTGGAAAACCGGAACGCCTCGATCAGCGTAATCCCAGCTTGCATATCTTGATCGTGAAAAACGGTGAAAATGGAGAGAGAGAGAGAGAGAGAGAGAGAGAGAGAGAGAGAGAGAGAGAGAGAGAGAGAGAGAAATCCAACGATAATTCCCCACGTCGTTTTTAGCCACGAACTTTAGCGGCGTTCTTTAATTACTCGTGAAGAAGGAAGACAGGACCGAGGGCATCATGCGCCGAACGGAAAGTTTCCTCGTGAAAGGAAATGAAAGGCGGTATAACGCTCGAAGTTTTCTCGGCTATTCTGGCGGGCGCGCAAAATCGCCGCAAAGTCCGAAGAACCGCCGTCGATTCTTTCTAGCTTCTAACTCCCCCCCCCCCCCGCCCAGTATCGCGTACGCCGATCTGCCTCGTGCCGGAACACGTCTTCCCGCGGAATGAAATTACGCCCCCAAAATGGCCGCCACGAGGCGTATTTTCCCGCCAAAAGGCGAGCTCTTACGGATTACACTGGCGCAAGGAGGCGCGAAGTCTCGTGAGAAGCTCAGCCTGAGCTTCTAACCTCTGGCTCCATCGAGCTAACGTGCATTACTATGAACCTCCGTAAACTGTTGTACGCCACAATATATCTAGATGAAAACGATCTTAAAGGTTAATAGGCAAAGTTTGAGAGATTCTAGTTTTTTTCACTATATATGTGTACGTGTTATACCTAGGCCGTGGTTACAAAATGACTGTAAGATCGCGGATCAGATAATATATATTTATCGAGGGCGGATGCGAAGTATCTTTTAATCCCAGGATTCTCTTCAAGCATCGTATAACCTCAAGGGCCGTTAGATACGTATAAATAATCCCTTTTGAATTTCTCAACTGGTCGACGGAAAGACGGCGTAAATAACTCAAATTAACTCGGTCTCTACACGTGCATCTCGAAACATAATCTTGCAAGCACTCGCATCCGATTTCTCTCTTTCATCCTGCCAACAGAACGCGCGGGCATTGCCAACGGACTGCACAGCTCCCTTATTACGCCGCCAATTAAGGCGTAAAACTCGATAGCATAATCAGTAGTTTACCGAGAAAATCTCAAGTTGGAACAGGGAAGACGCGTAAGTACTCATTACGATAACGACGACGATGGCGCCTGAGACGATGTCGAATATTTTTCTAACGCGTGAGCGCGTCCTTGTCAAGATAGAGCTCGACCCTTCTCGCTTAATTATTACGAGGAAGCGTCCGCTCGATGGCCTCGCAGGGTCTTCCTTTATCTCGATGTTGGACGGGCCGATATGAGGGGGGAAGAAAGGGGGGAGGACACGAAGTCGCGGCTTCTAAGAACGTCGATCGTCGGCCAGGATCGCCGGGAAAAGGTTTCTAATTCGGCGCACGGGATTGACCGGCGTCGGTTACGATTAGCGTCAGGATTACGGCGTCGTCTTCTAATGCCGGTCGGGACAAATCCCCTTAAATGGATCGCGCATACGTGCCCGAAAGGCGAGGAGATTGCGGCCAGGAGTGACGCAAGCTGGTAGATTCGACGTTGCTATTTTGAACGGCCGAATTTCCGCCTTCCAAACGATCCGAACACTGAAAACCGTCGGACTGAGGTATCAGTGATTTCTTGGAAATACTGCACCGCTCTGGTGACGATGCGCTTGCTGAGATCTTTTATTACCCTATTACTATATTACTATGGATGGTTATACTGATCTATTGAAATATCCTCTTTATCGTGATGTGAGTAAAGTAATTAATGTCCTTAGCGTTGATCGTTAATCATAACCATTTCTGACACCTCACCATCCGTCGGTACTTAAACGAACTATAAAGTTTCGGGTGAATTATATCTGAGTAATTCTTGATTTAATTCCAGTACAGTGAAATAAACCGCGTACACGACATTTTGTGCGACGCGTGAAGCTCGCAGCTCGAATTAAAAATTTCATTCGTAACGCCCACCTATCGCACTAGCTGCTGAACATCGTTATTCGTGGGTAAAAGGGGTAAGGAAAAAAGATATATCAAAATGAACTGAACTGGCAGGGGTTACGAATGGCCTCGTTACCGGATAGAATTATGACATCGGTTATGAGAAACGCAATAATTGCGGAAAAAGGCCGGCGAAAGCACTGACAGAAATATTATTTATGAGTTCGAGGGGTGCGCCAGGCCACGGACGGTCCAAGTCATAATACTTGTGATAGTAAAATATAGTCGGAGGGTTTTGTCGTGTACACATTTGACGGTGCAATGAAAAAAAAATATATATGGAGGGATGAGAATTTGGTGAAATATGCCCCAAATATCCGCCCAGTCAGGGATAATCGGTAATACCGCGCTGGGAGAGGAGACTCGCTCGCTTTTTGTCACCGTAGAAACCGTGAGGGAGTCAAAATTGAAGGATTGCCAAAGGAAATCTGAGTAATGGAAAATTGAGAATATCCTCCAGACGGCTCTTCTAAGCCCACCCTATTTAATTCTCTTAAACATAAAAAGAGGCACAGGTGCGCAATGAAAGCATTTCTCACTCGCATTTTTACAATCGTACACTTCATTTTTAATATATGTCCGAGAAGAATTTAGATTTTTTTTCAATACACGATGCGTCAAGAGAGAAGGTTGTACATTGTTCTACAACAAACATATTATTTCAAACATATCCCTGGAATATAATAAACTCCATCCAGGTAGTGATTGTGGAAGAATGTATAATTGGCGAAATACCTTCGAGGAGCGGCCGTTACTTGTGCTGATTTTTTTCGCGGAACATTTTGCCGTACAAAAAGGCTCAATTTGGCGCAACGATATAGTTGTTTACCTTCCCCTGGCTCGGGTCGCCCTTGTATGTATGTATATTCAGATTAGGCAACGTGAACGGAACTCGAATTTGCCGAATAAATTCTGGCCGGTTCCTCTAATGCCGGATTTCATTAAAATTCATTCAGCTGGGCAAGCTGCCCCTCGTAGACGAGACGTGCAGAATTATACGAAGGCTAATAGGTATAGAATGTTTCCGCAAACGGAGGTTGGAAATGGGCACAAAGGGGAAACACGGGAAGGTCAGAGAATTAACTGTCTTTGAAGCAACGACAACGTCCAGTGTTGTAATTTTTGCCACCAAAGAAAATCCTCCAGGCGTGTGATCCTTTATACAAGACGAAATAGGTCCATCAGCGCAAAGCCAAGATTAATTTCCTAATGGATGAATTTAAACGTCATTGCCCCGCAGAACATTGCTGTACGTCACGGATATTGGGATGTAATGTAAATATTGGAAATACAGCTTTGTCCGTAACATTCAAAAGTCAATAATGTCACAGGGTAAATACCAAACGCCGCCTTTAAATAAAAGCAAATAAACAAAAGTGACGTATGCACAATAGTTCACAATAACCGAAGCTATTATTTTCCTCTATTAATTTTATACGCGATACCTTACAAATTCAACTATCTCTGTCCTACGTGCAAGTAGCTAGACCTGATACATCACCTTCCTGAATTTTCCAAATAACATCTCGAGCCAATATATCGTCTTTTCAAAACGTGAAGGTGTCTTCATTCCTAAAGAAAACGTATTAATTTTATAAAATACCTAAAGTGGTAAAACATTTAATGTATTTTTAGAGGGTACCGGAAAAACCTATAACTAAGGATTAAATATCGACAACATTTCCAATTGTAACGCTCGTGATACCTTAAGACAAGCTTACTGGGAGGGCCACCGAAATAATGACCAAGGGAGAATGGTAACGTTCCGTTTGAGAAACTCCAACAATGACTCATTGGCGCTAGCAATATCGCAGGAAATGTCGCGGCCAGACTCCCGCTGATCTTGCTGGTATAAGGCCGGCGAAAAAATAGGAAGGGCGGAGACCTCTTGCCTTAGTAATGTTCCGTGTAATTCCCCGAAAGGAAATAATCGTCGACACCGTCGAAGGCTCTTTTTGCCGCGATTTATCCTCGTTTATTGCAGACGCCCGTACAATCCGTCGTGCCAACGATGTTTTCCAACCCCTTCGCGTCTCGAAACTATTAACAGTGAAACGAAGACCACTATTCTCGTGCATACACAGTCATACTATGGATATTAATTAAAGTAGAAAGCGGCTAAAGAATGACACGTGTAGATATATACAATCGTTTGTATGATATATAGCAACAAAATGATGGAATTTTTTCGAAAATGCACCTTCGTGAATTCGAAGAATTTTTGTAACAAATCAACGATGCAATATTTTGAATCCTTCGATAATAATGGTGTTAACCCTGATTTCGGTGCGGCTGTAAATTATTAATCGAAATTTCGAGCTGCTCGGGGACTTGATGGCGGAGAGGGCGAGAGATATCAAAATTCAACGAGACCGAGTTGAGCTCCACGTTACGAATTCGCTTACCCATTAGACTGCGTTTGCCAAAATGATATCCGTTCCCGTGCTCTGGGCACGTTTATAAACGCAGGGGTATATCTAACGTAACGCGATTTCCATTAAAGCTCCAGAGCTTGGAAAGAAAAGCATCGTGCTTGGATTTTACTTGCAGCAAAATCAAAATTCGGCCCTCGTGGTTTTTGGATCCCTTTTTTTTCCAGGCCAAAGAACCGAGGCGCTAGAACGTTAAAAATTCAGCAAGGCGAGCTAAAGGGGCTTTTTCCCGATTTTCAAACTTCCTCTCGGCAATTTTTATCTGAAAATGTATTTGACGGTCAGTACATTTCTACCCGGAGCGTATCGAATATCACGTAGCCGAGGGTGCTGCGTGGAAAATAGCAAAATTATGTTTGGCCGGTATTTCGGTCGCTGCCCTCAGCGCCCCCGAAGTTTTTGAGGGATCGCATCGAATTTTGGTATTCAACGCGGACCAAAACGTTCCGGGAGTAAACCTTCGTTCCGCCACGAAAGTTTGCAACTGCGAGATACGAGACGTTGGTCTCTCGTGAAATTCTAATAACAGGTCATTCGAGACGGCAATATTGCCGGAAATGTCGTAGACAGGCAGGATGTACGAGGGCTGTAAGTGTACGATGGGGGAAAAATAGGAAGGACGTGGAAGAAAAGGTACGGCTCGCAGGAGCGGAGGGTCTCGTTGGTCCCAGGTGATTTGTGGAAAACAAATAATTGTCACCGGTGCCAATCACAGACCTCGTTGGTCGAATCCTCGTCCGTTGAACCCGTGTCTGCAGGTTAGTCCTTGATGAAAATCTGTCGATTTATTCGCCCGGCCCGTGTCCTTCGACTGTCTCGTGCTAGGCTTATATTTAAACGAATAGATACTCGCCTCACCCTCGGCGCCCAACAAGGAGGATTCCTGATCCCTTTGGCGATGAATCGTGGATTATGCCCTAAATGGAATGCATTACGATTTATATCACGAACCCTATTCGGCTAAAGAAAAGCTTGAAGTTAATTAGCCAGGAATTAATATTTCCTGATTGCTCTCGATGCTGTGATTATAATACGCTGTATTAATGTATAATTATGCTGTATAATACAAAGGGCTGCTGGTTTTGTGCGCATGTCTTATACGTTTTCTGAATAAATCAGATGATATCTAATTATTAGCGCTAAAACTTATTATATATGAACCTTCGATGGTTATTTTGGGAATTGTGCGCGCCACCTTCCAATTTGATGCTTTATTTTTGGATTCCATATTTTTTTAATTTAAACTCGATTTTGATAGTTACGTATCATTCGTTAAAACCGCAACCGACAAAGGTAAAATGTTCGCATTGTTTTCCGGCAATTATTTACGCAGTTTTTGCGCGGATAAAGTTTTGCGCAATTTGATTATATCGATCGAAATTAAGCGCGTAGTGCATGCCATCGAAAAAATATTCGGTTCGCGCGCGTGGAGGCTTTAAAAGCGCAGGGTTATTAGCAACCGAGTGTTTAAACCGGCGGCGCACATAGCCATCACTTTTTATGCGATGCATATTAATGCGTTAATATACGAGAAATTTCCATTGATACATTTTCGACAAGGTATTCCGCGGCCCCGAAATCCCTGACGCATTTTCTTCGCCGATACAGTTCGGTAATGAAATATTTCGAATTCTTCGTCAAAGTGGAAACTGCGAGCTGACAAAGTCTTTTACGCCTGATTCTACTTTTTCTCTTCGATTAACGGTGCTTTCAAATTTCTAATTTCCTCGTCATCAAAGGGCACTGGCAACAATAACATTAAACGCAGTATTCCACTTTGATGTCCATTGCTTCCGCATACTTTTGACCAGTTTATTCTCATCCAATTTCGAGCGCAAACATTTTTTTGCGTGGGAACCACGGAATTAATCTGTTTCACTGACGTGTACCTTTCAGAATAATATAACCTTGTCCCTGATTGGTTACCAAAATAACGCCTGCTTACAATTATCCAATTACGAGGAAGCACATAAACGAGTCATGAAATCCCGATAAATCCTACAAAGCCTATTTACAATTCGAACGACGTAGGATGAAGGAGTATATAATAATTACATCGCAAACGCATCGATAACGGAGGAATACGAATATATCGATAATACGATAAACGAATCACACCCTTAATCGGCATGGCGACTTTCGCGTGTAACACGAAGATCCCCCCTGCGGGGATCAAGCAGGCGGAGGGGGGCAGACGAGACTTATTCTTATCGAGCTCCTCCGGGATTGGAAAGAAAACTGAAGGTAAGGGGCACTTCAAAAGGTGGCCGGGGTCTCGACAAAGGGGCAGGTTTTGCGGTCGCCAATAATTGGACGGTGCCTCGAAAAAAATTAAAATCGTCGAGACGACAGGAAGTGCCGTTGAAGATGATGCCAGAGCCTTTTCCACTCCCTTCCCCCTTTCTTCTTCTTCTTCTTCTTCTTCTACTTCTTCTTCGTAGTCGTCGTCGTCGTCGTTGTAGTCGTAGTCGTCCTTAACGCCCGCCTCTCGTCCCTTCTCGTCTGCCCTCTCCCCAGCAGGCCCCTCCTGCCTATTATCCGAAACTTCTAACCGGGGGAAACAGAGTGAAACTCACCGGCGAAAGGAACTTTTAACAACGCCAGGAAGGCACGAATTCGTACCTCGCCGTCCGATGGGCGGCTTGAAATAGAAGCGGGGACAGCGTCTGCGGGGAGAAGGGGCGGAAGAGCGAGAAGGGGAAGAAAGGAAGGGGGGGGGGGGGGAGAGGAGCAGAGCCGTGAACGGCTCGAGCCTCGGGGACGAATGGAGGTCCGGATGAAAGAGGGAAATTCCTCGAAGATGCGAGGAAGAAACATGGGGCCGAGCGAGAATGGGGGGATTGGTGGCGCAAATCTGGCTGGCGGTACAGTAGGAGGAAGAAAGCGGGTGCAGGGTGGAATCTAGAGGCTAAAATCGGGAGAGGAATCGATGGCGCTAAAGCTGGGAGAAGGCGGGAAGAATGGGTATGGCGGAAATGAAAAATTGTCGGGCGCATTGGGAAAAATGCAGTTTTGTAGGGGCTTCGATGAAAAAAAAAAGAAAGAAAGAAAGAAAGAAAGAAAAAAAGATATGGCGCGTGAAGGGAAGTGGGACAGGCGTCGGAAGGTTGAAGGAAATGGAATACAGGAGTTGGGAATGAAAAGTCGATGAAATTACAATTATGGCAAGAAAGGAGGGGCGTGTAGAGTGACACAAAAGGAAGAGATCGGTGGAAGGAACCAAAGGAGGGCACCTCTGAATACGCGTGAACGAGAAAGTACAAAGTATAAAGGGAAACTGGAGCAAGACTCCAGAAGTTGAAGAATATAAAGTAAAAAGATCGCGAAAAGAAAGGGAGATCGATAGCGTTAAAATTATAACGACGTACAAGTACGACCAGATACTAAAATAGGGGAAAAGGTCGCAGAGGGGGTCAAAAGAGAGGGGGAGCTACGAACGCGCATCGGTAATGAGGCACGAAGAGCGTAAAGGGCCTGGAAGGAAAAATCACAGAGGGCGAAGAAGCCAGGCGTCGGGAATAATTTAGAATCGATGGAATTAAAATGTAGGAAGACTAGAACCGGGCGGACGTGGATATTCCGAAAGAGATGGCACAAATGGAGAAAAAATCGAGTGTGGCGAGAATAGGCGGGAAATATAAAATCGTAACCAAGATGGCGTGCGATTATCAAAGAGCGAATGAGAGAGGGGGAGAGAAAATGAGTGAGCGAATGAGAGAGGGGGAGAGAAAATGAGCGAGCGAATGAGAGAGGGGGAGAGAAAATGAACGAGCGAATGAGAGAGGGGGAGAGAAAATGGGCGAGCGAATGAGCGAACGCGCGACTCGGCGAGTGATCGAGTGTGTGAGTGAGGAACAGAGAGGGAAACGGGACGAGTGGGTAAGCGAGAAAGAAGTTAAAGAGAGAAAGGGAACAAGGAGCGTGGTACAAGAATACAGAGAACGATGGAGGAGGACAAGCGGAAAGCGTGCTCGAAGCAAAAATCAGGACTGGTTTCCGGGGGCAATCTAATTGCAAGAGGCGCGGAGTAATTCTCGGGCGCGGTAATAAAGCATAAGGCACAAAAGGAAGGCTTAAGCGCTAATGAAAATATAGAAAGAAATAAAGGGGAAAGAGCGTGTCGGCAGTGCAGAAACGGACGGCAGCGTGGACATACGGGTAAAAGGGGAGGGGGAAAAAGCCGGCGCGATAGTGCTGACGGAGGAAGGAAGAAATAGGTTTAAAAGGGGCCGGAGGGGGGGGGGGCGACGAGTGGCCGGGGGAAATACAGAAATGAGGAAAGAGAGAGAAAGGGAGAGAGGTGGGGATGTGAGGGCAAGGGATGAAAGGAGGAATTGACGGAGGTAGAGGAGGGAGCAAAGAAGACAAGGGAGTTTTATTTCAAGGGAGGCTTCAGAGGGCAAAAAGCGGCGGGACAGACAGAGGAAGTATATGGCCGGATAAATACGACGAGGGGTCGCGATGACTCCTCTTTTCCGCTACCCTTTTCGTATCCTCGAACCGCACCATTGTACGGTGCTACATCGATTTTATCAAAAGTCTAAACACATTTGATTAAATCTACTCACTGGCGAAGCCGTTGCGCCGTTGGAATGCCGATGAGGATTTTCGAACAGTAACTCCGCTTACAAATATTTCCGGAGCTCTTTTTTGATATCTACCCGTAATATGATTTCTCATAAACCTCATGCTGTGTACGATCTAAAAGCAGCTCTGAATAGCGCGTTAATAGTGGCACAAAATTGTCGAGGATGTACTGTCCCCATTTTCCAACAAAAAGGTTTTTTTTCGGCGATTTGTATAAATATCGAATATCGCGCTTTAAAAACGCAAAAGCTAGTTATCTATTTGAAAGTTGAAAGTTTTTTAAGCGCACAGACGTACCTGTCAAATAAATATCGAAGGTATGATGTAACGAGTGAATTGCCGAGGGCTATTTGTATAGTCCAATTTCCATCAAATATAACCGATAAAATCTCGATGGTACACGTTGAAACCGGATTGGATAGAAATTTAAAGGACGATGTGAAAAAGGTAAACTGATAATTATATATACAACGCTGCGCTTGGAGACGTTGTTTAACGATTTGCCTGCGGGAATCCTTATCAGAGGGGGCCCAAGATAAAAATTCCGGACGAAAAAGCGCCCGTGAGGTAATTCGATCTTAATTTGCAAGGGTAGCATTGCCGGATACAACTCTGAATAATTCAGACCTAATTTATTTTATTACCACTCGGTGTCCCTACATTGGGGTGGTTTTAAAGCAACGATTACACGAGAACTTAAAGGCGACGCACCGAATTTTCTCTCAACGTTGCTTTATCCACGGCTGAATAAAAACAGGTTAACCATTCCTGTCCATAATGCGTCCCAACGAATTATAATTGTCGTCTAACATAAATATATACCCCGAGAAAAAGATGGTAATTAATAAGAAAGATCAAAAGATCACATTCATAGCCGATATAAGAAACGAGTACTAGTTTAGTTCCTTAATATCCGAAGCATTTTAAAAAGAGCATTCAACTTGTATCTCTCGATTAATAGATTGAACGTATTTGAAGAATGTTGAAAAAGATGGATGCATCGCGATTCTTGTCGAATCGAATTTGCAATATTCATGACGCTGGTCCTTTCTTTCCTCGGGTCGTGACGCAAAAAAAGAAAGGAAGCTTTATTCAATATCGAGCTACAAACACAGCTCTCTCAATCCCGACAACTTTTTTCCTATAATTGCACGAAACTTCGAGTACAACGAACTTATCCCAAGGCGAGTAAAACTTTTCTCGGGAGGTACCGATGGAACTCTCGCAAGGGCGTGGATCGAAAGATGACGAAAGGGGCTACGTTTAAATTCTCGCTTAATGTCAAGTTCACGGTCCGCTGTGCCCTGCATTTTCTCCGTGGCTTTTGCAAGCGGCCAGATTCGTAACGCATTCAATAATTACACCGTCGATCATTATGGACGCGCGCCAACGATCGCGATGAATATTTCATGACGTAGGTATCCGACGAGGTAGGATTTGCCTCAAAACGTTCGACGCTCCCGTGAGTGGCGTTAACATTCGACAAGAGTTACCAGAATATTTAGAGGTTTATAGTGGGAATAATGGTGGGATATATTTAATCGGACATCGATCCTTCATTCCGCTAACTTTATTACCAACGAGCACTACATTATTTATAGCCACACATGGTTTTATAAAGGTTTATAATATTTATAAGGGATATTCGCGGAACGTGCTCGCACGCTCCCCGTCGATTTCTCCACCTGGAACGGTCAGCCATCGGACGATAAATCAATCTTGGTTTTCTCCTCCCGAAGCCTCGGTATGCCCGGCCATTACCCGCGATTTCTTTCGTGAAAAATAACGTCATACCAAAGTGTCGTGGCCATTAGATTTCCTTCGAAGGGCCATTTGACGGCCGTCACTCCGCGATTTAACGGACAGACCGTGGCGCGTGGATTACCAGCAGTGGGATGGACACTTGAACTCGGTTGTACCCTTTCGTTGTCGCGCGAAAGAGAAAACGAGGATGATATTAAAGGACATAAGGCCGAATAACGCCAGCCGGATATTCGTTTTGCATCGGCGATTCGTTTCTCTAGACTGAATTCGGACTTTATTTTCAGTTACTACGCCTCGACCGCTTTTCCACCTCGTTTGGCGCCGCCCTTGAAGAGACCTCGTTTGATGCCGCCTGCCCGATCGCAGCATCCGAAGCAACAGAAGC
The DNA here is from genome assembly GCA_038496175.1 of Ampulex compressa. Taxonomy (NCBI): domain Eukaryota; kingdom Metazoa; phylum Arthropoda; class Insecta; order Hymenoptera; family Ampulicidae; genus Ampulex; species Ampulex compressa. The sequence continues at coordinate 101,097 of JBCFXI010000353.1, read as the reverse complement.
AACAACCCGCTGTGAACACCGCCACTGTCCCCGACTTGAACCAGCTAAAAGTATACAGTGAGTATCGTCGTGCAGCATATAAAACTTTGTAGGACTTTGATTTTTTTAAGTGATGCAAAGATAATTTTGAAGAAAACCATGTTGTTACAAATATGAGGAGACTTTTATGTTTAATCGGACATTAGCTTGTTTTCGTTTCAAAGTTGAATCTATGTCATTCCAAAAAAGAACGGGTTATTTAAGATTAGAAGTGCTGATGGCTGTTTTGACACATCTAGATGAACTATAAATGTCTATAGAAGGAGAAGGGAGTATGATGAAGGATAAACTGATTTATGCACTTACTTGGATACCGTAGTAAAATGATGACATTTTTTATCATTTTGGAAATACAGTCATGGATTTGGAGAATTTTTATGAGGGATTAGGGATCGATCATTTTGACTTATTCGCTAGTTGCAGTATTGAAAGATAAATATAACTCGACACTTTGGAACGTAGTGGGACAGATAAGATCTAACCTTTTCGATATTTATGCATGTATACACAATGGAATGCTACTGAGGCTACCTCGAAATGTTAAAATAACCCGGGGCACAGTAGTTTACAATACGTCTTCACCGATTCTACTTTGTTAAACTTTTTTTTCAAATAAAATTTTCCTACAACCAGGGTCCTTTCTCGTCGTGAAATGGCAAGCTCCAAAGGGTAAAACAAATGAACTCAAAGCGCAGTTTACAACGGCAATGGGGGAAAGAATGAAAATGGCCTTTGTTTTCTCTCCGCTCCCCATCTCTTGGGTCATCGAATCTTTTCACCGTACTTTTCCCCCCCTTTTCTTGCCTTCCTTTCTTTCCCTCGTCGGTTCATTAATTCACGGGTACGGTTACTGTATTGAAATGCAGGATTCGGTCTAATACTTCGAGATATTCAAGGTTTATTAGATTCATATCGGCGATCAGTTCGGTTCCTCTTCGTCCTTCGTGAAATACCCTTTGTCTTTGAAATACTCTCAGTATTGTAGATCGAATAAGAGAAGAGACTCGCGGTAGAGAGTTTCGTTAAGCTCGAGCTAAATAGAAACGAAAGTAATGAAAGTTTAAATTTATTCCATTTTATTTATTCCTTTTGTTGCAAAACTCAACGATGACTCTGTGATATTCGTAAATATCAAGCTTGATTTGCTCGAGAGCAATTCCTTCCCTCTTTCTTTTTACATAATTTTCTTTGAGATGTACTGCCAAGTTGGGCGCTTGCAGGAAGAACTGAAGGTATCTTGGAAGTGTTTTAGAGTTACAATGAACTTAACGAACTGCACATAACCGTGGAACGAAGTTAATCGTTAAAATACATTCTGTTCCCGGGGATTGCCCACGGCATTAGATTAACTCTCCGTGATAGCGAAGTTATAATCCTTTGATACTTCGTGCAGATCGCGTGTTGGGATATAATGGGGATGCTTCTTGATTAACAGTAACGGAGATTCGAAACATGACATCCCAATTATTTTAATTGCTAACCCCCGCGAGGATTCTTAGACGAGATGTTAAAAGCGCGATTGTCGGCAGGATGGAAGGCCAGACACGTATCAATGCTCAATCAACCGCTCCACCGTAATGGAGAAAATAATAATTAACGCGCGTATCGCTGGCACTTTCAATGTTTCCGCTCTACTTCCCTTCCAGTTCGATCAATCGCAATGTCACCCATTCAACGCTCTTGCTTTCGTCATCCAATATTGACATTTTAAAGGGCGGGAGTACGTAGGAAATAATCAATCTAAATAGGCGTAGGTGACTGGAGTACTCGAAAAATTAAATAAGCGCCGGACGATAAACGAAATGGCAGGACGGAATATCGTAACGACGGGCGATCGAGTTTTATCGTGAAAAATATGAAAATACAAAAGAAAATAGTGATGTCCGTGTATATTTCACGATTTAATAAAACAACGTGTTTATCGTACACGCACTCGGGCTTGTTTTTCCAGATTTATAAACCCTAAAGCGTAATTGAATAATACATAAACAAGTGGAATATCTGTAAATACAACAATAGGGATTTAATATTCGAATTAACATTCGAATCACGCCCGATGAAGATACAAAAAACCGATGGGAGTATTTTTTTCAGAACCACCACGGATATTAGCCGACATCGGTATCAATTTCTCCCTGAGATACCCTCGAATTCTCTCCCCTTTCCCCTCCGCCCCCAAAGAAGAGTCGATGAACTTCTCGAATTCTCGTCCGATCGGCCCGGAGAAAATTACTCTCGGCATCGCTATTAATTCCTTTCCCGCGTAACTTTTCCCGTAAGGGTGAAATGAAATCTCCCCGTCTGGAACTTTCCTAAATTCTTTCTAATTCAATTATAACCCCGGGCCCTTTTCGCGGGCGCATAATTCCAGGCAATCCGGACATACTGATCTGCGGCAACTGCAGGGAGATGTTCACGGACCTGGGCGAGCTTCTCGAGCACAAGCGAAACTACTGCAAACTGCGGTTCACATGTAAATGTCACACCTTCAACGGAGCCGCCCCAAGTATGTACTTGAAAGAAACTTAGAGGCGCCCCCCTCCGGTACGTAAACGCGCCTCTGAGGCCCATCGAGTGGCCCGCTTTTTTTGCGAAAGGTCCAACCTAATTCTTCCTAGAGCCTTTCGAGGGAACTCTCATCCCCGTTAATGACCGTCTTAAATTCGGGATTCGAGGGGGCAAGTGGTTTCGAAATGCCATCCTGGATCGTCTCGAGCTCCGATCACGATGGACGATATGAAAGTCACGCATTGTCGCGAAGCCGCTGGAGGAATGTTTCTCACCTTGATCCAGGATGGCTGAAGACTTTTCACGTACACTGTACAATTTGCGACTTTACCCTCTTGACGATAGGCGAACCCCTTTATGAACGTTCGAACGAATATACATATAGTACGCTTATGGTCTAATAGGGTTTTACTTGTGTATTGTGTATAATCGGAAATAAGCAATAGAAACGACGATGGATCGTTTCTTCGATTCTAATCATTCGTAATGGACGCGAATTGCTTAGATGTAAGATTAGGTAATGAATCGAGGTTTTTTCAATGGAGAGTGTGAAAGTGATGAGCTTTCGTGCATCTTTGAGAATAATTAAGTGGGGATATTGAAATGCCCTACGACAGTTCGTCCTTCGAAAACGATCTTTCCGTCGAGATGGTTGCATGAGTAGCTGCATTGTCCCGCGGGGAAATTGCATCGTCATCTCGAATCCAATACCAAAAGGAATTCCGGTAGCGTGCCCGGGGACTTTCTCGCGTCCGAATTCTGTGCGCTAACGCATGCAATTTTCCACCATACCTTTACGATCGAAGGCCGCTCCCGCCATTATAAAGTCTCCTCCCCGTACATCCTGGGACAATATTGACCTTCCCTCCTTAAAGGACTGCCGATAACGCATCGAATCATCCTTACCCTCGACTTCAAACTTCATTTCCTCCTTATAGCGAAGGAAAACAATTTTCACGCTCCTTTTACTTTATCCGGCGCCGAGGCCAAGTCACCGAAAGCGAGCTCTGATATCGCCAGCTGCTCGCTGGTAATAAAAAGATGGAAAAGAGACTCGATCCTTTTGCAACGTTCGATTAATTAGTCGATAGATAAAACAGAGAGACGAAGAAGTACTTTTTAGTAGTCCAAAATCTCTTTTTACGCATTTTGTATGTAAATATTTTGCCGTATAAACGTGGAAATTTCTCTCAAAATTAGATAACGCGAGACTCAAAGTACTGATACTAAAACTATCCAGCACTTTTTGGAATAAATAAGAAAAAGGGAGGATCAATAGGAAATTCCAGTAGACCAATAGAATGATATTTAAAAGCAGCCATGAGAACATGATAAATCATAGAAAAACGCGATTTCGTAGTTGAAGCGTTGAGAACGCCACAAGAGGGTTCGTCGAAAGGGGTTCAGCGCAACGCAGTCGTCGCTCCCTATGAGGGTCATACGAGGATTCTAACCCTTAACAATCGCACAGGAGACTCCACGACGGCTCTGCTCTGCGTTCTCTGCAAGGTCTCCTTTCCAACGGCGTGGGAACTGATGGTCCACGCCCAGGCCGCTCACATGATCAACATTTACGAGCTCGGCACACGCTCGCAGAGTCCGAGATCCGCGCAGAGTCCGCCACAGAGTCCGAGTCAACATCCCAAGGAATCATCGCCCTCGCCCCAGGACTTTCAGGTGAGCTTGCGGCCGCGCCAACGGTCTCGAGGATTTATTATTTACGGGAGAAACCGGCCGACATTCTGCGCGCCGCGCAGAATTTCTCCTTGGAATATTTCAGGAGGAGAAAGAAAACGAGTCGGAACCTCGATTCCTTTCCGCGGTTTCTGTCGAGGGACGAAACGTTCTCGAATATTCTGGAGGCGTCGCGTTAGCCGTTTCAGTGTCGAACGGTTTTCTCCGATACACGCTGTAAATTCGGGAGGAATCGGGTGTTTTATGATTTTAGAATAATTAGAGAAGAGTATTAGTGGAATAATTGGAAGATAAGAATGATTGGAAAAGAGTGTTAAGACAGTGTGCACCAAGGTCGACCAAACTACAAGGCACTCCTTGATGATTCTTTATCAACGATAATATTGATGGTCAAGTAGAATCTGGAGATCGAACATCCTTAAGGAAATATAGTCTATAAAGGAAAGAAAATGGCGAGCCAAAATCCCATCCCAGGGCACCTCGATTTCTCGCGCCACTCGTCCGATAAACTTTATAACGGAAGGGGAAACTCTGGAAGTAGGTATCGTCGCAGTCGCCGCAAACAATGCTACGTGGAAATGCAACTATCGAGAATCGAAAGTCAAAGTTCGTGCAGAACGATATCGGGGCTCCTTTCTTTTTCGGTTTCCCTTCGAAAGTTAAGCAGCCGACGATGACTGGGCGACGATGGAAGAGAAAGGAGAGGGAGGGAGGGATGAAGCAGGAGGCGCGGTTCGCGTGGCTCCTGACACTTGAGACCTTTCTGACCCAGATACCGAAAGTCGGAATGCCAATCTGGGGATCTTCCTCTTTCCCCTGCACGAAGCTCCGCTTTCGTTAATCTCGATCGTTCGCAAGCTTCTCATCCCGCACGTGGCGAATTTTGCGCTTGGAATTCGCGGATTTGCGCTTAGGAATCAAAATTTGCGCGCCCGAAATGGAGGAGGATCCTGGGGAGGAAGGGAAGGCCGCCATCACTGAGCGTCGTGTTCTCTTCTCGGAATTATTCCGTCGGCTTTTCGAACATCGATTTATCTCGCTTCGGAGACACCCGGGAGCTATGGTAATACAGTGGATAGAGATTTAGGCTCCCCATTCCGGGGATCCGGGTTTGCACCTTGGATACGGATTTTTTCGCGCAACCACGTGCATCACGATTCTCGATCATCGATCAGGAAAATCCGGACCAGACGCTCCCGGTGATAAATACCTGAGTCGAATTTTATTAAGAGGAAAGAAAATGCGACTGTACCACCTTCTGTGTACGGTTTTCGACATTTTTGAGTCCCTGTAAAGAATAATTGGATCGACGCGCTCTCTTGTTATGAAGACGAACAGACGGTGGATATGGGGTAAATAAAATTTGCTTTAGGCGTCGTATTAAGATCAATTTATTTGCTCTCTATACCGAGGACCGTAGGAAATATGACTCGATATTTGCGGCTTCCCCTCCTGTGGGAAATTTCCCCATTCGTCCTTCAGCCGATACGAGGGTCTCGGGATGATTTATTAACTTATTACTATCAGATCGATCCGATAAGTGGAAAAGCAAGATATGAAAAAGAGTCTCCTGGGAATTTGGAGCGGCCGAGAAATTTGTTTATCGCTAAACTTTTATTGTCCTTAGGCTCCTCTTCGCTCCCGTCTTTCTGTACGTTCGATTGAAATTTCCGCCTCTATTCTCGCCATTTTGGAAACTTTTCCCGATAATAAATCATCCTGCGTATCGCTATCGAGTTCTGTACATTTGAAAGTCCGACCTCCGCACCTCCTCTTCGCGCCTGCCTATGTTTTAAATATTTATGAAAATGTCTGCAGAGTCCTCCGCGTTTTTCCTCTTTGACGCAATAAGCTGCAAATGACTCGCTGGTTTATTAACGGCAAATCGATCTGACACCCGCGACAGCGTGACACGAGCAAAAGGAGATTGGAGGTAGATATCATCTGGTCGGAGAACTCCTGGGAGTTCTGACTTGAAAAAGAAAGGGTTGCGATCGAGGAAAGTTATTGTATTATGCGCGAATTTAATACCGTGATACACGAATTTGGGATTTTCCAATCATCCCCTTCATTTTAAATTCCTCAGTACCATGCAATAGTGTAGCATTACCTTTTATCCTAAACATATATTTCCTCCTTGCTCATTAAACTTATTACATTATACACAGCACTGAAGTTACATATCCTCCGACGTATCGTTCAAGGAAAAAGTTCTATTATTCTATTATAGAAAAGGATCTATTACAGTTTGAACCCAAAACTTCTTTCCTACACGTTACGCCAGACTTCGCGTATAAGGAATAAAATGGAAAGTACCCTTTGTAGAGTGCCAGAGTCGATTGTATTTATCCATAGGATATCAAAACAAGTTAGCCATTCCCCACGTCGAATCGGTTTTAGATCTCGTCACGAGGGTGGTTTCCCTTGGAATTGAAAATCGCCTTCCTCCAGAGACCAGTCGCACTCGCGAGCGAACAACCAGAGCGACGAAACTAATAGACACTTTTTCGAACTCTCCGCCCTAAAAACTATCCTGCATCCCGTCTCGATGTCCGGGGCAAGCTCGGGCTTGCAATCGAGCGGTGGTCAGAGGCAAAACAAGGAAATCCAGTCGCAGTAGGGGGAGACGTACAACTTGGGGAAAATATTACTTCATCATGTGTTTCTCTCTGTCGATACGTCAAGCCCAGGGTTAGCCTCGACGGAATCGACATTTTTCGTGCCGGTCATCGGGGCCGGTTGCTGAGTAGAGGCTTTTTCTGGACTTGCCCCCCTCTCCCTTCCTCCTCCGCCAACGACTTCCTCGCTTCCCAGCCCGTGAGACTCAAGGATTTCTCTGCAGGACCTTAGTCCACGTCGTGTCATCCCCCTCGACACGTTTGTTAGCCAAGAATTTTTCCTTTACGAACGTCGACGCGCCAATAACTGCCACCGTGGATACAAGTGGAAGAGCCATGGGCACTAGACGGCCCTTCCGCGCTCCACGATTTACGAATTCTTGCTCATCGCTTTCGCAACGAGTAGCATGGACTTGTCTCTCTCACAAGGGTCGGTAACTAAGGTGAACGTCGCTCGTTCATTGCCCAAACTACTCGGAAAATACTATCAAAATTCCTCCCGCGTGGATGTTATTTATTAAGATTCCGTAGTACATATGTAAAGTAGTTACGTTCAATTAATCGTTTAAAAAATTAATTTGTATCTTGAAGAGTCGATGTGTAATAACTCTCTCCATTTCTTGTTAGCACGAAAACGTGGATTGTGTATAAAATGGTTTAGTTATTTTGAGAGGTAGTGAAGTGTAGGAGGGAAATTAATAACGATTACCCTTCACGTCTCCTTGCAACCTTAAGGAATTTGTTAATCCGGTTAGCTATTCGCGAAAGCGGTTCCTTTACCTGTGGAATTCTACGCCGAAGCAACATTGCACTCGAGGAAAAATGGTGGTCAAAGTAGGTTAATTGGATGTGGTTTAATCGGCGGTTCGGCACCAGGGGCGTAATTAAATAACCTGGCAAATTTGAACAGGGCGACTTGCTCGAGTCGATCGATTAGACCGTCGTGGTAGCTCGGTAATTTTGTGTCAATCCCGATAGGAAATCAAAGCATCGGATTGCGAGGAGCGCGTCGAAGAAGAGGATCTGGATGGACACGAGCTAATACCGTCCCCTGACAGCGGCAAATCAACGGACAATGAGGCGGCCCTTTCGCCGATTAAAATACGATCTGACGTGAATGGATTGGATCATGAGGACTGCGACGAGCTGATCCACGTCGAGAATACCACACAAGCTTGTATTATGCACGCTCTCAGCATTGTAAGTATTTCATTTCGCCATTATTCTCGTTATTGTTCATATATGCTTTAGATCGCATCGCCTACAGCATCGTTAGAGACGTGAGCGTTTGAGTATCGCTTGTATGATCCTGGATTATCATTTTTAACACACCTGAGTAGTTCATTCGTTTAGATATAGTCGCTTAAAACATCCTCTTTTCGGTATTTTATGGCGATTTGTTCAAATGAGCTTCTTATAATTCCACGATGCGTGGATTTTTTTTTTATTAACTGGACTTAACATTTTGAAATGAAAATAATCCACACGGACGTGTAGGATTATTTTATTTACATATCTGTATTTTCCCTTTTAAAAGAAGCGTCACTGAGTAGTTGGATGTGATATAGAATGAGCTTGGCGGATTTTGAAATCCCTTTGATGCTTTCAAAATTTTAACCGACGATAGCGTTGGGGAGAAAATGTGAAAGTCGCAATTTGGAGTTTTATAAAAGTTTCGCCGAACACGATTTGCAAGGAAAAGAGCGCCGAGTTGGACATTTCGTAGTGAAAGGTTAACAAAAATGAATAACCGCCGAGAATATCCAGTTAAAGTTTAACAACTCCTTTGAGGTTTCGAAAAATTGAGAGTGATTACGAAACGACAGGCCGACAAATTGAACTCCATTTTGAGAGGGAAAGAGGGAACGGTGGAAAAATCGAATTCCATGGAAGAGATCAATCGAAATACGGCAACGTATTTCAAGTCATCCTTCTTTCAACTACGACTTATTAATTCCGCTTGAAATTTCAGCCAAAAATTTGTATATCGTTCATATCTGACGTGACCAGCAGTCTGCAATGATAATTTTCATAGATTGTGCTAACATACATGCATATAATTAATTCTTCCCGCAAGGCGCAAAGGGAACTCGCGATTGTGCGAGAAATTAATTCGAAAAGTAGAGACAAATTTCTATCTCCATTGTCGTCGTACGAGCGAATAATTCACTTCGAAGCACGCGAAATATTTCGAAGGCGAGAGGCGGTGATCGAATCTTTTTTGCTTTTAATATCAAACGAAGGTTCGTTTAATGTCCCCGGAGTCCGCACACAGAGCATGTGGCCTTTGAGAAGCGGCCGTCGACCCAGGTAGTCGGATTCGAAAGAAAGAGGATGGAGGGGCTCTCGTACAGTGTACGATGGGGATTACGCAGCGACTCGGTATGCAATAAGCTCCCGTAAGACGAAAAATAAACAGATACTACGTCCTTGGAACGCAATCCTTCCTGCCGTCGGATATTTAATGCTCATTTAATAATTGGCGTCCTCGACGAGGAGCGGAATTAAATGTCGCTCGAAGTTCGTCCATTTTCTCCCCAACGATATTTCGATTTTTCGATATTTCCCGATCTCCCTTTATTGCTATACCTTTTGTCGCCGAAAGCTCAGGATTGCTCGAGCCGCCTTTCTTGATACACCGGTATTTAATCGCGGTACAATGAATATCATGGGGATATTGAGCATGTCGGATAGTGATACGAAATTATTCCCCTAAAGTCTTCAATTTTTTGTACATTTCTGTGCGACGACGAAAATGCTTCCTAGATACCAATTTCAAGATACACCGTAAAGAGCATAATAGTACGAGCATAATGGGTCCTTCGCGCATTTAATGATCGGCATCACTCTGCCTACTCCCAGGAACCCGTTAAAAGCAGTAATTCCAACGTAAAATTTAACGCGGCTGTTATAAATAACATTGCTCGAGAACACCCACCTTGGAGAACTTTACGCTGGTAGAAATTGCATTAGAAAACGATCTCCGTTCAACGTCCGTATATTCTTTCAATCGTGCTTGGCTCTTCAAATTGTTTTAAAATGTCATATACTATATATCGATATATTAATTAATAACCCAAATTAATTTCCTTTACGGAAGTTCTTGTAGGAATACAATTTTATAACACAGTAACAAATGAGGTTAGAAAATGGTTTTCGAGGTGTTCGATTTAATCACGCAAAGCGGACGATCAGAAGGATCACAGATATAAAAGAAATTCGTCCCTGATCGACGTACACGTCGTCGAAATACTTCATCGACGACAAAAACAAAATTCTAAGCGTTTTCCTTCCATCCCAAAATAGTAAAGCATATTTCTCGATTAAAGCTGCAACGCGCCCCTCTCGATGGAAGGCGATATTACACAAAGCCCACACCGTAATAATCCCTGTATTTCAAACCCGTATGTCGACGTGCGGTAAATCGAAAAATATCCCCGGCGTTCCTTCTTCCTCTCCCGATCTCCGGGAGATTTTCCAGCGGCGGCGAAAAAGGGCGAAATAAGAACGGTATGCAAGGTACGAGGACTGGAATTTCGAACGGGACGCGGGACGTTAAAAGTGTACAATAATGGCTCCTTCGCACCTCTAATGACCGGTACCACTCCGTCTACCCCCACAAAACTGTTAAAAGCAGTCATCCCCGGTCGAGATCGTGCGTTGCATATTACCGCCGGCCGTAAACCGATCGTCAGAATGCCGGTACGCGGCCAGCCACGTATGCCGTAATGCGGGACCGAAAGCTTTCTTCCCGAGCAATAAATCAAGCCCGCCTCGAATGTTCTCCCCGTCTAGCGCCATTTCGGCCCTTCCCCGGGACAATCATTGCCAAATGGCCCAGCGGTGCTGTGTCGTGCGCCCGCGTAATCACCGCGTAAACGCGTTATAGTTCCCGATATCGCCTTAGAAGATTTTCACGGGGCGCTTAGCCGCGCCTCGGAACTGCCCGGGCCTTTGGAAGGTTGCTTAACGCCCTCGCGCTCGTGCCTCGCTTTCTTGCGAGGCGCGACTCCTCATTGACTTTGCTCATTGACTCGCTGAACTTTCGAACGCGTCATGCGCGACAGTGATTGACACTAGGGGGCGATAGTGGGGAGTGTGTATTATTGTTGGTTGCGCTAGAGAGGAATTAGACGCAACTGGGACCATTTTTTTTTATTTATATAGAGTTTAGTTGTATGTAATAAGAATGTTGGAACTTCGGCTATGTTTTTATTTAGTGGATATTTTTAATGCGTGATGCGTTTTCGGTGATTTTCCATGATTTTATTTGCAGCATGTAAATCACTGTTTCTCGAGCATGCTTTTTTCTTTCTCTCAAACATGTATGTGGTATATCTAAATACGATCGAAATATGGCCGGTGATTACTGTGCTAATGCTACGGTGTTATTTACTATATATAATGATTCTTTAGGTTCGAGAGAGATAAATGTATAAAGTGATAAACTTACGTATGTATTATAAACTGCGTTTTGGGAAGGCAGAGATACCGATGTAACAAATCCCTCTTTCATTTTCCCCCTAAAACTCGCCTTCTTTAATTACAGCTTACGCCACACCTTTACGCCTTGTTGCAGGACTCGTCTTTGGAACTCAACTCTGACACGAACTCAAGGGGAAGTTCTGGCACGGTCATGGCGTTGACTAATGGATCCTTGTCCGCGAAGGAATAAGTCGGAGGGGGAAAAAATTAGTCATTGGAATGGTCTTCCCTGTTCACAGGGATTCCCGTACCAACGCCACCAACGAGACATATCGATCTCCTTTAAGGATAACACACCCGTCTGTATATAGCTTAAATGCCTAACAAATAATTCAGGGTCGTCTCGTGCCAGATCCGGGACCTATTTTGCCGAATTTGGTATCGATGGATTTCAAGGCACTCCGGGGACGCGGCCGGCGAAACGGATTTAAAGCTTTCGCAGATTCCATCCATCTTCTCGTTTGATTTCACATAAGACCAAAAACGAAATGCCAACGCGCCCATTCGCGGCCATCGGTCAAGCGTGATTAAGATAGATCCTGTATTTTGCCGGAAGTCTTTACAATATCAGCCGTTAAATTCCCCGCGATTCAGGCTGCGTTATGAAATCGGCGTAAATTCAAGATAAACACAGAGCATCCACTGTCCGTGGTTAATCAAAACTGGAGAACATTTCGGCTCACCGTTAGTCTCATCTCTATTCTCTCAGTCGTCGTCCGTCTCGCTTTGATCTTCCAACAATGGCGTCCACCCTTCGATGAACAGGAGATCGATGAGCTGCGTAATCAAGCGGGTGTATGGGGAATAGGAAAATCGTTGGGAAACCCAAAAGGCTTGAGCCAAAGATCGAGAGATTCGTCAGCCATGGATTTTTCTTGTCTGTGATATCGCGCGTTCTTGTCGACCTCATCGTAAGAACCTTAACGGTACCTTGTTTCCCGTGCGGTACGTCAAAAAAGGGGGGGGGGGGGAGGTAGGGGAATATTCGAGAGGGCGATTTATCCGTTCATCCGCTAAGCAGATCGAATATTTTTCATAAACAAAGGCCAGTACCCTCGGTTTTTTAGGGTCATTTAGTAATAAGACCTGTCCGTCCGCGGACGTCGCTCACGGCTTACCAGGCAAGAAACACCGACCAGTGACCGACCAGTCCGATGTAAATAAATCTGCGAACTTTGCACATCTACACGCTGAAGATCGGGCGAATCGTCGGAATAGGACGAGCCTCCGCGCTTGATCACGATCCTAGGACATTGTATATACTCGTGTAACTTAAGTTAGCACGGTAACGAAGCTTCCGGTGGACATCACGAATCGTAAACGACCTTAGAAAATCGCCAGAATTCGATCATTCGCATTGGACAATACCGAAAGCCCGCGGATCCGCGCGAGCTTCAAATCCCAGAGCCAGTCTTAGGTGGTATCAAAAGCTGCTTCGTTAACCAAATTGAACCTCATCCCTGTAAACGGAATTACAAATCACATCCTTTCGCCGCTATCATAATACTCGATCGGAGCAAAAAGTAATGTCGAAGATACGACGCTTTCCGATTCGCAACGTTTCTTTCCGCGTGAAACAATCCTCGTGGAATTTTTGAAAGCCATCGATACCGGCCGGCAAAATACTGCTGATTTCGCCTGGGGCTGCCCCTCCCATTATGGATATAAGAAACTTTACGATCTAAATATTAGCCAGGAGCTGCAATCGCGGAAGAGAATCCGATCGCGAGAGAGCGCGATTTCCCGACCGGCGGGACTCACCTCTGACCTTCCATTTGTAAGGATTCGCACCGATAATCGTCGCGAACGAAGGGCTGCATTGGCGCCTGTCGAGCCTCCGTTATTTCCTGATTTTCACGATTCCACACCCAGCTTCGAGGATCTATGAACCGAGATAGAGATTTGTATTCACCGCGAATCGAGGAGGCGCCGAGATTCCGTGCGCGGATCGCGGACGTCGCCCTTAAAACTGCATAAACGATCCGGAGTTTGCGATCGCGGCACGTCCTGCATATTTGAGAACGTCTATCCTTTGAGCTCCTCGAGCGAAGCTTCGAGCTCTTGTCGGTGCGCGCGCAGGATCCCCTTCTGATCGGCAACAGAAGCGAGCGAGGCTCGTGGCTCAGCCCTCGAGACCTGATTGGAAGATTCGAGGAGAGCGGGAACGTTACATGATTTGGTATACATTACTAATTGATCGCGTACATTTTTAAATTAATCGTCTCCGATAGACGATAGAAGCGTCGCATCAGCCCTCGAAACCTGATTTGAAGATTCGACGAGAATAAGAGCGTCCTGCGATTTGATGTACGTTGGTTATTTATTATGTAAATCACGAAACGAATGATCCCTGATAGAGAAGAGAATTAAGCAAGACTTATATGCACGATTTGATGCAAATCGATCACGACTACCGATTGCGATTCTAAGACCTTCGGCCAAATCGACGAGCATATAAGATTCTCTTAAATCTCATAGTATAAGGTTAAAAGTAATCGATAGATAACGCCAACCTGTCCATCGGTTCTTCGCCGACGGAGATCACAAAATGACCGCCCATCGGCGTTCCTGAAATTCGCAAGTAGAACGAGGACAATGCTGCTGTCTGGTCAGAGAAGAAGCCAGTCGATCAACGTGACGAAATAAATGGCCAGGATTCAGGATTGCGGAACGTCGAACTCACCGTTCGTAGATGATTACAGGTGGAAGGTAAAGGATTTGATAATAAATGTTTTCCACTGACCCGATTTTTCCCGAAATCGCTGTGTAATGAGAATGCCTCGATGCTGATCGCTTAGGAAATCCTCGAGGCGTCTCTTCCCCTCCCTTTCCACTCCGTGCACCCCCCCCCCTCCCCCTCCCCCTCATGAATCCTTGTAATAGTTTCTCACCGGATACGGAAGTCAGACTGTACGTCGTGCGATTTGTAAAGTTTCATCGTGGCCCCTGAATACGACTCGAGGTCGCCTTCTAATCGGCGAGGAGATACGTTACCGTACCCTTAGCGATGTTTAGATTAAGCTACGTTACTCGTTTATTAATGGGCATATCTTCCGAATGGTCTATATCGGTGCTTCTTAAGCTCCATGAGTTCGAGGACCCCTTTCACGGGATGTGCACTTTTCCAGGTTCCCCGATCGATACATGAACTCTACTAATAATCAGTAATCGACACGTGCTTAGTACAACGTGGGAGGATATTCTCACGGAAAGCAACTAGTTACTCTGTGCCACACAAATGATTACAGTCTCGAGCTTAGTTCACAAGCTTTCGCGAGAATTAAATACTATTATTGCGTTCTTTCATGATGGAAATGAAGTCAAGGCTTTGGTTCGACGAGTCAGCTGCGGAGCTCTGACCGTTAACTGCTGAAAAATTCAGGGGTCCGCGAACCGCGGTTTAAGAATTGCTGGTCCATATAGTTTATCCGTATCACCAAGTATATCCGTAATCACGAAGCAAACGCGAAGAAGGACGATCAGCCGACGAGAAAGTCGGCCGAGTTCACCGAGGGGTCCTCGGCGCCCGGGCCGCTTATCTTCCTGCGTTCTTTCTCCGTAAAAACTACACTTATCTACCTTAAGTTACGGCTAGATACCTAGAAGCAAAAGTTATTTGTTCATAGTCCTATATATATATTATATATATAAACAATGTTTTATGGATCATTATTATCTGAATAAAATATATTACGTCTTTTAACCGGCCTAATGTTTATTCCAAATCATACCGATCCATCCTACATTCTTTTTCAGGTGTCACGTGCCTCTCTATTAAATAATTGAAATTTTGTTTGAATTTAAATTGATTCTAAACTCCGTTTCGCGTCACGCAAATTTCTCTTATCCCCAATCATATCTTGGTGTATTATTCACGAAATAATTTCAACGTGCGTAACGACATTATACTGTAATAAAAGTAATTTTTATAATGAAAAGCAAGACCAACAAAGAGGAATCCCTGGGCTTCGCCTGATCTCGTTCGATTTCCAACGTTCTTTTTATCGATAAACCGAGAGTTCACTTTTACCCGGCGACCTGTCCCTCGTATTTTCCAAGGTATTTTCATACGGTACAGAGGAAAAATCGCGAGGTACCGAGGGATTTAAAAACGTGCAGAGAGTGCCGCCTCGGTGGGATTTCGCGGAGCGTGCCGCGGTTGAGCGGCTCCGTCACCTCAGTCAACGATTTCGACGAATGTTAGGCACCCCTCGTTGGCGGTAAGTGGCTCGTTATAAAAAAATTTCACGACCCGGTGGCACTAGCACCGCGCAATGAGCTCTCGTTGGCTACGCCGGTAATGAGCCTGTTGTTTCCCCAATTAGACCGATGGCGCGGAGTAGGGGGAGGTATGTAGGAATAAGCTGGAAAGGAACTTGGGCACGACGGTACTCCTTTCTACGTGCTAAGTGTTCCGCTTCAGAACCGGCCAAATCCTCGAGGCTCTCCCTCCCCCCTACCTCTCCCTCTCTCCTTCTCTCCTCGGGCTCTTGCCTTTGTGGTGATCACGTAAATACAAGAGAGAATTAAAAATGGCCTACCTGGAAAGCACCGCGAGTCGAAGTCATTTACTTTCCACGCTACTGACGAGATCGTTGTTTTTTCTGTCAACGAATTAAACGAACCGCGCTACGTTTTTTACCCGGCGAACAGGAAGTGCGTTTTTCCTGGCCTCCGCATGCGTCGATCACAGAATCACCAGATTACTGCTGTATATGAGATAAGAATAACACGAGTACTGTACACGATATCTAGTGATTAAAAAAGAGGTGTGGAAAAGATACGCATTTATTTGCATTTATTGCAGAGTAAAAGAAGCAATTCGTCGTGTCTGCATTCGTATGGTAACGTGTGTAATAAAAAATAAACGATTTAAGTCATCTTCGTGTAAGATCATCCCTATGTCAGACTCCTCATTAGTTTGATAGAATTTTGACTGAACAGCCGTCAATGTAAGGCAGGTGCGCACGAGTATCTAAATCGAGTACGCGAATACGGTAATGTAAATTAACTTAGCGCACGAGCGTGTCAGGTATCTCATGTAACTGTCGTCATAAACCAGATACGTATCGTGCCTTTACGTGCGAATGGATCACTTTGATCGCCTCGAACGTCTCGGCGGCGACAGGCCTGATCTGAGATGCAGGTAAGAGGAATCCGTGGGATCCACCGGGTAATTCGATAGTGTACGACAAGTCAGCGCCTCCTTGATCCATGGCCCAATCGTCGCTACCGCCGGAAGCAAGATCTGATAATTAGACAGATAGAGGCTGATTAAGGATCTTTCGCTAGCACACAAATGGCGGCTCTCTTTAAAACCACTTCGAATAAATTTAAAAACACTTTCGAATAATGCTACACTTCGTACGCAGTAGCAAACGTGTTAAGTGTTTTGGGAAATTCTTTGAGATTTACTTACAAAGGTGATTGGCGGAAGTACCGTAAGTGTACTTTGTCCCGCGTACCGTGGCAATCGCTTTGGCGCAAGCTTCTGCCAAAGCTCGCTATAACACAGGAAATACGAGGAATGAAATGATACATTATCGCGAGTTATAACATTGCGATACGTATTAGACAATAGCTGGGTACGAAAATGAGATTCAAAAGCGGCATGTTACTTACGAGCTCCGGTTCATTTTCGGGCAATTCGGTCGTGTATCCCCAGGGATATAAAATGTACTGAAAAGAGTAATGAATGCAATAATTATATAGGGAGAAATAGCGGAAATTATTCGATTTTTTGCTTCAGTAAAATTGACGTTTTGTTTGATGATGTATTCCAACTGATTCAAATTTAAATTCATATTTTCTTTCAGAATAAAGAGTAATCAAAAAATATAATAAACGTTTACATCACAAACTTGAGATTATGTATAAGAATCTTATTAATGCAGAACCTTCGGACTGATTCCGCCTTGTAACTAATTATACGATTAGTGCTGCACAGATTTACCTGGCCGTAAGAGTGCAGGGTGAGATAAAGCTTAATCGTCCCGTTTTGGGCCAAGATAAAGTCTCTCAGATTTCGTGTTTCCACTTCTGAGAAGGCGTTAGGTCCGGCATAAGTTTCACGGCAGGGATTACTCGATGCTCCGGGACCTGCCAACGAAAACTAAAATTTAATTCCAGCCAGCTTAACGCCCCTTTCTGACGAGCGCAACGAATTAACATACACGCTGATACCCCGAATATACTCACACGAGGAAAAGCCTTGATATTGATTTATGCATTATATGAAGAGATAAATAAAAAGCTCGCACGACTTGTGGACAACAACTTTGCAGGTACAGAAAGTATAAGAATAATAGTCGAACGCAAGTTTCCGCGACTCATTATATCGGATAATTTATTATGGGAATAGTGCTGGATTTAATGGCCAGAAATAACACCTGTCAGTGGTTTTTCTCGACAAATTGGTTTCTGCGTGACATTAAGACGTTTCACCCGAAATCTACGCGGCAGAAGATACGATAATGGACTTTCATATCTTCTTGTTATCTATATAACATGGTAGTATTTGATGCAGATAAATACAGAAGATCCAATCTCCTGTCAATCGCAATCTGACGTGCTCAATGAGCTGACAGCCGTGCAGTCCAGATTAGGGATTAATCAATCGATTGTCCATGAATTGTAGCAGCCTTTAAATGCCGTTTAATCAAGTTCACTCATTTCTAATTCGCTATTTGCAGGAAAATTTATACCTACAACATCGCTGGTAGCCTTAAAAATTACTCAACCATTAATTATAATTATATAATTATTCGTATGATACGAAAAGTGGAATACATTTATCGATCTCATTATGGTCTTAAAATAATTCTAGAGATTTCAATAGTGCACCACTAAACTATAGTAGATTTTCTGCATCGACTTTGTTTTTATACCGAGACCTAATCGAGATAAAAATCAGTACCAGTGCCAGTACTCGTATACCATAAAATACAAATAACATAAACATTGCGAAGAAAAGGTTTGAGATCGTAGAAAATGTGCGTAACTACCGATAGCAACAGTTTGGACAGCAACAGTAAATGTACGAGATAATGGACGATCACAGATACCATTCTATGGCAAAGGCTGATTAGATTCATCCCTATCCACTGTGTTGCGGCAATTCAGAGCAAATGCTATCAGCTCACACGTATCAGCTATTACCGCGCTTTAATGCATATTAGCAGCACACGTTAATAGTACATTATCTAAGCTGAAAATAGTCGAAATTGAATATCGTATATCGAGCACCTTGAACTCCACCTTCTGGTAATAAACTCTTTGTAAGAACGCTGCTGTGTCAGCGTCGCATGCACAGCTGAAGGATTAATGAAAAGGAAAGAAAAATCAGATATGCTATCGAGGGACCCACTCACGATGCACTTCAATAAGCTTCGTACTGACGAAAAGAAAAATTGGAATCGAATGGCCGATCAAATCTTTGACAAACATTCGATAAGTTCCGCAATTGATTAATCGATGCAGGTAAATAAACCGACGATTGTTTGTTTGGACGGTTCTTGATCGATGGACATGCGGATGAATGTTTTATCGCGCTTTAAGAGGATTTCGCTTTACTCCTAACTAAACAAGACGAATGGCTTGTATAAAAAATGCTATTCAATTGTTAAAAAAAATACAAGTACGTACCCATCCAGTGCGTACCGAAGTTTCTGTTAGCATCGACTCCGCGGCACGATGCTATGTCCGTGGGAGATCGCGTTTTGCGCCACAATCTATTCTAAAAACCAACGCATCAAACGCATAAAAACTTGAAAATTAAATATTCGCAGAATCAATGGATAATTAAGATTAAAAAGCGCCTGTGCCTAATTTCTGTATTCGCATCCTCACAATATTTTCAGCTGAGAAAGCGATGCATCCATACTATCGTGATACGATTATTACTATGTATTATCTACAAGTGGTACACTTTTATTTTTTACGTTCCTTTCTTAAATACTTTAACCGAGTATAAGCAAGGAAAAGTACATTCCTCATCCTACTGTACTTTCGCTCAAAAACGATAATTACAATAGTAAATAAAAATACAAATATCCCGAGGTCGTTAGATCTGTCACATACCCGAGACTCATTTAATAGCTTATTTTCTAGCAGAAGCAATGAATGTATAAATAATGTAAAAATAAAAAATACAAACTTAAAGGTTAAAAATAATATAAAATACGAGGAGAAAGGATCATACTCTTTAGACTTACCATAAGATGCGAGTGTGTGAACTGATATCCATCGGGGTTTAAAACCGGTACAATGTACCAGTCAACGTGTTCCAAGAGATACTCGTTTGTCTTATTAACCACTAATTGGGCCAATATGCTCAACGCAGTTGCAGGGGCTATCCACTCACGAGCATGGATTCCAGCGTCGATGAAAATTGCAACCTTTTTGGGGCCGGCTTTTGCAATTTTTAAACCCTTCATCTGTCGCCCCTCGTAGGACCGACCGAGATTGACCAGATTGGCTACACTGCTGTACCGCGCGGCTATGCGTTCCAAATATAAGTCGACCTGCAAAAAGTTTTCCGTCATATGACGATTATGGTTTGCACCTTTAGAACGAAAGTTCATTCATTATCACGAGTAAAACCTACTGGTAAAAGCGTAAACTCGCATCAACAACTCATTCATTTTCTACAGTGTTTGATCCTATTTTAATAGGACGTTTACTTATTTTAAAGAATATTTGAAGCGTGTAATACTATCTTAATCAAGTGCAGTATAAAACGTTAATATGAAAAAAAAAATAGACATGGAGAAAATAAAGTTGATAATAATACTTGCCTCGTCGAAGTTAAGATAATATGTAAAAGTCATATCGTCCGATGGGCTATCTTTGTGAAGCAATTTTCGCGTTGCACGCTCGACCTGCTGGCTGACGTGCTCCTCTAAAACTTTCTCCTTTACATTTTCGATGAACACCTCGTATCGAACGTTATTTTGCTCGAGTAAATCTCTGAAGGGCTCCACATTCTGGGCCACGACGAAAACATCGATGGAGCCGTCACCCGTCTGTATCATATCGAAGCCTGGGATTTCCTCGAATCTCTTGACTAACCGAAGCTTTTCTGGCGTATCACAGAAAAGCTTCCAAGCCTGCATACTGTAACGATTTATTAAGCAAATACAAATATTGGTACTTCTTAAACTGAACAACATAAACCTAGCGGTTTTTGGAGGAATATCGCGTAAGAATTATTAAGCACATACGTATATCAAACGAAGTCTTAAAAAGTAGCGAGTCGAGTAAGGGGTATATCTAACGACACGATTGTAAAAGCTGCATCACGGTTTTCAATTAAAATAAAAATTCCTCGCAAAGGGTAGAAATTCAAATTCAGAACTTCGATACAACGTTCTTAGACTAATGGTTTAATTGGTGAGTTAATGAATACGATACACCTACCCTTCCAAGGATGCCAAGTTCTCCTCATCCTGGGCGAATGAAGACACGGCCAAGGTGACCAGGATTAAGATAAAGCTGCGCATGCTGTCTGCAATTCTGACAAGCACGCCAGGGAATCTTTAGGTTTTATATATCCCGCTGTATCTACATCATGTGATCATTCCGTAATCAGGGGCGAATCGTGATTCGAAAGAATTTAGAACGGTGCGTGTCTCGTCAGAACATCGTTTCTGATAAGAAATTTCCCATCTCCCGATAAAGATGCTTTCGCAATGGCGATAGTGAAGCGGATAATTTTCTGAATTTCGTAATACGGCAAAGGGTAGAAAGTCAGGCTTATCGTCGAAATAAGGGACACTAATAAAGATTAGGATGCTGCGGCTTGAAAGGATTGAAGTTCTCGGAATCCCAAGGAGAAACAGTTGACATTTCATTTGATCGGTGAGAAATTGATCAGCCAGTGGAACATTTCGAGGAACACGAGAATGATTTATTTAAGGGTGAAGTAAGAAAATCATAGCGAATTTCTGAATGAAATTGCACGCAGAAGATACATTATTTGACCAGGAGAAATCGACGGATATCAACGAAGCAGATTGGTTCGCAGTGAAACGTTGTTATTTCGAATGTTGTTGTTGTTATTATTGTTGTTGTTGTATTTCCGGCATCGACTACTTTGGCCATTTTGCCGAATGTTACATTACGAATTTGATTTCATCAGTAGAACACTAGCTCGCAACCTGGATAACGCCTCGCGCAAACGTGTTTTAGAAATACTTTAAATCCCTCGAATGTCTCTTTAACCATCGGTTTTATTTTATCCACCGGCACCACGAAGCCTGATCCATAGTCCGGTAGCTCAATCGTGTAAGAGAGGGGAACCTGAGCCTTCTCCATCGCCCAATCGTCGCTTCCTCCGCTGGCGAAATCTGTTTCAATGAATCCATACGATAAGGCCCGCGAATTAAAGATTCGCCATTCGATTACTCACAGAGAACGTTCGTCGCAGACCCGATGGTGTAAACCTGTCCGTTCACTCTTTGGATTTCGTCCGCAGCACGGTGTGCCAAATCATCCTGGAAAATTTACGAAGAAAATATATCAATTCGCGCACGCGCATGCGCGCATTGTTTAAATACAGCATCCCCCGCTCGATTTTACCAATTCTCTCCAATTCGGCGGCAACTCGTACGAAAAGCCCCAAGGATAAAGCAACAGCTGTAAAGCAAACATTTTTAATTGTTAAATGAGCAATGTAAAAGTTGCAATTTAGATAGAAAATTTGTATCACTAATAAAAAAATTCAATTTTACTAGTTATAGGATTATTATCCATAGAAGTTCGCTAGGTTTGGTCAAAGTCCGAACCAATGCTTAATACGGTCGATGATTGAAAGAAAGGATAACGAGCATCTCACGCTGTGCCAAATATCGGATAATAACAATAGCTTCGAACTTTGTACCCTACCGATTTTTTTCAGATTAAAACGTACCGTTTTATTGCAATGTAAAGCGATAGATGTTTACCATCGCATATTTGATACGTCTATCGATTCACGTTTTACTATACATTAACAGCAATATAACAATAAACTACCAGCTATTTCCCACACACACACATACACGCCTATAAACAGCAGATAAAACAGGAGAATTTCAGAAAATATACCGTCACAAACTTGTGGATTTTCTCTAAGAAATCACTCACCGATCATTTTGACGGGTTCGGAAGTCACACTGATAAAACCCACTATCAAAATAAAGAAATACGAGGAAGAGTTACCGCGCCAAAACTGTGCAGCGAGATATACAGCGTAGGCTTGAGAGCGAGGATTGTATCTTGCACCGCCCTGACCTCCGGCTCCGTAGCCGGTCCATAACCAGGAAAAGTTCCAGAGCACGGATTTGGATCCGCTCCGTATTCTGTGAGGGCAGAAAAGAAGGATCGCTGGTAAGGATGTAATTTCAAAATAAGATTGGTCTGAGCAGTGGCCTCACCAGACCAATGGGAATCAAAATTCCGATTCGGATCGACGCCGTAACACTCGGAATTATCGTACTTCGACCTAGTCTTTCGCCAGAAGCGCTCTTGAACGTGAGAATATTCGTATCCGTCGGGATTCGCCACCGGCACTATGTAGATCGACACTTTTCCCGCCAATGCGTACTCGCAATCGACAACCTTCTTCATCAGGTATAAGGCCACGAGGGGTGCAGCCCATTCGCGGGCGTGCATTGTGGCATCGATGAATATCACCTGTGATTTGATGAGCCTTTCAATCGCGTCTTTCTTTTTTTTTCTTTTTTTCTTTTTCCTTATATAGACCGATTGCGTATATAAATCGATAAGTCTCTCGATGTTTTAATCGAAA
This sequence comes from Ampulex compressa, assembly GCA_038496175.1. Taxonomy (NCBI): domain Eukaryota; kingdom Metazoa; phylum Arthropoda; class Insecta; order Hymenoptera; family Ampulicidae; genus Ampulex; species Ampulex compressa. The sequence goes on along the minus strand of JBCFXI010000353.1, from coordinate 77,964 downwards.
GAATGATCAAAGATTTTGTATGGCGATTGATGAGGAATTATTCAAGATTTTCGTGCGTATTATTCCGCGTAATGACAGTCGTCGGTAGGAAACAAAGGGCGATAAAGCGACTTTTAGGAGGAAATTGAAGAAAGTCGGATTGATTTCTTTGTCAATTTTTATAATATGACCTAACGTGAATAACGAGAATCATTGCTGCTTCTGTAATGTTGCGATAAATAAAAAAAGACGATATACCGGATCTGTGTTTGATATTTCGAATTGGAATGCATAGATTGCCCTTCCTTCGAAACTGGTCCCGATAGTCGTCATCCTTGCGTACGAGCTTCGTTGTACCAAACTCTGCATGAATTCGACTACTTCGTCATATCGTGGAAACCGATCAAAGTCAAAGTCGGCGCCGTAACGTCTGGTATTATATTCTTCCTCGCTTTGCCTGTCTACGATATCGCCGACATCATCAAGAGCAATCTTAAAGAATCGAAGCAGTTAATTATATTTGTATCCTTACATCTATTCCTCCTCATCTATTGCTTTTTATTGTCAATATACTGTTGTTTATCGAATAACAATAACGATCTTTTATGCAATAAAGAAGTAAGCTCAAGTAGTTTATTTAATTTTTACATGGCTTATAGAGTTTTTCCGATTAGTTTTTCTCATTGAGCAAGTCGTTAAGTAGATGAGGATAAATAATGCAGTATTAAATAGTTGTGCGAAATAATTTTGCATTATGGAAAGTTACATACTCTAGTTAAAATATCCGCATTGTACATAAAATCTTCAAATTCGTCCTGAAATTCTGGCGGTACCAAAACTTTCGTAGCATTAAATCGCAAATCTCCCCAAAAATCGTAACCCATATCCTGGACGTCTCGCAAGAGCATCTCTTGCATCAAATTAACCGGCGTCACCTCATAAAGTTTATAACTACAAAAAAAGAACGATATTTAGTCGTAATACATTGCGTTTCTACGCGAAAAAAATGTTTAACTTTAGATATTTTAGACGATAAAATTCTAAATTACATTCATGGTACACCTTGAGTTTCTAAGATGTACTTTCATAAACGCGTTATTCACAACGCAATTCTGCAAGGGTTTTGAAGTTCGATCAAAATATAGGTGAAAACTCAAATTCTGTGGTTTAAAGAGCCGAATTTTATTTATATCGATTACATTTAAGAGATCGCCAAGGCGTTAAACTGGCATTCAAAATTTCCTCACGATTTTAAGAATTTCTGCTGATTAAACGCAATTTATACGTACACTGCAGTTACAACAAACTCACCCGGTGTAATCAGTTCCATCGGCCGACCCAATAAAAACCAGGAAATGCTGGAAAATCAAGTTTAACAGTACACGCACTGTCCAATTACGCCAATTCCCCATTCTCGATTACTAAAATGAGATAAACATTGTTCATTCGCTCACCCCACCGAACAGTAGCCCGTTTTATAATTACAACCGAAATGTGTACGAAGAATAAGTTATATTTTACACGTATTTCTATATACCGATAGCCGTTGTGATCGGATTAATGATTGGTTAATTCCGCATCGCCGAAGGCTCGTCCGCTGTCCAAATCTGCTTCAACCCTTATCGACGTAGTAAAGTAAATAATAATTATGCGCACCGCGAGAGAATCGTCGATCCACTAGCAAAACGGACATCATCTCATTGAGAATTTATAACGAGACGCCCGTGTTTAATCACAAAGCTATAACGCCCGATGCTGTTTATAAACGTAATAGCAATCAAATTTGCCCCGTCTTATCTGGACATAAAGAGACTTGCGGTAATCGAATTGTCCGTCGTTGTTTTATTGAAGCTGTGAAAGCAACTGTCGTAACTTTGGACGACAGAGAACGTTTAATTTCGGTTTGACATTAATATCAAGTAACTCGCGTATGAACTTGCTGTAAATTACGCGTTATTTACGAGGGAGGAGTTATGTCAAACGTCGGGGAATAGACGTTCAAGTAGCATCGTTATATTCGACTTGGTATCGATTTATTTTATATAAAATATACAAATAAGGGGAATTTCTTTGTAATAAATATACAAGAATTGCGAAATAAGTAACGTATTGTCGGTACGTGGTTAATGAAATTTAATGATATTATCACATGTTAATAAATCAACATTAATGGCCGGAAACCTCTCCCTGCTGGCACACCGCTGCATTCCATACGTACATATTTTCCAACTTTATTCTCCTGCTCGGTACCCTTTTATAAACCTATATTCGAAGGGATCAATATATGAAAATACCGATATTACGATTGCTCAGCATAACGGGATATGATTTTATATAATCCACAAACCTTCTTAAATATCTTATGTCCCGGCATATCGCGGAGGAAGGAAGCAGTCATCTTTGAAAAGGTGGTATTACTTTTCGTGGAATCCTAAATGTTTTAAATGGCGTTTAAACGTGAATAATCAATAAATTTGGTAAAAATATAATTGACCGCTTACCATCGTTCGGTCACAAACTGATTCCAAAGGATCGGTGTCATCCTGCGTATTCAAGCAAACCTTCTTCACTTTGGGCGCTGTAAATTCGCTGTTAACGCGCGCAACAGAATTTGGGCTTCTTTTCTCGGGCTTTTTATTGAGTTCCTTCGATACGTTCGAGGGTCGTTTGTCAGAAGATATCGTATCCGTGTCGCTATCAGGTATTATAACACAGTCATCCGGAGAATGAGCTCGTTCCTCGGTTATTTCTATCACATTTTTAAATTTGGCGGGCGCATTCAATTTCACTTGCGACGCCGGCTTATCACACTTTTTGACTGCTTCGCTTGTATAAGATTTTTTCGGTGACTTAACAACTTCTACCAGTTCGACATTCGGTATCTCCTTGACACGATTTTCGAACGAATTCTTTTGTGCAGACTCTTCCCCTCTGTGTACCTGTTGCTTATTTAATTTTTGATCTTGGCCATTTTTTCTGATAGGTATAATACTTACGGTGTGGTGTACTATTTGAGAATTTTCCCTGGTATACGAGTCTATCGTTTCCGGAATGATGTTCACATTTTCCTGGGGACAAACTGGCTCTTTCATAAGATTTGATTCGTCAGCTCGAGATGAATTACTTTCATTAAGGCTATCGTACGTTTCGGGAATGTAATGCACATCTTTTTTCTTCGCAAAAGGAGTTATTAACTTACAACCCTGGGTATCGTTCTTATCATTTTCGGGATTTTTCGAGATGTCAAAACTATCGTATGTTTCCGGTATATAAATCGCTTTTCCATTGGTGGGTCTTTTCACGTTTACGTTTGACTTAATCGGAACGTCGGAAATGATTCTTGGTAGTTCTCGTATATCTTGAGAATTCAGGTCTTGTGTATCGACAAGAATCACTTTGGACATATTACGTTTAACTTCCGAGGATTTCAACACAGACCCGAACTGGAACATGGGATTGCAATAATTCTCAGTAGTGCAAAATAAAATTGCGAGTGGAATTTCCGACTCAGCGATTGGTCTACGCTTGCTTGCCTGCAATGCATTGCCTGAAAAATATCCATGGCAAAACTTACACAATCCCATTTTCTGGCTAAACTAATGACAATATTATTGAAAAACTAATTTACGTTAAGAGCTTACATATCTCTCTGTAGTCTGAAACATCGCACTGTGTGGACTGAGTTGCATCGCTACCACTGTACTGTAATACAGCTATATTTGGTGCACAAAGATCTTTGGGCGATATAGGTGTCTTACCATAGAAGACAGATTTACCTCCTGAAACACCAACCATAAGTCTTGGATACGATAAAATCAATAGCACAATAAAATAAATAAAGACTCCATACATCCCTGTGTACTTAGTTATCCCTTACCAGCCATATTGATCATCTTTCCAAGCATTTTATACTGCCTTGTGGTAAAATGGACAAAGATTAGATTTTTAAATAACGACTTGCGTTTCTCATTTCGACCAAGTGACACATATTGCTTGTGAACCATAGCATCACTGATTTTTGGAATATAATCATTGGCATCAGGGAACTCATTACCATTTTCAAATGCATTCTCCATTTTCACCCAAAAATCTATGGAGACTATAGGTATGGCAGATGCCAAAGCCCAAGTGACCTAAAAAAAAAAATAGACTTTAGGATCATCCTAAATATGTACGTATTCGTAATGTCCATTCAATTACAGTAAAATTTTTTTAACAGATGACAAAATGAGTGACCTTTTCCGTAAGCATAGCTTTTGAAACTGTTAAATGAGTACAACAATTGGTCCATTCCGCAGAAATCATACCATCAATTTTATCCATAATGTCCTGCAAATTTTGACGATCCTGATCGTTTATTGCAGACAGCACAATAATTACCGGTATATATACAACACTAAAAATAACAGTTTTATTCCGAATAACATGGTATATACAAGAGCATTATTACAGATAAACAAAAAAGGACGCATCTTACATATATATGTGATTCTGCAGACCAAATCTGATTTTCTCATTAGGTTTCAGATCGTACCCATCCTTTGATACTTCAATTAACTTATCCTTGCCCAAGATATATGTACCATATTTAGAACCCATGTCTTTCACCTTGCATATTGACGTAGGCTCATTTTCCTGTATACAAAATATACAAAAATATTTAAAGATTTTAAAGAAATTATTATGCAATGTAATAAATACCTCCACAACATCCTTGAGTTGTACAACAATCGAAGCATGTACTCTGCTGATCGATTCATCGTTCTGCAATACAATATCGCTCTTTCTCCGCCCGAATGTCAATTCCTTCTGAACCTTTAGATATATTTGTTCACCTACAAAAGGACATCTCTTTGTTAACAGGTAAGCAACTCATACTTCATGTTACGAATATCGAAGAGAAACAAATCGGTCACCTGATAAACTTTTGAGAAGCCACATTTTGTAGCATTAAATTCTCATTTAAATAATGAAGAACCAAAAGCTTGTTTTCCAATTCAAAACTTGTTGCATTAGTGACCTTCCAACATTACATCTTTGTCACACTACAAATCGCCGCCACAGTCAGTTGCTCTCTTCACAACACTTACACAAATTGAGACAAATACATCCTTTTTACCGCGAACACCTATCGAAAATACAACACGATTCAAAAATCAAATACATCGCGCGAAAGGCAATAGTACCGAAATTCCACGGTCTAATCAAAGATAATAATAACCAAATAACATCTTACTGGTAATATACATAGAGTAATAAATTACTATAAATAATGAATATGATGTTATTTCTAAGAAGTGGAAATAATATTGTTGTTGACATATAATCCGTTAGGGGTTAGTAAACAGAAACGTGAAGATAACAAAGCGGGGAGTAACAATGCTACCCTCTATACCATAAAATGTCGTACCTCTAGCTCCTTCCTACTAAGTTGATAAGTAAGCGCACAATGCAACAGGAATTTTATAGTAATCGATAAATTAACAAATCGCGATTTTTTTTAGCAAATACAGGTAATAATGAATTGTGTTCCATATGATAAAATTTCACTTAATGAAGCAGTACATATTGACCTCTGCTTTGTTTCTTATAGTATTTCTTTTCTTTTGATCTAGATCTATACACCTTGTGAATCTCGGGAAGTAATAACTCTTCTTTATTGTGTGATACTTAGAATAGGATACTCTCCTAGTAGTACATATATGATCGATGACACATAAAGTAATTGAGTACAGATATTTTTAATATTCAGAATGAATTATCCTTGTTTGACGAGGATACACATGACTAATCGAAGGAAAGGAGATTTCAACTGTGCTACGCTTAACATCACGATATGGTTATATGTAATGCCAGCTTTATAGGTTAAAGCTGGCGAAAATACTTTGGAACACATCAAGTGTACAGAGTTAAAAATTATTCTTATATCGAATGCAATAAAGATAAATCCAAGATCTATGGGACAAAATATTAAGAATCCTACAGACCTTTATCCGTGTATGAATTAAGTTCTATCATGTAGTATGCTCGTAAAAGTGAATTTTAATTCCGCATTTGAAACGTGATAATATATTTATATGATAGATTTTCCAATCGTTTTTATTATGTATACATTTGCTCGTATGTTTATGAGGTGCGGATAAAAAAAGGCTTCGAATTTCGATCGCGAAAGTTTATCAATGCGCATTATCTCTCCTTGAATTATTTAATCAGCGCCGCGCGGCGCAATTAAGAGCGCATTCCGCACACGGTTCACCTGCCGAATTCATCATCACGTGTCACGCAAATACGCGTCAAGCAAAAGCGCCTGTCCGATTGGTCGCCGTAGGAAAAGAACCTGCGTGGTAATCGTACCCCCGCATCGAGCTCGGCTTGGTCACGTTTTCCTACATAAATATGCAATCATCGCTCGTACATGAACACTACATACATTCGCGCAGAACTTATGCAAAAGCTTCCCTGATTCGTACGAACGATCGCGCTTAGCAAATAATTTTCGCGATTCACCTTTGCTGCTTTGTAATTCTCAAATTAAAGGAATATCCAATTTTTCTTGATGAGAGATTCGGTAAAAAAAATGAAATTAGAATATGAAGGAAGAATGGTAGAAATAAAGCATTCCTAGTCTTTAAATTAATTTAAAATTGACGATCCTCTCGAGGCCGAGTTGCACAATTGTTTGATAGCACATTATCTATCCAGGATGCGGAAAAAAGTCGCCCCTCGACAGTGTTACGACTACACCCTCTCATCCTTCCTACTCGATCATACATTTCCAAGGATATACTACCAGTATATAACGAATCCCCAATACCCGAAAAGTTCATAACCGCATGGTAATGGGTACCTATACAATTCTCAGGCTATCGACATCATCATAATCGCGGTAACGTAATTAGACGAAGGATGATAAGAAGGCGGTGGTTTTCCCGTTTTGCGTGAAACTCTCGACGGTGTCGTCCACGGCACCCTTTTCATCGCAGAACCAGGAAAAAGGAGGCCCCACTGCGCCGCTAGTTTTGTCCGCAAAATTGGTCACGCAGGGTCGTCATTTGCGTACTGGTGGTCGTCGGTATCGTTTTCGACGGTGCTTCGTTGGGCTGGGTGCTAAAACGTAATTCGCATATCCGCAGAGACACTATAGACCAGTTGCAGATTGCGGACCAGCAGCCGTCGGCCATTTTTAAAAGGAGCTCAGTCGCAAGTGAACTGCGGTAGGGTACGTGTATCGTTCGCGGCGATCACCTCGAGGCCGCCAATTTTGTGGGGAAGAGCGTCAGTCAAAAGGCGTTTTGCGATGAAGAAGGCGTAAGGGAGGCTGGTCTCGTCCCAGGGATCGAAATTTAACTGTAGCGCAGCCGACGTGTCTTTCTTGGTGCCCCGGTCGAGACGCGAGAGGAAACATGTCCAGTGCGCCGCAAATGTCCAGCGGCCTGAGCAAGCTCAAAAAGAAACATTTCCGTGTTAAGCACCAGAAGGTTAAGCTCTTCCGCGCTAATGAGCCACTGCTCAGTGTCTTCATGTGGGGTGTCAATCACACGGTAAGTGTGTCCGTCCCGCCTCGAGGTGCAACCTATACGTGCCATGACAGGCTCGTACGTCATCGAAATGCCATTTTTTTTTATACCGCCACGGAAACCTCGAGGATGATCGCGATTTTTTGGCGGTTGTCACGAATTCATCGCCGTTTCCGCCGGTCGATGCATGAAGTGGCTTGCAAAGGACGGGTTTTCCCGAGCACGTTTCTTTGAAGGAAAAAATGAAGTCGCACGCGTGGTTTATCGTGCGTGCAATTTCGAAGCGGATTATCATCGTCGACTGGTCTTATCTCAAGTACCGAGAAATTTTGGATAAGGATGTTTCCCCGCGGATCTTCGTGATTCATTAGCGATCAGATATTCCAAGAATTTATCACGGCAATGAGATAAAATGTTTTCGTTTTAAAAGCTGCGAGTGGTAGATTTTGGAATAAAGTTATGATATCTTGGGTAGCCCTACCTTTGCATACGAATATATGTTTCATTGCCTGACATAGATCGCTGTGCTATCGTAGTGTATTCAAAATTTATAGAAGGAAATGTATGCGAGTTGTTGTATTTCCATTTATGGATGATGACATCTGTATACACAGATGCATGATCTCATTACATGCGGATCTGGCAATAAGTATTACTCCCGACGTGTCTACAAAAGGCATATCGGGCGTGGGTCTAATGACTTATCCAATTGACGCTCATAGAAAATAATATATCCTATGGCTTATCCTTACACATACCCTGAATGCGTAAACATAGCATATTGCCTTATTATTTGTTTATGTTGCTACCATGTCTTTGTATATTACAGATAAATGAACTTAGTCATGTTAATATACCTGTTATGCTGCTGCCGGATGATTTCCGAGCTTATAGCAAGTTAAAAGTGGACAATCATCTATTCAATAAGTAAGTTTATCTTCTAATACTTGGAACATTTTACCTCTAAATCGGTACACAGTCGTGAAAGATGGGAAAGAGTTGCAATTTAGAAAATGGATGAGACCTTTTGCCAAGACTGGCTGAAGATGTTGCAACTTTCTTAATATCATCAGAAATTTATCACCTTCCTTTGTCTCGTATCCACATCAGACATCATTAAAGTAATTTTAAAACAAGGTACTTAGGTGGCCTATGCTAAATATACCAGTTAATACTAGATTGGTACTGCGGTTGCTGCTTTTAATAATAGAATCGATGAAGGTCTTTTCGTGAATCCACTACTTTGCACCTAACGATAAATATATACTATATTGCTCCCTCCATCTCTTAAATACATGAAACGCATACATGAAAGACAAATTATAATTTCTGAATTGCATACATGTGGTTTACTAGAGTGCCTACACACAAAATGTTTGTGATACTAAAGACATTTGCAATATTTTATACACATTTATCATATGTGTTTACCTTTTAGAGAGAATATGCCCTCACATTTTAAGATCAAAGAATATTGCCCATTGGTATTCCGAAATCTAAGAGAAAGGTTTGGAATAGATGATCTGGACTATAAGGAATCAATGACAAGGTAATATGAGAAATATCACGTTTATTATTGATATATTATATCACCCTTTCAATATTAGAAGTTTGTTAGCAAATATGCATATATATATAATTACCTGGAAAAGTGATTAGATATAAGCATTGTAGTTATGCTGGCTGTTATTAAGAATGTATTATCCGTCATTAAGCTATATTGCATGTGTACCAGATACTATGCTATATAACATTACACTATAAGAACATTGTTGGCACTAGCGCACATACAAGGTATTTCTATGTTTCACAATAATCCGTGCTAATGTTTTCTTGTTCTTTATGCCATATAGCGCATTTAATTATGCATAGAATATCGCAGGTGTAGTGGCTTTACTCCATTTGATTTACAAGGAGAATTGTTCATTTGACAAACTGTATGCTAACTCTCGTAAACAATAATTTTATTATAGATATGAATATATATATACATGTACAGTTATACACACACACATGTACAGATATGCACATTTCTGAGATTTACTTGAGCAAATTGCACATTTACACATACATCAACATTTTTCTATTATTTTTTAACAACTCATATACGCAATAACCATTTTCTCAGATGAAACAAGCACCGCGCAGTTAATCTGCTTTGGCACACAATATTAAATTTACACATCTGATCTGAAAATGATGTACAGAAATCACTTAATGTGATTTGTAACACAAAAATTTTGCCGATAGATGTCGGGCATTTAATCCCTCGCGAGCTAAGCGGCGTTCGGATTTGGCTACTGTCAGCGGGAGGAGTCGACAATTGGTTCAGCGTTCTGCTACTTCTCCTTCGATAACCTTTTTCCCACCTCCCATCATATCACAGATTCCAGTCCTAAATAAGCCACTGCGTACCTACAGTTTTAAACCAAAGCGCCTGAGGTTAGCCAGACTTGATTTTCCATTTTGTGCGTGTCGTTTGTGGCTAATACGGTTCAGTGAGTTTCTCTTTAAAGACGGAGATTCAGCACAAAGATACATAGATCATTAACGAATAAGCCATATACTTGTATTTCTAGATCCACATCGATAAGCATAACTTGCTATAGTTCCACAAAACAGAACTTTGATATAATAGCTGATTAAAGCATGCACCTATACACCATATATGCAGCTAGTTTTAGCTCCCTAGGTTGATAGAATAGTGTGAATCTTTTGCATAAAAATTACTTATAGTCCGTAATACATACATATAATCACAAAATAACATAAGCAAATTACTTTGCTCCCACAATTATGTTTGTGTTTTTTGGTGGCTTTTGTGTTACTTTCTTAATGCTTTTATTTATTTGTACATATATACTGTTTTCAGTGTATTCTGTGTATGTCTGAATTTTTTCTTTATTTATTATGGCTCTATGTTTTTGGGTACGTATAACATTGCATTTGGCTTTCCTTGATTTTTATGTGTACTTTGTTGTCAGTTAATAGTACTTAGCTACAGTATACAAATATATGTAGCACTTCCAATGAATTTTTTTAGTATCTAACTCACAAACACCGTTGAAAATATATGTTACTGCTTGAATGTCAAAGGGCAAACAGTTATCTTGGTTTTACCAGCAATATGAAATGACTAAAATGCACATTTTAAACAATGAATGCACCTGCACTATATATTTTCTTCATTTCAGATCACAACCGATTCTGGATGATTCCTCTGGGAAAAGTGGTGCAAAATTTTATCAGTCTTACGACAAATTGTTTATTATTAAAACTCTCACAAGCGAAGAAGTTGAGAGGATGCACTCATTTTTAAAACATTATCACCCGGTAAGGCAAGCATTATCTTTATTATAGAATCTTATTTTACTAGACTGTGTGTATATATATTTAAAACACTGCATTTCAGTATATTGTTGAGCGACATGGAAAGACTTTGTTGCCTCAATATCTTGGGATGTATCGCTTGACAGTAGACGGTGTTGAACACTATGTTGTTGCCATAAGGAATGTATTTTCAAATCATCTAACGACGCACAAAAAATTCGATTTGAAAGGTTCAACCGTAGATCGTGAAGCCTCTGACAAAGAGAAGGAAAAGGATCTACCTACATACAAAGACAATGACTTTGTCAAAGAAGGAACAAAAATCTACATCGGCGAGGAAGCCAAAGCCAAACTCATAGAAACTTTAACGGCCGACGTTGACGTGAGTCAACGTTTTTTACTTTTCCTTAGCATAAAAAAGGTATTCTTAAAGGATAACATTCACAGTTCTTAACGCGGTTGCACTTGATGGATTATTCTCTGCTGCTGGGTCTGCACGACTGTGCAAGAGCAGAGCAGGAAAACAGGGAGCGTGCAGAGAGGGAGGAGGACGAGGATAATCACGAGGATGAAGACGACAGTGAATCTGGCAGTGGCCTAGATTCTCGAGGCCCGATGGGCGAGTAAGCATTCTATTTGCAGAAGAATTTTTACTCTTGCATAAATTAATGTATCACCTTACCTTCAATTCTTGTTATTAGCCGTTTATGGGGTTGGAGCGGTGTTGCTGGCATGGCAACACCTCCTGAATCTCCCCATGCAGCGCTTATGCGCGATACAAGTTTACAGTATGAAGATGCAATAATACCAGAGCTTGACATTTACGCTATTCCTAGTAAAGAAGGTAATTTCATGACTTATGCCATAATAATAATGAACATAAACTCCATTGTAATTATTAAGCTCAATGTAAACATTTTTAAATTATCATGTAGATTACTTACATTTATCTTTATAGATATAAATATAAATTAAAATAATAGTTTTAAATATTAATTTCAAGGTGCGCCAACAAAGGAGATATATTTCCTTGCCATAATCGATGTGTTGACACACTATGGCGTACGTAAACAGGCAGCGAAGGCAGCTAAGACGGTGAAGTATGGTGCTAATGTTGATGGTATTTCAACTTGTGATCCAGAACAATACGGCAAGCGATTCATAGAATTCATGAGCAAAGCCATAGAATAAGCACGTTATTGGTTGTTGTAAAGCTTGTAAAGTTGCGTCAATACTTTCAAAGTCGTGACGGTACTATTTGCCAATACTTTTGCGTTAACAGAGAAGTAGGTCGAGTTCCTTGATGCTTGCACAATGGGCTCAAGGTGTGACCACTGAAACTCTCATTCGATAAGTCAATCCTATCGACCGTATATCTCAGTACTTTCGTAACTTTTGCGACTGAAACGGTGAACACCAAATCACTTTGTTTCGTTTATAATCATTTTTGTATCACCTTTCAATCTCCTTAACACTTCAAGTTGTAGCTGTAATACACTTGTACACACAGACTTGCCACGAACGCCACAGCTAACTTCATGAAATTCATGCACAAATCTTTTCAAGAATAAATAATCATTGTAAGATGAAAACAAAGAAGGGTACGAAAGCTACTGTGAACTTTCCCATTTAGTAAAGGGTAATTCATTTCATTGAGCGACGTTTTAACATCGCACATGTAAATACAGTAGAATCTCCAGACTATTTGAACCTATTGTTACGTGCGATTACATCATTAGAACTCGAAGTGTTATAGGATCTTCTTCGGTCTTTGGTTGATCCCATCTGCCAAATTTCACGATCACTATGGCGATTCTTCATTTGCGTGATGTATTACTCGCAATTCAAATATATATTTTGCATCGATCTCACGTTTTTGCGCGTATATAAAAACAAAGAAGAATTCCACGACGCGTGAAAATGTAAGTCATTCTGCTCGTTTTCGCGATGATATTCCACATTATACTCAGCAGACTACTTTTATAAACCGAACGGATGATCGTTTATGTCTAATAAAACTACCAACTATATACAACACGTTTATCAGGGTACTCCTGATTAGAAGAAACTTCGCATATCGGCGACAATGACTAAAAGTACGAATTGCACGATGTTACTCGTTTATACATACATATACATATATATATATATGATATGCAAAAGCTATGTCGATAGTGGTTACTGCCTTGGCAAACAAAAGCGATTTAGCTTTAGGTTACTGGAAGGTATACAAATTAATGTTGATGTTACACTGTATAATGATATCAAACGGAGGGCCCTCATAAGCTGCCACGTATCAGCTTACTCGTTTCACTATGTCTCTAACAATCTCGTGAAATATATCACAATGCTTCTGGTGTAGTATATCCATGGTGTTACCTGGATTATTCAAAAGTTTCTGTTAGAAAACCGCTGTTTCTCCGACGATCATTTTCGTTTCGGTAGATTCTAACCAGGAAAAAAAAATTTCGTCGTATTGTACGCACGAAAATTACTATGCATAAAAGCTTGGGAAATATGAGGAATAAATAGTAAGATTTGTATACGTCGCCTGTTCGGTTATTTTGTCTGTAGTGGATCGGTGTTCAAGCTAGTAACCATGATTCCTTTTAAGCAGAAACGTTTTTTCCCACTATAATAATGTTACTGATTCTGGTAATCTTGAGTGCTTTTAGCAAAATATTTACATCTATATATTATGATTCAAGGTATATTAGTATCTCATTTACGCAGTACCTTTCTTTCAATTTGTTTCTTTGTTATTAGTGTGACAAATCTGTATCATATTCTAAGATATATCGCGGTCGCCCGGTCTGAGCACCGATCCGCTTAATTCGTATATATTTAACACAGAGGAATGTTTCTTACGTACGATGTACGATACGTGTGCTCTCCTTTGATTTTCAAAACTGCTCAAACTTAGTAATTTCACTGAAATCTCTTTTTCAAAATAGTGAAAAGCTTCGCATGCGTTTATTCATTCGCGTAATCACAGAACCGCCACGCCATTCATCCAAGCCGTGACAACAGAATTCATACGAGAGACAAAGAATTCGTCGTACACTGCAAACAGTAGCACAAGAGACGGCTTTAACGTGTCGTACAGGTTTCGACTTTGCCACGATTATCTGTTATCTCTTTCATTTCTTTTTCCTTCTACACGACAAATTGACAGCATACGGGGACAATTAGAACAATGGCTCAAATGCAACGTCGCATAACGCATTCACTAAGCAATCCGATAATCTTTTCTTTTTATAATTCGTTAAAGCTGATCATAATATAACGAGTAATTACTTTACTAATTAAGGTATTCTCATCTAGTCTCGATACTTTGTATGATTTTATACATTGCCAACACTCCGGGCGATTAACGGGAAGAAAAATAATATGCGTAATACAAACGCCGGCACACTGTATTATACGATAATATGAGTTGCAATGGTACGCTCAATTTCTGTAACGCCGTAGAATCTATAAGGAAAAAGTAACGTGTCCTAAGACGCAAACTTTACTACGAGACGCCAACGCGTCTTGTCTTCGGCGCACGCCCCTCCCTCTCCCTTGTAGCCTTAGATTAATTAGCTAACTACGAACGTGCGCGCGCGCATTATATTTTGCAATGGCACGCCTACGTTTTGCGATCAAATTAATGAGATTCGTTGATTTGCAAGATGCTTTTATAATTTTATTATATGGAAAAAAAAAAGAAGGACGATGTTACACCGGTTTTTCAGTTTAGCCATTTGTAAGCAGCACCGTGTAGAAATGATGTATATATTTGCTATTTTTGCTGTTGGCATTATATCCAGACTTCTGTTAAACCCTAACAGTTTGTTGTATTCTTCGGAGTTGTATAAGCCTCGGGAAATAAATGGACATTCAACACACATGGAATTATGATGAATAAAGAATACACTATTGAAACGGAAAACGTCTAACTTTACTGTTTCAACTGTGTTATTTTCTGTCGATGGTTGTACACACTTATGGATATATAAAAATACATATCATTAATTAAACTATGAAAAACCTAACAAAATTCTTCAGTCGTTGGAAAAATATACATCATATTTTCAGGTAACATTAACATAAAAAAAAAATAATATAAACTTCAATATTCATTGAAAACAATTTGTGATTCTAATTTGTATTAGAATCATAGGTACTATATGTATCTTGTCTCTTTGGTCTATAAAACATATTTCCTATGTTTCTTAGCCGTGTCTTAGCATAGGGAACTTTTATCATCTCTCTACAACTAAAAAATAATTGAGCAAAAATATCGTCAATCTTAAACTTATAGGCGCTGCCTCTTTGAATTATTTTCTACCGTGTTGCCGTTATTGCTTGTAGAAGGTACTTCTTTCTTATCCTGCGGACTTACATGGCTAGCACGTTTTCTATTTGCAACTGGCGATACCTGTTTTAGACATTCTATGTCGTTGAATACAACCTGCGCTCCACCGCCGGCTGTCGGCAGTATGTCAGCCTAAATGATATAAAACAAATATTATTATACACTCGTAATAGACGAGCTTTAGAGGTATCTACTAAAAAAAAAACGTTTCTCAATTTAACCAACTGCGTCCAAAAGTAATGACCTTGTACAATTTAGTCTCAAGTTCACCAGATGTGTCCTGTTCTTGAGAGACCAAACAATATCTAGATGCCTTGTCCATGAAGTCTTTTGGATTAGTGAGTTGGGTGACACTCCGTTTATTGTGCATCAATGGTTGGAATATGGTACCAACGGGTACCAAAGGCCCAGGTCTGTGATCTATCCATCTGTCCGCACTCTGTGATCGCCTATATCTTGGATTTACCACTGGAATCCTTTCCTGCTTATTAAATGTGAATATAATAACATAAGCTCTACAAACGATAACCATTATAAAGATAACATGCTGCAACTCACGACTCTGTTCAACTGAAAATCCTGCGGTTTATTGAGATCTACCATATGTGTAACTTTGGAAGAAGCATTAGCAACTGCTTTGGGTATAGTATGTGGTACAACTGCCGGTTTACTCGATGTAGGTACAGGTGTAACAGGAATGTCTTTCTCCGAGCTTTCTTCATATGATGGAATTGATTCCTTAACATGATGCGTTACGTTTCCATCACCATTGTCATCCACCAATATGCGCTTCATCAAATTTATTTTCTCTTCCTTCTCTTTCATTTGATTCTGAACATGTATGGATTAGTGTCAATGTATAAAATTGTATTTTTCATAATCACGTTTAAATACCTCGAGAATTTCACGTTGCTTTCGTAGCTTAATTTCCAAGTCTTTGTTCATCTTGTCGGTTTCAACTTGAATTCTGGTGTTATATTTCTGCTTAACTTTTTGACTATTTATCAGATGCTGATTGAGCGTCATATCCCGGTCTTTCAACTGCGGACAACATTACACGTTTGTTAAATTTGCTTTCTTTTGAGGCAGATAAATATGATTGTATACAGATTTAAATTACTTCTTGCTGCATTTCCCTGAGGGCGTTATTGTTACTATTTAATCTGTACAATAAGGCATCGATTTGTGATTCAGTCTTACAGACATGAGCTTCTAGAGAGGATATCTGTAATGATTGTAACTATATATTTAACAGTGTGCTATATGGTAGGTGACATAATAGATAATATTCTTTCAGCTCTTACTTTGTTCTTATACTCATCATTTGTGGCTCTAAGGGATACGTTCTCGATCCTCAATGATACATTTTCACGTTCCAATTTGACCAACATGTTCCTAAAGTCATTTTCTAAAAATGGTTTCTTTTTATACACACGTTTCATCATATCTCTAATAGTTAGCACAAATAATAGATAAAGAACATACGTTTTCTTTGTAAGTCTTCGCGTAGTAAATTTCGCTTTTGAATACGCTTTTCCAGAAATCGCATAAGCATAGTAATAACCTGATCATTATGGGGATTTGTCACTTCCAGTTCTGGAAATGGGCTTCCGAGACTAAAAATAATTTCATATTTTCTATTAATAGCTATTCACCATAATGAAACCATTTTTGTATAACATATGGTAAACAGAGAACATACCTGTATACTAGTCCCAAGTCAACCTCCAATTCTGCAGCATTAACATGTCCTGCCTTTTCCAATCTGCTCCTTGCTTCTTTGAATAACTACAGGAAAAAACATCAGTTATCATCAAAATCAATAACTACAGTCAATTTTTAATGAAATGTATGTTGTATATTTGAATTTTTACTTTATTTGCTTGTCTTCTACCCGGCGTATATCCCAGGTCTATTTTTGATGATGGAGGGCATACAATCTGTACTTCTTGGGTCATTTCGGCAAATTTCATCATTTGCTGTAAGAGTTAAAAAAGATAAACTAGTAAAAATATGTATACAAAAATTTGTATATACACTTACAATACTCTCATCATAGTCGTCAACATCAGGATTTACGCATATTATCATTCTAACTTGTCCATCACCCTCAAAATAGTTTTTAAAAAGATGAGTGAGTTTTGAATCTCTGTAAGGTACTATTTTATTGGTTCCAGAGATTTGATTTTCTCTCAACATTTCCAAACAGGAACGCAACGTCATCAGAGAATTATTGATGTTACCTGCAGAAAAACACGTAAACATCTCACCTCCATAAAGAATGTAGAAAAATACAAAGTTTAGGATGATTAATATATACCTGCTTCACGCAATCTTTGACCAGTATTTTTGGAACGATTCGATCGTTCACTTCCAGCAAGATCAACCAAAGATAATTGACTTATAGTAACAGCACGCTTATCTTGTACTACTTGCTCTCCATTACTATCTAATGGCGCCTGAGTAATAAATTATACGAATAAAAATATAAATGCAGCCATCTACAATCATTGTTTACATTTATATTACCTGAACTAATCTTACAGTAAAAACACTGTGAGATCTACTAGATTCAGCATTGAGAGCAGTATATGCAACCCGTCGTCGGCGTTGACCACGTTGAAATATTTCAAATGCCTCTTCTGAGCTTTTGACCTCCACTTCAGTACCCCCATGAACATACATATTTCTGTTCCCATCCTCTCGGATAATCTTGCTCTGTAATGTTCTAAGTATCACAACTTTCAGTAATTAATCTAGTTGCATGTTTATGAAAAAAAATTAAGAACCATACGTACTTCTGCTTTCTTACTTCTTCATCTAATAAATCATAAACGCTATTATTATAAATCTCTACATATGTTATAAACACTGCATATACATTATCCTGGTCAACATTTAATGTTTGCGTTTCATCCACTTCATTAAGAACAACAGTATTACCATCGCTGTCGCTTTCTGACTTTGTTGCACTGAAAATTTTATGTTGTGAATAAGAATTAAGAAAGGATATTTCTCCTATCAAATCTTACAATTTATTGGTCTTTCCATTATGGGGAACCGTAAATCCATCATGTCCTTGATTCTGTCTATCCAACAGCGCATCCTCTGCACTTTGCACGTCAAAGCCATTTAATCTATCTGGCTTAAAGATATATTTCTTGGCCTGATAATTGACTATACTGTTGAAAATCACATGGAGGCATCGTGGCATAATACCAGCATAGTACGGTACTCCCATCATCGTGTAAGTTTTACCGCTACCTGATACTCCATATGCAAATAATAGACTACTTTTCCCATTAATGAGATTTTCAACAAGTGGCAATGCCACAATATTAAATACTTCCTGTTGAGATGCATTCTGAGGTAATACGCGACTAAAAGTGGTTTCTATCGCTCTGTTTGCATTGCGTGAATTTGTCGATGATTCTGGATGTGTAATGATGATGCTTGTGTTCGAAATCACTTTAATACACGATGCATCGGGCGGACATGGTTTAAGTCGGCAGAAAACTTGAACTGGTTCTCTGTGTGCATTGTTGCACCTAGGACGGATCGATGGCTTGTATGGACCAGCAGATGGTTTGAAATGTCTGAAGATTAAATTAATTGTTTCTAAACGCTTTACGAAACTCTTACATTTCTATCGTAATACAACATAACTATTTGAGCTCGGCAACGAAATGTATTTCTTAGTTGCACGTGAGTGTGTACATATTAACCTCAAGACAATGTAGCCACGTTAAAGTAAATAAAAATATATTCAGAAGACTTACGCTGATTTCATATCGACCTTTGCATCGACGTTTGGAACAAAAGTGCTAAAAAATGAGGAGATTAACTATATAATATTGATTTTTTATAAACAATCGTTGTACATCCCAATCTGAACTGGTTTTAAATTCAAACGTAGAACACACGTGAACTGCGCCGGTGCAGCAATGATGCAAACGAGTTACCGTCTGTCGATCATTTCGAACCATGAATTGGGAAAACTGTAATTAGATAAAATCATGCTCGTCTTATAACGTACAATTTATATTTGCTTAACTATTCTTCTAACGGAAATGTAACAAAAAAATGCCATAGTGAATGATAAATTATATTTATTGCTTTAATTTAATTCCAGGATGTGTAAATATATATAGATATTGTTTATCTGCAGCAGTGGTTTATATCTTAAAATCCCTCATAAAAATCTCTTATTGGACACGTATTCATGTTTTTACAGTTGCATTCTATTGTAAATATACGTAGAGCCTTAACCAAAGGTACAAATCTTATATTTTTACAGAAAAATACATAAAACTACTACATATATAATTCCCAAAGCTATGGACATTGAATAATCAATTTTTTTTATATTCTAAGGTCTTGTGCGTGCCATCACAAAACGGTCTGTTGGAAGTTTGTTTACAGTTACAGATCCAATATTCTTTGGTTTCTGTTACAGTAAATCTTATCGGTTTCAATTTAATATTCCTATGAATTTGCCTATGTGTGCCATCGCAAAATGGTTGATTCCTACTGTGACCGCAGAGGCACCAAGTATAGGTTTTCCCAACTTCGCAAAGGTACTTAAAAGGTTTCTTGTCGTACACCACTCCATTCTCAGGTTGACTGCTAGCACTGTATACATCTTTCAGTGGATTTACTGGAATAGCAGGTTCTTCAGTCTTTGTGGAATATGAGACAACCTAAAAATAATAAAAGTGTTGTTCGAAGAAAGAATGTATACCAGAATCAGCCAATGAATAAAAAATAGTCTAAAGATTACTAAAAAAAACAATCGTCTACGTTTTTTCCGGCTTTTTTCACATGACACTCATAAATACCGATTGATTCATAATTGGTAAAGGTTAGAAAGATTGCTGTATGAGAAAATACTCAATGCATTTACGTTCGGCTTTGCACTTTTTTTTTATAAAATAAGAACTTACTTTAGGACATTTCTCCACGCTGCGATATACAAATCGCAAAATATTATTGCGGATTGCAATATTCATTATAATTTACCGTCAGATATCCCGGTACCACATTGAGCATGAACTCACAAAATCAGTTCCTCCACCACCAGTAACAATGTATGTTGCAACCCAGTGCCATCTATCTTGATTTCATATCATTTAATATTTAAATAATTATTTATTATTATTATATAACAAAACAAACTGACCATGATCCTTATTGTAGTAATAAAGCTAAATGAAAACAAGTTTAGATAAAAACTGCAGCATAGCAGTTTGTACTGCACCATAAATTGATATTAGTGTCGGTGATGTTATATGGAGCCCATTGGCTTTTAAGTTAAAACAGCGATGCAACGCAACAAAGGTGATTAATAGATTTCAATTTCGTTCAAAGCAATATACATATATTGTTCAAAAGCAAATGATAAAAAGCCTTTTTACAATTCATCCTGTAGTTATGGAAATTATTTTAAAGCCATTATACCAGAAGAAATGGAGGATATTTTTCTCAAACAAATCAGATCTCCTGCTTCGAGGATGACAAAGAACACAGTACACTATAATAAACTGTGACTTTATTAATGTTATTATGAAGGACTTAGATTAAATAAAAAATAATTTTTTTTCCTATCTCCATACATCCTTGCATTGTTGTGCTTTATATTTTTTCACCTCCTTGAATTAAGAAATGGTAGGAAAGTCAACATCATTACCGCATTATTTATAGTAATTTAAAATTTGATCGTCATTGAATGCCGGCTATAAGCCACCGCGATCCTTCAGAGGATTAGTGCACTATTTTTAATACTATCTGTTGCAGCATCAGCATCAACTACGCCGTAGAAATATCCACGTTAAGGTTTATATTATGTAAATAGTATACAATAAGTTTATAATGCTTTAGAATTAACACGTAGCTCTCAGTCAGTGCACTGCATATTTTTTGTCCTTCCATTCATCTCGTAAAATACCTGCAAATAAATTAACATTACAGAGTACATTATATATGAATTCTTTTCTTGTAAGCATAGTTGGATTGCAAACGTACCCTTATTCTGGCAGATAAGTACAACGATGTACACCATTTCACCACATACTGTAGTCCATATCGTCTTGGTCAAATGTGACAAAGAATCCGACTAGAGTTAAATATACAACAACGTTGCCTGCTAATATCAAGTAGCATGCACCCCATTGTAT
Organism: Ampulex compressa; assembly: GCA_038496175.1. NCBI lineage: Eukaryota > Metazoa > Arthropoda > Insecta > Hymenoptera > Ampulicidae > Ampulex > Ampulex compressa. The sequence continues at coordinate 56,605 of JBCFXI010000353.1, read as the reverse complement.
CTGAAAATTTTATTTTGTATATATTTGTGCATTAACACTATCACAGTAGATTCACTTTCTTATGCATAGAGAAAAAAACATATACCACTGGATCATTATCAGGTGACCGCGCTAAGACAATAGGAAGAGCAAAGGAAGAAACGACGAACCCCATGGTAATAAATATTGCCAATTCCAAACATGGATTACTATTACTCCCCGAGTCTTCTGTGTAACGACGTGCGATTATGGTTGGGATTGGTGCCAGAATATAAAAAAGTACGACAAAAAATGGCCACCAAACTCTGAAAAAATAATCAAATAAAAAACAATCAAATTATTCTGCTAAATTTTCTCTTATACGTGTATAATATAACAAGGAAGATATTTACTTGTATACAGGTAGGGCACAACCAAGGATGACAAATGTCATGCCAATTGATCCGGCAAATGCCAGTGTTACTAGCCTAAGGAAACACAATTTCGTTGACGATTAATATAATCAAATAAATATTTATGTTTTATATGAATAACACAAAACGCAATTACTTACGCTGTTTATCAATGGATTCAGCAAAGGTAGAGCATGAAACATAAAGGGAACATGATCAATTTTGATAATAAAACACATAAATAAACCTAAAAAAAATATTAATCTACAAATAAAGCTTTGTGAATACTCCCTATGATATTTATGTTTAAATAAATAGCACATCCCTATGTATGCAGGGCTTTACTGTGGATTAAACGAGAAATGAAGTTTTATTATCACAAAGCGAATATTACAGTCCTAAGTGCACAACCAATTGTAAAAGACACCCCATAACAAAGAATTATTTGACCATACTCCTCATGATGCTATTGTGGTGTTCAAAAACAATTGCAATAATTTTGTCATAATACGTCTCCGTCAAGTATTAGTAACGTCATACGTTATACTTAAATCCAATTACAAAATCAAGCCGGACGTTGAATGTATATACGAGCATTTGACAGTAATAACAACTTGACTCGATAAGGTTATGTTTTGATATGTAATTTTCCGCCTTGCATTTCTTTCTGAATTCCATTCGGTGGTAACATTTTATCGAAATTTCATAAAATTAAAATTTGCATATTATATGATCAAGAATGTGCCGAATAACCTTTAATCCCGGCCATTGCAGATCGATTTGACAAGTGTGTATATTTATCGAACTCTCACTTCGTGGGTGCTTGTGACGTATACCAACTAAAGTCCGGTACACTTTCGGGGAAAAAAAACTGTGAAATTAACTAATGGACATGACATAACATAGGAAATGAAAAAAAAAGGTATTTTCAAATACGCATTCTATAACAATGTTAAATTTTGCCGCAGCCGATTTTTTCTGCCATCTGTTATACACCCAACCATTAGACTTTAATTAGTGATCCATATTAAAAGGTGCGATACGAACTATTGAACTAGTGCTTAATTACATCGGTATAAATCTATATTTTATTGCCGCAACAATCAAAATATTGGCTTAAGCGACTAATGGCGGAAAAGAAAAGGAATATATCCAAAGCTTTTTATTATGTTCGAAACATTTTTTCTCTTGGCTAAAGTTTCAAACTGCAATAGAAGCAACGTATGTCGTACAAAAAGAGTATATCGTAATAGCTGATAGGGCGGCAAATTTTCCGCGAAGAAATGCGATACGTCAAAGGCACCAAAAAAGTCCTATTGGACAGCGAATCGAATCGTTCGATACCCGCGAAACCGAGCGATGACACTGCAAATGCACCTTAATGATCCAATTTGGCAACAGGGAGTCGGATACGAGCCATGACAGTTTCGAATCAGGGATGATCACTGGATTGGCTGTGACTGTTGCTGACTCGTGCGTATTCCGAGACCGAATTGTGACCGTTGCGTTTGCGTTTTTCCGCGTTGAAATCGAGTGAACAATGGGTGATCCCAAGAGGTGAGTAAAGAATAGAGAAAGTGACGAGGATAGTCCATACCTACAATAATTCTCATAGTTTTCGATATTATACGAGCGTGTGCGAGCACAAAGCGTGTAAGCGAAATGCGTCAGGCCGCCTCTCAATTTTACGTTGTCATCATGTCGACGCTATGCGTTCGTCTCTCACATTTTATCGCTTGAAATTCCTTCGTATACGTGGATTTGTCTTCGATCGGGATATTTCTTACAGGCCTAGATCGTAGAATCTCCGAACGGCGGCACGAAACAACGCGAATATCGCGCTTATCATTTTAGCACGTCAGCCGATTATGGCCGAGTGGCGGTGAGCCGACTGTTACTTGCCGTGACAATGGAACTTTTTCACGATAGATAATCAGCATCACTCGAATCCGTTGTATTTTTCTCATTTGAGATATTCAAATTCGATGTTTTTAGAAACCTGTCCTAACAGTTGCTTGTGTTAAAAAAGCAATGATGGAATCGTTCTCTCAAACTGTCAACAAGTCTTGTTTCGAGCCTAGTATTAATATCGAAATACTGGTTAGCGCGGTATATAACGTTTATTTTCATGTGATTCAAATACATTAATCTGTGTATCTCACAGTTGAGTTGGCATACAGTATGTATGTTGTAAAGTTTTTTGGGAATACCGAGACTGTTTGAGATATCGTCAGAGTTATATAATTCATGGTATTTGCAATGCAAAAATAAAGGGTTCATATCAACTAACTTATAAACACGTGATGTTTTGGAGATTATGTAGTTATATTTACTTGTTCACGTTTCTATGGCTATGATATAAAGAAATTTCTTGTATTACAGTGGAGAAGATCTAGCTACGGCCATCCTGCGTAAGAAGGATAAGCCCAATAGACTAATAGTCGACGATGCTCTTGCTGACGATAATTCTGTGGTGGCATTGTCTCAAGCTAAGATGGACGAGCTTCAGTTATTCCGTGGCGACACAGTACTGCTAAAAGGAAAAAGGCGCAAGGAAACAGTTTGCATTGTCCTTTCCGATGAAACGTGTGCGGATGAAAAGATTCGTATGAATCGTGTTATAAGAAATAACTTACGTGTACGCTTGAGCGATGTAGTCTCAGTGCAGGCATGTCCTGAGGTCAAATATGGCAAGCGTATTCATGTATTGCCAATGGATGATACCTTGGGTGGTCTGACTGGGTATATATATTAATCCTAATTTTTTTTTTAATTTTGGCAAGTCATTGTCCTTGAGTAACACAATCTGCTTCAGACTTGTAATACTTTATACAAATGTCCTCGCAGGAATTTGTTTGAAGTATACCTGAAACCATACTTTTTGGAAGCCTATCGGCCAATTCACAAAGATGACAATTTCATTGTTCGTGGTGGTATGCGTGCAGTGGAATTTAAAGTGGTAGAGACTGACCCTGGTCCATTCTGTATTGTTGCTCCTGATACAGTAATTCACTGTGAAGGAGATCCAATAAAAAGAGAGGTACAAAATATAATTCTTTCAGATTCAATGTAACCTTTGTCATAAAAATGTCGAATTTATAGGAAGAAGAGGAGGCATTGAATGCAGTAGGCTACGATGATATTGGTGGAGTTCGCAAACAGTTGGCTCAAATTAAAGAGATGGTAGAATTACCCTTGCGACACCCTTCTCTGTTTAAAGCTATCGGAGTGAAGCCACCACGTGGTATACTATTGTATGGACCACCCGGTACAGGAAAGACACTCATTGCACGTGCAGTTGCAAACGAAACTGGAGCCTTTTTCTTCCTCATAAATGGTACGTGAAGCTCTATTTATTTTTCATACAAATTACTATTGATGCTTGATATCAGTAATGATATATTGTAACAGGCCCCGAAATTATGAGCAAACTCGCTGGTGAATCTGAAAGTAATTTGCGAAAAGCATTTGAGGAGGCTGAGAAGAATTCCCCAGCCATTATTTTCATCGACGAGCTCGACGCTATAGCGCCCAAACGAGAGAAGGTTGTACAGCTACTCAATTTAACTTTATACTTTAATTTGAAAACGCCGTCTAATTAAACGAATTTACTTTTTACATCTTAGACACATGGCGAAGTAGAGAGACGTATTGTCTCACAGCTACTGACCTTGATGGATGGAATGAAACAAAGCTCTCACGTTATCGTAATGGCAGCGACAAATCGACCTAACAGTATTGATGGAGCCCTACGGCGTTTCGGTCGTTTTGATAGGGAGATTGATATTGGTATACCTGATGCTACTGGTCGATTGGAAATTTTGAGAATTCACACAAAGAACATGAAGCTTGCCGACGATGTCGAATTAGAAGAGGTATATCCTCATTGTTACAAGCATAACTAATATCGATTGCATTCTCTCTCAAACCATTTAATATTATAAATGTCTCTGAAAAAAATTTAGATCGCAGCTGAAACCCATGGACATGTGGGAGCTGATCTGGCATCACTGTGTTCCGAAGCAGCTTTGCAGCAGATTCGTGAAAAAATGGATTTGATCGACTTGGAGGATGATCACATAGATGCTGAAGTACTGTCTTCTCTCGCTGTCACCATGGAAAACTTCAAGGTAATAATCTAATCATGATGAACTTGCGGAAATATATTTTGTACCCTGTAACACTTTGTTCGTCTTTTAGTATGCCATGAGCAAGAGCAGCCCAAGTGCGCTAAGAGAAACGATCGTCGAAGTTCCAACCGTCACTTGGGATGATATTGGTGGTTTGCACAATGTCAAAATGGAATTGCAAGAATTGGTTCAGGTATAGGGAGCATGCTTTGATATATTAATAACACTTAAAGCGAAAGCTCGAGAGAGATTAATGTCTTTATATAATCTTGTATCCTAATTGTTCTTCCATAGTATCCCGTTGAGCATCCAGATAAGTTCTTGAAGTTCGGTATGCAACCCTCGAGGGGTGTATTGTTCTATGGACCACCTGGTTGTGGTAAAACGCTCTTGGCTAAAGCCATCGCCAACGAGTGTCAAGCAAACTTCATTTCTGTCAAAGGACCTGAGCTATTGACAATGTGGTTTGGCGAGTCCGAGGCCAACGTTAGAGACGTTTTTGATAAGGTACACTCTCCAATACGGAATTATACTCTTCAATAATGATTTCTAAATTTTAATGGCTCACTAAGTTTTAAACACTATTCAATTTTTAATTAAATTTATTTCAATTTTTATTTTTATTTATTTATTTTTTTTTAGAGAAACTAAGTTTTTAATGCATAATCATTATCAGAATCATCAATATTTCAGGCCAGATCAGCAGCTCCTTGCGTATTATTCTTCGACGAGTTAGATTCCATTGCAAAATCCCGAGGTGGTACGGTCGGTGATGCTGGAGGCGCTGCGGATCGCGTTATAAATCAAATTCTAACAGAGATGGACGGCATGGGTGCGAAGAAGAACGTCTTCATCATAGGAGCCACGAATCGTCCAGACATTATCGATCCGGCTATCCTGCGACCCGGTAGATTAGATCAATTGATTTACATACCGCTCCCGGATGAAAAATCGCGGGAGGCGATATTCAGGGCCAATCTTCGTAAATCACCGGTTGCTAAGGTAATGTATTAACAGCCAAATCATCTCGAATTTTCAAACATGGTTATTAACACCAGAACTATCAACCACTGTTTCTATTTGTTTAAATATACTGTAAATACGTACTAAAAGAATAATAACGAAAAGGAGAGGGTAAATAGATCTATGCAATTATTCACGCGCCACGATCAAATTGTGATAATACAGAACAAATAAATTGCGATAATACACCTTCATAAACTTCAAGAATTTTTATAATATATTAAACATGGAATGTTTTTATTCCTTCGGTAGTTCTATCGTTAAGTACAGTGGTATTACGCGCACAAATATCAATATTATTTTTAATCATTCATTCCTGTACTTCTTTATACTCCAGGACGTCGACCTCGGCTATATAGCCAAAGTAACGCACGGTTTCTCGGGAGCAGATTTAACGGAAATCTGTCAGCGCGCTTGCAAACTTGCCATTAGGCAATGCATCGAAACTGAAATCCGCAGGGAAAGGGAACGTGCCAGCAATCCATCTGTGTCCATGGACGTAAGTAACACTATGTCAATTTATATTCAATATGTATAGCATATGATCCTGCACGTTCGCATCACGGTTTGTAGATGGACGAAGATGACCCTGTGCCAGAAATAACAAGAGCTCATTTTGAGGAAGCAATGAGGTTCGCCCGACGCTCGGTGTCCGACAACGATATTCGCAAATATGAAATGTTTGCGCAAACCCTCCAACAGTCACGAGGGTTTGGTACCAATTTCAGGTAAATCTGTGACCATTCTCTCACAAAAACACATGAGAGACACGTGATACAAAAACTCGGAGGATCTTTATACAAAAACAAAAGAGACAATTGCCTATTATTCTAAAGATAATGATTTTCTCTTAAAACTCATTTTCTGTTTAGATTTTTTATCTGATAACAGATGCAGATTATGAATACGCATGACGAATAATGCTATAAGTAATATTTTGAAGGAAAACAAAGTAGTTAAATTTGATCATTTCAATTGATGTGTTTCAGATTTCCACAAAGTGGAGCGGGCGGAACTCAAGACACCACGCAAGGCGATCAAACCTTCCAGGATGACGGAGATGACGATCTCTATAGCTAAGTTTTCATTTCCTTGTATCCTCATTACAGTGAGCGTACCACAAGAGGGCCTGTCTGTTGCCACGTACATTTTGCACAGAAATAATTTTTAAACAATTCGATGAAGCAAACGCGTAAATAAAGTTATTGAATAACCAAACGTTTTATATGAACCACGTATGATGTGTATTTCGAATGCTCGTCCCGATTGACGGAGCAGAGGTATTCTTCGTACATAACACTTTAGTCGACCATTTCTCTCATAACTGTCCCGTTTGCAAATGATTATTTAAATAAAGAAGAAAGATGTGCGTCAGTGATTGCGTTTCCACGAGTGGACAAGGTGGTCTCATTGCATTATTTAAGGATATTATTCATTGTGAGCGGCCAAGTTGTCCGAGCAAGAACGTTTGCTCCGTTAACTTGTTCTTCTTCTTTTAGGAAACTTGTTGTTGCGCGCATAAATCGATAAATAAAAATATTTACAATCTCATCTGTCTGACAATGGTTCCGTGCCGAGAGGATAAAATCCATCATCCGTACGTACGATTTCGGATAAGGAAATAGAATTATGTGTTACACGAGAATCGTTTTTGCACCGTACCCTACGTATAGAACAATGATTTGCGGTACACTTTGGATACCGCACAAACATTCAATGGTATACTGCGAAAAAAACGGTAGAGTTATGCTTTCGCAGAAGATTCATCTCATGCGTATTGAAGACATCGCAAAACTGCCCTAAGACGAACTTCAAGCCGTATGCCTGCCTTACGTGCACACTTCACATCGTAACTTTTTCTATACGAATTTTATATGTATAAATATCATCCGATCTAGGTATGGTAGACGCGCCTCCAAAGCTTTGCCAGCGCAATGTAAATTGTGTCGAGTTTGGTCAGAGACAGACCCTTTTGCCCTCGTTGCCACTGTACTTGCTAATTATACTTTACTGTTCACACTCGGAGTTCGCAGTAACGTCGGAATCTACACGCTATGTCAGTAAAACTGTTGCGATTGGTGATGTGTATCGGTGAATTTGCAGGCTGCTTTTAGTAGTAAATGTACCTTTAAATGACCAAAGAATCCTTTAACACCTGACATTCTAGAACAGAGTTTTAAATCGCGAATCCGCTGATGCTTAGTGCGAAATTAACAGGATTTCGGATGCATCGACGAGCGAAAGCTGTAAGTGATAATCGCGACGTACCATTGATGCGTACACTTAGCCAGAAGTTTATTTGTAAAGTTTTGTCCATTAACGAGCAATCATTGTACTGCCTGTGTATATACATGTGCAAATCCAACCATCGATTGCGCGTGACGTCGGGGCGCACCTTTTTAATTATACAGGTGAAATGATAAGGTTTAATATCGCGATGCGCAAGTAATGTATTGCCGCGCTCAAGAATATCCGTTTGAAAAGCTCACAAAAGAGTAATCATTGAAGAATGAAAAAGGGATGATCATACTGTCTGATCTCAAGAAACAGATTACTTAGACCTCATGATACTTGTAAGCTCGTACGTAGCACATAAGGTTGCGCTATAATTCTCGATCCCTCTTCGAGCAACCCTCGTCTCTTCCACCTTTCGTCGAAACACTAAACTTTTGCAAATCAGTAAGTGACGTGCAATTATTTATTCTCCTTTATGAGATTAAATTATGATTCTACGGACATTGGTCAGCGCAAGAAGGGGGCCGATGCTGGGTACGAAGTGACATGTAAACTAAATAAAGAATATTGTAAGAAAACAAGACGAGAGCATGATAAAGATCGAGGATCCAGAATTTCTTCTTGATCGACGATGATGAGATCGGGGAAAGGTAGGCTAGATCAATTTCCTTGGTCTTGGCATAATCACGTGTATTAATGAGAAACCTCCATACGCAATAACGTCTACGCTTAAGCTTTAGCACGTGTGTATGTACAGTGGTTATTAACGCCTTTATTTATTTTTATAAAAGTAAAACTATTTTACCAAACAAGATTCGTTAGTATAAAAACGCCGAAGGACACATCGTGGATCTACGATAGGATGGCGGGTCCGTTTGCACGCCAAACCCATCGATTTCGGGTAAAGGAAGGGTGTCTAATGTATCTCCAACTGGTACAAGATTCGTTAAGTTATATAATACATAAATTGGGGAATTACGACGAAACACAGCGTTACTTAACGACATACAGACGTAAGGGTTCTCCCAGCGCCAGTGACAATTTTACATTCAAGTGAATTGGCACCTATCGTACGTGAAAAATTCATGAATAATGCTAAAGATCCTCCGCCTACGGCGGAATCCCGATTATTCGAGTTTCAGGCCTCGTACTGAAACATATTAAGCCCTTAAAAACGAGTATTCTCGCGAACATAAAAATTTGAGATGCCCCCCGCATCCTGGATTCTATCACAATCGTAGTAAAAGTATTCGAGTCGGAATTTTTTCTTCTAATATTCGATACATACGCCTCAAACATCTTGGCAACTCGGATAATCGAGATCACGGTAGACGGGATCGTACTCATAATGGCTCGATATTGCAATGAAGTACAAATAAATTATCACTTTCCCATGGCTTCGAATGTCTTCTGGCTAGAAAAATAAAAGGGGTCAAGTGACGTGCACCGTGCACGGAGTACGGTGTCAATTGAAAAAGCAGTCCATGTCGCGCGTATAAAAAAGAAAACGATATTTCGCTTCGCGGCATTGCATTACAATCGAAGTGTATCGCACCTCCTCTTGTTCTTTTTTTTTTTTGTTTCCTTCGTTGAGATAAAACCGTGCACACTCGCATGACGTGAGAGAAGCGAGAACGAATGTAATAGTTTGCCCTATACACGCGGTTCAATAATTCGAACCCTCTCCACGCAACTCCAAGCTGCACCTTACGCTAGAATTTTCTCAAATACAAAGTTCTGAAAAATACGAAACGTTACACGAGGAATGCTGAGTCTAGAATTTTTGGCAAATTTTTATGAAATACATGTCCACAAAACCGATATACTGTTGTACAGCTCCTCAGAGATATCCGTGGGCATCTCGGGCTTTGTGAAAGCGGTGAATAACGTAATACACTCGTGAAATCATTCCTAGTATCATATTGTCTCTACTTAAGAGGAACAAAGGATCTTCTATATTGGTCATTGTATACAGAGGATGGGGATGTGGTAACTAAAAAATGCAGCAATCCAAAGAAACGCTCGTACAATTATTTGGTAAGAACATACACTGGCTTCTTATCTCTGCCACGTTAAATAAGAACCAATTGGACACCTTTCGCTTTCCTTTTCTGGATATTTTTTTTTTTTTTTACAAGATTCTTACCAAATATCCCTAATTACATTCTACACCGTGCCCGACAAAGATGTTTCTCTCGGCACTTTGTAGCAAAGAGTCTCGATTATCATTGGATTACTATATTTTCTAGAGCTAGAGGCATGCTGTCTAGCGGGCGATGCCGGATTTCTGGTGTTTGATATTAATCCTGAAAAATGGTAATATGACCGAGAGTGTTACTTGTCGTCAGGGATATGTTAACATCGGTATACTCGGGCCCTGATAAGACACAAGGAATATAAAAAAATTATCACGTATTCCTGAAACAACGTGAATGAATATATATATAAATATATATATATCCAATTTATTCAATTACCTTTATGCATAATGGTATATAATCTGGAATATCAGAAGCTGCTCAAGTGAATGGCACGAACGAAATCTCGGCCAAAATGAAATTAGAAACTCATTATCCAACCTATATTCGATATAACGATAGGTTTCGAGTTTGGTACGATATCGATGACTTTCCTCGAGTTAAAGATACAATTTTTTTTTGAAGAGCCCAATATACTCATTACCCAGTACGGCGTATGCTTAAACCGCTCTGGATCGTGCTACGTGTCCCGACGTTGCGGAGACTTTATCGTATTGAAAAGAGAGACGATAAAGCACGCTTCTGAGAAAACCCATAACGCACCGCAACATTCTCGGTGATTCGACCTAAAATTGATTCTACAGACAATTGGAGCGGCAGGTACGACCGTGTGGATAACTGGACGATAACTCTGTGCCCTTCGCTCGTTTCGCTCTCCAGCTCCGGCGCATCCGTGTTCCACATTTGTCTCATTCTCGAACGTTTTGATATGCCCGCATCACGTTACGCTCAATCTGTCCTTTGCGTAACGGGTGGAAATTCAGCATCGTCTTTCAGACGGAGCGGACCTGGGTATCTCGGTGGACTCTCGGTAGCCGCTATCATCTCGTGATACTTCTCTGACTCTACAAATCCACGTACAATTCAGTTATAAACAACCAGGATGATCGTTCTAAGCGCATGTAACGATAAAGATGTATACAATCAGCGGCCAATGATACGTGATATACTTGGCGTATTCGGATACTGCTCGGGACAAGCGTAATGTGTCGCGCGCTGATCGTGTACCGTGGAAACATTTTTTTTTTCCCTTCCGCGGCTCCTGCATTCGCGCAAAAAGCGCTTTTTAGATCAAGATCGCCCGATGCAAAGTGACTGGATCGCGTTACGGTTGAACGGGGATAAAGTGGACGGTGAGCGTATCGATGCCGATTGGAACGGATTCGCGATCGAGCGTATCTGAACGTGACGGGAGGGAAAAAAAGGAAAAGAAAAAAAGACCTTCGACGAACGCCACATTGGTCGCGAACATTTGCACATTAATTAATGACCGGTAGTTATCTGAGGGGACGGGTTCGCGAAAGATTGATAATAAATACTCGATATGCAGAGTTTTCGATATAGTCTGACTTGTATAAAAATTACACGATGGAAAAAAACATATGTATCCCACGCGGATAGAAGATCGGTGCGCTAAATGTCCCTTGAAAGGGTGCACCGATTTTTTATCCCCGATTCCCCGTCCACAGAGATATGTGCCTATGACTCAGTATTCGTAAGATATGGATATAATACATAGGATCAAAGAGGCAAAACCTTGGATTATTATCAGATTCTATTGCTCAACAGCCGCTCGTTAATCCTGCGTTTTATATCGCCGAACGATATCAAAAATACGTCTGTACACCCGTGTCCTTTGAGGCAGTATCTTTGTTATCGATAACTTTGATAGCAGTATCATTGATTTTTTTTTTTTTTTTGCGGTATCCCATTCCAGCACAGGACAAAACTCGCACAGGACTGTACGAAACTAGTACGTCATACAAGTACTATTCAACGAGTGTGGGGACAACATGATTCTTCCTGCGTTTCGGCAATGTAGGCGCCCATATCCAACCGCTATTAAAATCACATTAAACTTTCGATTAGTCCATTTCTTAATAACGTCTAATAACAATACAGCTCTAGATTGCGGAATGCTCCTGATCAGTAATGGCACTCTAAAGAGAAACAAGAATTAAGGGTCGTCATTGTTTTGCTTGAATATTATTATGCGTTATTATCATAGCTATTCTTATGCAAAAAAAAGGGCCGATTTTTTTACGCTTCTTATGTAGTTCATCCTCCTGGAAAAAACGTAAATGCCAGCCAAATCACATAATTTTAAGTGAAATTGTGCGAGTTTTAAATGCTTTTAAACGCGCGTTTCAGCGTATACATATTGCATATGATTATTATTTTATTAGATTTGAAATTACCGAAGTGCGTGCATTATTGCTCTTACCCAGACATAAATTACTTCTAGTGCCTACATGCATGTTTGTGTGCAATTAAAGCGTTCGTTGGTCAGACGTTATTCCAGATCTGCGTCTAATAAAAGCATGGATTTGTACAATGCTTCGAATTTATTTGTATAATGAAGTGAGTTACTGTACACCGGTATTCTCTTTTGTCATGAATTTAACACCCAGACCAAAAAAATAATTGTTACTCAGCGTTGCTCTCATTCTTCTTGTGTGCAATACATTCAGGGTTGCCAGACTTTTGCAATACCGGGGCTGTTCGTTTCAACGCACAGAGTAAAAAATAAACTGATTTATTTCTGTCCAAAGAAAAAAAAAAGATCGATAATTATTTTATCAGGGAATCCAATATCTCAATCGTATTTTCAATCATTATTTCTCGCGATCATTTATCGAAAACAGATCTTTATCACTGATACGTACTCACATATTTAAATTCTTTCTGGATTAATTGCACAATATTTTAGAAATGTATGAAGAAATATTTATAAGAATATCTTACGCAATAAAAGATGCAGAACTGATTTGATAGTTCTGACGTTAATTCCCAACAAGGTGGACTGATTTTGACCAGCTTCTAGTCAGATTTCCTGGCAACCCTAGCCGTAAGCGTATTCGTCACTAAAATGAGACGAAGAGAATAGGACTAACATGGAGGAGCGGGTGAGTTGGCATGTACGTAGAATGAGAGCGAGAGAAAAAAAACAAGGGGCAGAATAGAGGACATACCAGTACCTGACATGGAGTCTGGCGAGCGGCCGCGCAACACACCCGCGTAGCTATTTATGCAGGCTTCGGTGGATAATAAAAAGAAAAAAATTACATCAAGTAAAGTCAACTGTTGGGGCCCCCCTGTAGCCCCCAGAGAAATTGCCTGGCTACTTAATTGCGAGGGGCTAGAAGCAAGAAAAGAAGATATAAAAAGCGAATAATAAAGGCCTCTTGAACGCTCACACACACACGCATGATGCGTGACTACACGATATAGAAGCGATTAAATCGGTCGTAATTAACGAACTTCGATACTGGTTACACGGACAAATCTATCTACAGCCAATGGGCATAGCGTTAGATTTGCACATATGATTTATCTGGCAATTAATATTAAAGTTGAACGATTTTGATTGGGTATAAAAGAAAGGAATGATATAGAACCTGATTTGCACCGATCAAAAAAGTAGACTCTTTTGCTTAACAGTTAGTTACTACATTTTTGAATGGCCGATAATTGCTATGCTGTAATAAAGCCTAGATGGTATATGTACAATTCTACATTAATTCAAGTAATACTTAAACGAATTAATTAATAGAAATTATAAATATAACATATCGACTTTTAGGTTCTAACCGACTTCTAGCCTTCTAAGATATATAATTAATTAGAAAATAACAGACAGAGGAAAGAAAAGACCGTTATAATATATCTACAACTGCAAATTTACATCTGCACAGAACCATATGCATGTACCAAACTATGTTTACTATTCTGTAAAGTAACATGCTTGGTACCTGCATAGAACTTCTGTGTATGTGTGTGTGTGACATGCCTTGAACAGAAGAGGTAATACAAAACCTAATCTGTTAACGCTTAAATGCACAAAACTCTTTATACATCATTTAATTATAAGCTGGTAAAAAGAGATAAATAATGTATTCTGATATTATAGAAAAAGTTTTGTGTTAAGCACTTTGTGCTAAACTTGCTGCCAGTAGGGTATCTTTATCGTCAGCTCGCTTTAACTTGCTATCCTATTTTATATCTATATACACGCTAAACTTGTAAAATCATCATACCTGTATTTTGTACTATTTGTGCAGACGCTGTAGCCGTAGTCGTTGCCTCTGCCGACCCTGACCCTGTCCCTGCTGTTGATACACTGGCACAATCCACTTCATCTTGTTTACCGTCTAGTCTATGAGAATAAAAAATGTCAATGTGCATAATTTATTAGACGAGGTACTGGAATTAGAATTTGCATTATAATTAAATATTTTCTAATAATCATCGCTAATTACAAACCTATGTTGCTTCAAAAGTGTGCAATCGCCACCCTCCGTTACATCCAAATTATAAACATACAAATAACCATCAGCACTAGCCACCAGTAGCCTAAGTACATTGTGTACTCTGCATAATACATCAAATTAGGATTGGTGATACTCGAGGTCAAAATGACTGTATGAGTAAAACTTACACAGTGATGGCACAAACATTTTTTAATCCTTGAAACGGTAAATGGACACTAGCAAAGGCACGCCCCTGAGTAAAGACATCAGTTACTTGCGAGGGCAAGTAATTGGCCGATGCAGATACAGCCTTTGTTAAATATCCCATCCAACTCTGTGTTTCCTCCATTGTTTGTCGTGGTCTATAATAATAAAAATTGCAGTAATAACTTTATATTGTTGTAAAGTAACATTCTTACAGACTTTTAAAATATATAACATACGTTTCCTTTGGTTCTTCCAACTTAAAAATGTGTACAGTTTCTGTGTTGCTGGAACAACAAAGGAACATCGCATCCATGCTAAAGGTAAGGCTGCTTATAGATACACATCTCTTGACACCACGTCGAAATTCAAATAACTTCGTACCATCATGAACCTTTAGAAATATAAACAAGCTTCAGTAATTCAGTTAGGTTGAGAAACAGGGTACATGACTCGCATTGCAATAATAAAAAAAAACTTACATGAAAGACTCTGATTACTGTGCCCTTTTCAGAAGCTGTTGCCACTTTGGTACCCTTAGGACAGAACGCTAATGCTGCCAATGGACTGTCATGTGCAGGAATCATTGTTTTAGCTTGCTGAAAATGGAAATGTATAAGTATATTTTCTTTATCTCATATATATATATATGAGATATGATGATTGGTGTTGATTGATTCTTACAAGATTTATCGCATCAAATATCTGGACCTCGCCGATGGTATTTGAGCCTGGATAGGCTAAATAGCAATTGTCGCTATTTATTGAGAGGGTACAAAGGCCTGCAAGATTAGGTGGTGTATCACGAATTGTATGCAGCACTTTCATATCCCGTATATTATGAATGTACAAAGACTCTTCTAGGCATACCACTAATCTCTGTAAAGAAAAATTTTGCTGTAAGCTCTTATAACATACATAAGAGTATGCTATGTAATGCATTTTTTTTCTATACATCTATCACTTACCGCTCGATTAAGCTTGACAGCTAAAATGGTATTTGAGTAACTATAGTTGCATATTTCTGTACCCTTCCTAAAGTGACAAACTTTGAGTTTACGGGGAGATGAAAGACTAACAACCGCCACAAGACTGCTACTGAACAGCCGTTCAACAATGCATATATCCTCAGTATCTAAATTTTAAAACAATATTTATTACATACATAAACTTGTATTTGGCTTTAGATCACAATAAAATTATGAATACCACTTGAGATTATACAAGATGTATATATTTATTTAATTATGAATGTATTCCAACTTGTATTGATGCAACATCTGTTGGATTTTTCACAATATATGCAATCACTTAAACACCAAAAATAAAAAACAAGTAATACCATTTTCATATATCTTTTCAAGCTGATCAACAGAGTTGAGGGAAAAAAGTTTGTAGCCCGCTTTTGATCCTACTGCCAAAGATCTGAAATGTTCAGAAATTATCTGTCAACATCTCATCTACATCTTCAATAACTGCCATACTTATACATAAAATAATACAATTCTAAACAAAAATATTAAAGCATTAAATGATTATGAGCAGATAGTAATATACTCTAATTTTAATTAAATGAGAACCTATTATTAGCTGTAGCCTTCAAAGTGTATCAAGCTGTAAATTCAGGTAGGCCATGTATAACATTCAGGTACACAGATGTGTATATGCATATATCAATTGATCTCCATTTAGGTAACTTAATTCAAACCATAATAATACGTGCCACCAAAGCAAATAGGAGTAGGAGAATTCCTCGTTTCAAGGTAGGGCACTGAGTAATAAAAAAAAAGATAGAAAAATGGGAAAAAATCGAACAGAAAGGCTAAAAGAGTAACAGGTTTGCATCGTAGCAGCATATGCAGGGTTTATATTCATTTTTTCTTTTACATCCCGTGGTATGGTCGAGCAGCCGTGCTAAAGTAGATGTGGCTTGTTAACACGCAATTAATCGGTGAAAGGGGGAGCGAATGACGCAGGCAACGAAAACATCGCGGCAGCGAGGAAGAGAGGTTGCGCGTCGACGTACGCATAAGTGTCGGGTGACGCCATGCGTGATCATACGGAAAATGATTACGGAACGCGCAAAAACCGTGGATATCCCATTAAGTGAGGATGTCATCTTCAACTTCACGAACGAACAGGGGAACAAGGTTAGGGAACAAAGGACGATGCTCACGGATATCTGGCAACGCGAGGGCGCGACACTTACGTGCAGTCCTGATTGAAGTTAACAAAGAAAACACCACTCTGAGGATCGGCAGTCTGATTTGCGAGGTTCATTAGTCCTGATATACTGTATTTTAGTCCTTGCGTCAATACATCCACGTTGCGCGCGAGATTTTGCATAAATCGCACGGATGGCGCGCGTACAAACGGTCTCCTCCGTCTGCTTCCTTCTCGGTGCCTTTTTCTCTCGTCTTCTCTCTCTCTTTCTCCCTCTCTCTTGCTCCCTTCTTCTCGTCGCTCTGTAGGTCCCTCTCTTTCTCACACACACACACACACGCGCGCGCGCGCTTGTCGGGACCTGTGACTAGTACCTGACGTTGGACGATTCCTACAAGTGACTGTACTGCTATCATTCCATATTGAACAGCTGACATTCACAGCTGGAGCCGTGAAACGATAGAATCGAAACATCAGTTCGTGTTCCACTCGTTCCGTTGCTATGGCAACTGGCGTCGAAAGTGTAGCACATTCGCGTTGAATGTACTCCGTTAGAAGCTCTCCAGCGAAGGATCATATAGACTTTGATTGCGAAGAATAACCATATCAAACGCTGCTTGAATCCGACTTCATGGAGAAACAAAACATTAACTTCTTCAGAATTTCTCCGAGAATCTACTTTACCTGTTGATTCGACAGATCAACGATGCAGGTAAAATTGCATTCAGCCTTTCTGCAACTCAAGTGACACAAGGGACAAGCACCAGCCCATTCAAGAGGTTCCCAAATTTTATTCTATGTTTCTATTGAAACATGAGTTGTCGACATAATGAATACAAAATGAAAATCAACGTAAACAATGTACTTACATGACGAAATAAAATGCCGTTTAATGCCTTGATTTCATGTTCATTAAAACGTGAATTAATTTACAAACAGGAAGTGGACGAAGTATGCCATTGTAACGCAGATAACAACGGGCCCTTGCAAAAATTTGCACAAAACTGCATAATTTTAGTTAACAACATCGCCGCATAGAGCGCCCGACTGCGTACCGAAGATTACCGAATGTCAGCGAAAAAGGTTCGTTCGATTTTTCTTTCCGCGCACTGCCGCGCGATCGTTGCAATCGGCGTACTGAATCGCGCTTGTGTAGCGGTCGATTCGGACGTGTTTAGTGACTCGCCGAGCGCGAACGGGTGGAGATTGTTTGAGTGTTATCGGCCTTTTCTCAAACATCTATTAATTCCCTTTTTACCCGATGTTCCACAAATGTACAACGTTGACAACCCATTCGAGGTGGAAAACACTCGCTCATCAGGCGATGCATCGTTAATCGCATTTGTTTAAGCCAAAAATCGAACGTACGGACCGTTTCAGAGGAATTATCGTGTCCCACTCCAATTCTTTCTTAGCATCAGACACAACGTCATGGACAGATCTTGTCTCCACCAGTTCATTGCGACGCCGATCAAGAATTTTCTACAACTTCAACGAATCAAAGAGTAAGGCACGTCATGTATACTGCAATTAAATTGTAACCTTTGAACACCTAGATACATTACTGTCCCCTAACCTTTGTACCTTTGTAAGTCTGGTTAGAATATTGAAGTTGGACTGGTATGTATAATTTAAAATGCGCATAAATGACATACCTGCATGTATTTACGATACATTATTACCAGCTAGAGTGCAATTATATTTTTTTTTCCCTCTAACTTATAATATATTAAGTTTCGAATTATGTTTGGAGCTATGGGCATAAGCATGTTTTAATATGCCCTTGTTGTATGCTTTATGTAGTATGTTGTATAAAGTTAGGTCATAAATAGATAAGCTCTGGTAACCTTCAGCGATTATACAGTATATTCTTTTTTTACTTGTGATGTAAAAATGATATCTGTAACAAATGTAAATTAAAGAATGCATTAGAGTTATAAGAATAATAGTCCTTTATTTTATTGACCTTAACATGATGTGTATGTCGACAATCATTCTCAAACTGTTTGTGCTCAAACTGTTTGTGGTTTCTGCTGATCCATCACCATTTCCCAAACTGTTTGTGCGTTTTGTTCGATATTCCTGTATGATTATTTTCCATTTACATAACTTTGGCTGACAAAAACTAAATGGCTGCATGCATAGGGTACTTTGAAGCATTTGGTTGGAACGCACTGCTTGTAAATGGAGAAACGATCAAATCCGTCCAGCTATATTATCTACAGCAGTTCTAAGATATGGGCATAGGACACTGTCATTTTGGGCATCGTGGAATGTTCATTCTCTTCAATGTGAAACAGCAAGTAGGTATCATTATTGCTGTGTATGCAATGATTGATACCCGTTCATTTGTATAAGTAGTCATTTGCGATTTTGAACTGTGCATGAACATCTGTGGTAGTAAGAACATCTTATAATATTAAATTTGTGTAATTTTATTATGAGTTGTACCGGAGTGAGACTCTGGTAGTATTATGGTCATTGGACTTACTTAATGTAAGTACCTTATATAAGAAAAATACGGTGCTTCCTTATATAATAATCTCTAAAGCCATATCAGTGACATTGTATAACTCACCTGTTTGCCGTAAGATATATTTGTTGTTAAAATCAATGTGCAAAGTATATGAATAAGATTATCTATTCTGGCTGATACAGATTTTGTTTAGATTAACTAATATTTATATTGCATTAGTTTTACAGAATTGTAACATACAATATCCTATAATTAACAATTAAGTTATATATTTGAAGTGCTATGTGTTTTACAAATACTACTAGTCTCCAATATAAGTAACATAATTCACAGAACTTTTGCTGATATATTGATATAATCATTTATATGTGTTCCATATAATTATTTTAAAAATATACACACATTAAAGCAAATATATGAATGAAGTTCTAATCTGGTGTTAAATCATTATTTTCAGCATAAAATGGATGAATCCAAGAGCATGTACAAATGAAGCTTATATACCGACTTCTATAGAGCATGTGGCAAACGTGGCTACGCATGGAATTTGGGTTATACCTTCCGTTGTAGGCAGTTTGGAGCTTATTCGCCGTTCTTCCACATGGACTCAATTAGTTTCAGCTTACGTATATGGTACTTCTTTGATTTTAGTTTTTGCAGTATCAACTTTTTTCCATGGTGTACATTACTGCAATCATAATAGGTAAGAGTTACAAAACTTGCAGAAATTGGTGCAATGAGATTTTATAATTTAATACTGCGTCATTTCTTTAATATGCAACATGCATTTCATCACATTATAATATTTGCCACAACAGCTACATAATAAACATCGTTACAGGCAATTAAAAGATGCGTTACATCGCTGCGACCGTGCCATGATTTATATTTTTATTGCTGCAAGTTATTTTCCCTGGTTGAACGTAGATCATTTCCCAGATGATGAACTTTTATTTTCTATGCGTTACGTGGTTTGGATTATGGCAATTCTGGGAATACTCTACCAACAAATTTTCCACGAACGCTATAAAATGTTAGAAACAATTTTCTACCTTGTAATGGGCATTGGACCCAGCATTGCAATCATCAACGTTGTACGTTAAGAATTCTTATTTTAAATGCAGTTGATATTTATAAATTCGATACTATTGCATTCCTTTTTGCAGTACAACTACTATAACATTGTGGAATTGAAGATGGGGGGATACATTTATGTCCTCGGCTTGCTATTTTTCAAGTCAGATGGAAGAATACCCTGTGCACACGCAATTTGGCACCTTTTTGTAGCAGCAGCAGCTGGGTTTCACTACTATGCAATTCTGAATCATGTATTTCCTACATTAGATTCCCTCAATGAGTTTGGACCATCAAATTTACCACCACTTCCTAAATTATTGAAGTCTCATTCTGAACTATAAATTTATACAGGTTTGAATATGTGCGATTGCTCCTAAAAACCAAAATATCTAAATGCTAGACATTCTAAAAGTAAACTAAACTTCATACCTGATCTACTCTGATAGAAGATTGTATTTAATTTTTATCCTTTTAGAGAACAAATTTTTGATAAAAAAAATTGGTTTTAACCAACGATTATTATGTCTCGAATCGTGACTTTTACGTTCGTGCTAAGCACATTTCCCCCCAATTTATTATGATTATTCAAAAGGATTGAAAAACAAAATATTTACGGAATATGTAAATATAAAGTCAGTGGAAGTAATTATATTAATTAAGTACCTGAGAAAAAGCATAGAAGTGGTCCACTTATACCAAGGACACGCTTTAGACAAAAATTAGGAACCAATATATTGCGTTAGCAAAGCAAAAAATTTTAGTGACTCAGTTACCAGAAATTAAATTATGTATTTGGATGTATTTTTATTGTAGCACCTAACTTTCATATCTATAGTATCCTTAGCTATGGATATACTACAGTAAAATTATAAATCCGTACTCTCCCAAATAATGCCAAACTATAATTAATAATATATCATATACTATACTGTGTAATTGATTGTACAAGAATTATTTTTGGAATAGGATTGATGTTTTTTGTAGCATATAGAACTCATGTGAGCCTTAAAGTGCTTACATCAAAGTGGCAACTAACAAGAAACTGACTGAATAAGCCTCGATTTTTTGTGATGGACATCAACGATTATTTTTCTATTCACATATGTACTGTGCCAAAATTATCAATGCATAACTAGTTCTTTTTAGATTTCAGAGAACCCCATTAAAGCAGAACTATATAATTTTGATACATAGACAAGAGCTCCTACAGATACAGTAACGAAAAAGAAACTATTGTAACGCGTTTAATGCATAGCCTTAACATCTTCCTATTCCTTTTGTGTTGGTCTATGCTGTAAGCAAATACACAAGTGTATATATATATAATGTATACATCATAAAATTTGTAAACACATTGAAGAGATATGTTTTAATATTATAGCCATGATATAATAGTATACTGCGACTATATAACGCAGACAACAAAGTACAAAGAGATTATAAATCCTGTATCAGTTCATTCACTGCACATTTTTTGTCCTTGTGATTTGCAGTGGACCAAAGTAGTGTGCAAGTAATGCGCAGTGTTACTGTCAATAATATGCTTAATCGGCGATACCATTGTCATGTATAATAAAAAAAATTCTATACCATTGAAATGTGCCTATTTTTTTCTACTCATTTCATTATATTTTAAGTATGTACGCTATAAACAATGAATTAGTCAGTGAGATAAATTAACAAAGAAAATATTATGATAGATTAATTGTCTAAAGAGACACAACAAAGATTTTAATGTGCAAGATGATAACACGTATAACATACATGCACCTCTCTCAGAGCATTGACACCAAGAAGTATCCATAGTAACAATGCCAAACAAACTGAAGACATACTACCATGCCATGAGAACATCTTAGCAGTGTTGTTTTAACTTGAACTAACAAAATATATGTATAAAGTGTTCATGGAAATTATTTTGATACATGTTCGTCATAATGTACATCCCATTTCTTAATTCTTTCGTAAGTGTTATTTTGGAAAATCAGAAAAATCAATGCAGTCTTATTTGCCATTTTGCTACTTATCCATACTCTAATATATAATAATAAAAAAATATTAGCGCAGTGTATTCCATATTGAAATTTTCTAATCAAAAGCAAGATTGTTAGTGAGCAAAGAACAGAATATGAATAATAACAGCGACGGTGAAATCGTGGATTACAATGCCATACCCTCAACAAATAGCATCTTGAAAAAATTGCCACCATGGTTATTAGAAATGACAGAGTATGTACAAAAGCACTGATTTAAGTGTATATTTTTCTGCAAAATAAATATTATTCTGCATCTTTGATTGATCTACGCTTTTTGTATTTCACAGAAGTGTAAAAAAATTGAATGTGGAAGATGATACTAAATTATATCCTACTACACCCTTATCACTCGATGAAAAACTGATTCCATCTGGTGTATTAGAACCAAGAATTATAAAAAGCAGTGAAAATGCAGATAGCATGTATGTTATTTTTATTTTTTCTAAACATACTGTAACAAATCATGATCCTGATACTAAATACATATATATGTATGGATATTTTTAGAGATGAGATATCTTGCAGAGCATTTTTTACCCTTAATCGTCTAAAAGGTATGGACAAAAGTATTGCTTTGCAGTCTTGTACTAGCAGATCTCTTCCAAATACTCCAAAGAGCAAAGATACTCAACTAAATGCATCTGCAAATCGTGCATTTTCTGCAATGGTTGATATCGGCAAGCAAAATTCCAGAAGGAGCGATTTTAGTGCTCTAGATGCATATATGGAGAGAAAGAGAGTGGAAAAACAAAGAGGCGAAAGATGGTCTGCTAGAAAAAACAATATACTTGATGATGCTAAAAAAATGAAGTCGTATAAAAAAGATGACGGAGGGCAACTAACACATAATTCAACTACTGATATTCAAAATTGTTCTTTGAAAAATATGAACACTCAAGCAGCAACCAATAATTTGCCATCAGGTTAGTTAAAAAGTCCTATATCTTGTTTACAAAAATCATAACAAAGTTTAAACCACTAATAGGTGTTATAAAAAGGAAACTAAATTATTTGTCTGGTGTGGCACCGAGAGAAAATACAGTTGATCTAGAGAATCAAGAATTAAGCTTATCGGACAAGAGAAAAGCAGACAATGAATTACACACATCCATAAACAGAAGAAAGAGTCTCAACAAAGTTAGTTGTTTGGAAGAAAATAACATTCTTGTTAATACAACCTCAGAGACAAAAAGCATGATCAATCTCTCTTATAACAGCAGACTATTATTACCTCATAATGAAGAGCATATAACAACAGGTAGGACTTATCTGTGCCATTCTCAAAAAATTCAAAATTAAATGAATAGAAGACATGGAAAACATAACTCATTTTTATGGAGATAAACTTTGTATAGAATTTTGTAACATATTTTAATTTTACCATTTGTTGTGAAGTTTCAAGCTTTTATTGTCAGGTCAGTATATATAAGTAATAGAAAGGACAATCATTCCTAACTCCAGTGCCCCATTAAACTCCTTTGTTTCAGACGAACAAATTTATAGTGATTTTATCATACCAGAATTACCATGTGGAAAATCATTAACTATCGATATCCTCTCCACATGGGGAGATAAACACTATGTGGGCCTTAACGGTATTGAAATTTTCTCGGATACTGGCCAGCCTGTGCTAATAACTGATATTCGTGCAAATCCATCCGACATAAATGAGCTACCAGAAAATAGCAATGATCCTCGAGTTGTAAATAATTTAATCAATGGAATAAACCGAACACGGGATGATGCCAATTTATGGCTTGCACCTTACACGCCTGGCAATCATCACTATATATATATGATATTCCAGGAAACTATTACTGTAGCTATGATTAGAATTTGGGTATGTTGTTTTACAATATAATTAGTGTTAAAGTTAATCGACATTATATTCTAGCCTAAAGATTCGTTTTAGAATTACAATAAATCACGGATACACTCTTATAGAGGTGCCAGAAATATTTCAATCAAGTTGGACAACATTGTTATTTTTCATGGAGAAATTGCAAGAGCATCAGGAGATGTAGTTGGATTAGCAAATTCCTTTGGGGATGTACGCATGTTAATTAACGCAGAGTTATTAACCATGTTATGAAGCTGTCAGTAATAATGCTTTATATTTTACACAGACAATTTTATTCACAATAGACGAGGATATCTTAGAATTAATATCAGAGTATGATGAAATGTTTATAGACTTTAACAACACTTTGTCAGAATTTGAGCCAAAAGAAATGAGTAGACCCATCACGGCAGCAACAGATACAAATGTAAGATAATCTGTATTTGGGTACTAATCTGTATTTAGGTATTTGGCCATCCTAATACTTTGTAACTTATTATAGGTAGTCAAGGAGAGATGTAAAAGCAACTGTTCGATTGGGAGCCAGTCAAGTACATTTAATGCCAACAATGATCATGGAATATTCCTTACTTGCAAAGAAATTCAATTGACCATGATATCTAATTGGGGGCTGCCAAATGCATATGGTAAGAAGCAATTAGTAAAGATGATATTAATAGTAAAAAACGACTAATATGAAAATCTACATATAGGCCTTAATGGAATAGAGTTCATTGGAGACCAAGACTTGACAATACCGTTGACATATGCTACTTTATCATGTAATATACCTGATGTGGATTTCACTAATTTGTTCGATGGATATAATGTAACGACAGATGCAAATCATATGTGGCTTATTTATTGTCCACCAAATATTAAAGAAGTTATTATAACTATTACATTTAACATGGAGACTCTTCTCAGAGGGATGCGGATATGGAATTATAATGCATCTTTACATTTGTCTTACTGCGGAGTAATATATTAACATATGCTTATTTATTTATAATTATACTAATATAATTCATTATTCCACAATAATGAATGTAGGTTAAAGAACTGAACATTAAATTGGATGGTAAGCAAATAACAAATGAGGAATGCCAAAGTTTCTTAATTAGACGTGCTCCAGGATACTGTCATTATGATTTTGTTCAAGAGATATATTTCATTGATGCGACACCTGATAATGTTTCTATAGCCAATTCTGAAGGTGCAAATTTAGCATCGTCTGAAGGTAACTACAATATTCGAAAGCAATAACAATAAACATTTGGATGTTCATCACCATTACGTATTTGCTTCCAGAAATTGTATCTATGGATATGAATTATGAATCCCCCTCAATGCCGCAAGGTTTCGTATACCAAATAATGATATTTTCTACTTGGGGTGATTCCTATTATGTTGGATTGAATGGTATACAAATGTTTGACGATCGTGGACAGCAAATCCAAATCAGCAAGGACAGTAAGTATAAGTGTAAATTCTGCATTACAGGATATTAACAATTTACATACATTTTTTTAGATATTGGAGCATTTCCAGAGAGTGTAAATATAATAGAGGGAATTGACGATGATATAAGAACTCCAGATAAATTAGTTGATGAGATTAATGATTCCGATGATGGACGTCATTCTTGGCTTGCACCAGTTCTACCCGACCAAGTAAAAATCCATTGTTATACTTTTTAATCTGTAAAAGTTGACTTATAATATTACATTTTCAATACGTAAAAGCATTTAGCTAATATTCTGTAATATATATTTTTTTTTAGACAAATCGTGTTTACATCATCTTTCACCATCCAGTTACTGTTTCCATGCTTAAAATTTGGAATTATGGCAAAACAATACAGAGAAGAGTAAAAGAATTTGCAGTGAGCAAAATATGTTGATAAAATACAATATTTTATTCTTATTAACAAGTTTACAAATGTTTCAAATTATAGGTATTGGTTGATGATTTATTAGTGTATAACGGAATGCTGGATAAAAATAGTGCATATGGAACAGTATTATTTATCAATCCTAAAGAAACCAACGACAATAAGAATACATCAAATTAGTAAGACATTCATATGTAATAAACCGCGTAACAATGAACTATATAAGTTATTGCAAATTTTACGTACTTTTTGCAGCATAGAACACGATGTTGGATCCCTAAACTTACAACGGGCTACTTCTGGCAGCAGTACATTACCAGATCCTTCTCTTCGTCCTCTAACTTCTCTTGTACAATCAAATAAATAACTATTGGTCAGGACCAATCTTTGAAATTACATTCACATTTACGTCCAAATCATACGCACAGGATAGCAAAACAACCATGCGAATGGCAAATTGTTATCTTTAAATTTATACAGTGACGAAAGTTTTCAAGAAATACACAATTACAAAGTACACTATTATCTTAAATCGAAAAGATATCTTTCAGATACGCACATGGTGGCGCTAAAACTTTCAAAATGTACGTAAATTACAGTTTTACTAATGCTTGCATTTACGAACAGTGGGCGCCACTCTACGGTAAGTATTTGGCGTAACGTGACTGTTCATGAAAGTCGGACGACTCTGTATAGTTGTTTTACGTATAACTAGAATTGCATGAACCAGGATAACACAACATAATCTAGATAGACTACACGGTTTTGCACACTAGATTATGTTGAGTGAAAAATTTATCAATCATGGCTACTGACATCAGCTGTTCATCCTCCATGGATCAGCTGTGTTTGACATTAAGCAGCTACGATAAATATAAACAAAACTGATAGTTGTCTTGTTTAAATTTTCTTTCTTGTAGTTTGTTTATAAATTTAAGAATATAAATGTAGAAGAATGTAGAAAAAGGCTTAATTTATTTTCCGTGTAAATAATACTTTTACGTGTACGTGTTTATGAATCAGTGGTATAGAAATACGAGACAAAATACCGAAATGGAAACAGTGCAAAGAGATTTGCACGTACCATGGAAATATATGAAAATTACGGATGGCAGAATTTGTCTGACAGTTCACAGAAACTGGCTGGCAAACCTACTTACCGTTGGACCGTTTTCATTTACAAATCATGAAAGATTGACTATGGATGAAATTGCAGCGCAACCCTCTCTGGAACAGCTAGGGCCAGAATGGACAAGAATCTATGCCAAAGTATGCATCATATCTGGTGTATTACTCTTTGATTATTTCTATAAATTGCTTTGCACTTTTATTCATATGTTATACAGGTTTATGAAAAACAACACAAAAATGCAATTCCTCTACCACGTGGAAGGCATATTACAAATGTAAAAGCGCAGTCTGAACTTACCTTTTCACAGCTGTTGCATTATGTAGCGGAGACCAACTATCGCAACTTATGGAAAGAATGTTACAAAAAGTATTATAGTACGTAACATAACATTGAGTTATCTAGGAGTTATTTTTTAAAATTTATGCTGACTTATTTTCTTCTTGAATCATTACGCATTTAGATCCGTGGAATACCGTAGAATATAAAGATTTGTCTAACATAACAGCTAATGTAAGCGATGCAGCTATAATGCAAGAAGTTTTATTAAGGATGTATGGTTGTACTTTGGTGCAAATAAAAGACGGAGTTGTGGTATCCGTATCAGCTGGGACATCTTCAGAGATACATTGTAATCTTCTTCCAGTTCTCTTTGCAGTTGAAACCTCAACTGCATTTATAACTTTATATGAACAAACTGCAAATTTTTCTCTCCGGGAGTAAGTGTATTTCTTTTTGTTCTTGGTATTGAATAGATGTGTAAACTGTAACTTTGTATTTTGCCGGTAGATGTGTAATGTATAGTCCAGCTGCATTAACCACAAGTCATGGGAAGCCATTGTTTCTGACATACCAGCTATTGAGACTCTCCAGAGATTTACATGATAAGGGTTTGGCTTTAGGTGAAATAACACTTAGTGATATATTGCTTACGGATAATTTTACCATACAGGTATTATAACTGCGAACCATACAGATGTTTATAAGCACCATATATAAAAATTAAGTAACAAAATTATTTTTCAGGTATTACCAAAATTAAGTGATAATGTTTATCTTAAACCTTTAAGCGAAACTCCAAATGTTCCTCTTGCCCAAGAAATAAAAGTAAAATGTTTTGGCATCAGTAGCTTTCACAAAAGTTTTGATACATCCTTCTTGGGTAATAATTTACAAGGAACTCCGGAGTTTGGAATGAATGAAAGTATCGAAAAGTTATGTGAGATGTGGGTATATAATGGTATCAGCAATTTTGACTATTTAACTGCTCTTAATAACATTGCTGGTAGACGATATGGAGATCCTAGTTGCCATCACGTTATGCCTTGGGTCACAGATTTTACCTCAAGATGTGGTGGTAACTGGAGGGATTTAACTAAGTCAAAGTTTCGGTTGAATAAGGGCGACAGACAGTTAGATCTTACATTTGATACTGAATTGACTGAGGTATGGCAGTTAAAATTCAGCCTTTATTTTTTTTTTCCAATGTTGTTTTCTACCTCCTGATTTTCGTATAAGGAATATATATTTGTAGGTAGGACATCATGTTTCAGATGTGTTGTCAGAAATCACATATTACGTCTATCTCTCTCGTCGTTATACCAAATCTGTTCTTTGTAAACACGTACGACCCTTATGGGTTCCGGGAGAATATCCTGCTTCTATACAGAGATTACATGATTGGAGTCCGGATGAGTGTATACCTCAGTTTTTCACTGATCCTAATGTATTTAAGGTACCTCTGAGAGTGATGTAATGGATCAAATTATTTTTGATTCTATTTCTCTGTTATATCTATTTTCTAGAGCATTCATGAAGATCTGCCAGATCTTGAAATACCGGCATGGGCAACTTCTCCGGAAGATTTCATAGAGAAACATAGAGAAGCACTGGAAAGTTTTTACGTGTCAGAGAGATTACATCATTGGATAGATCTAACTTTTGGCTATAAGTATGGATCATTATCAATTGTAGAATGTATTAAAATTATAATATGTATTACAAGTTAATTTTATTTTAATAGACTATCTGGTTCAGCCGCGATCAAATCGAAAAATGTTTGCCTGCAACTTGTTGATAATCACACTAGTCTAACTAATTCTGGAGTTGTTCAACTCTTTACCCAACCACATCCTCAGAAAATTTTACCGTCCCCGTATTGGAGTAAAATTCCACCTCGCATTCGATCATCATTGCCAAGTAACAAAACAAGTATGTGAAACCTATAATCACATATTTATATCCATTAAACTTATATACATCATGATGTACAAAGCTTTATGTTGTAGCAGAAATATGTACGAATATATTAAATTATGTACTACAGGAAATGACCAACCTGGGGGTAGAATCAGTGATGATGAAGGACACAGTTCTGGCTTTGAAGAAGAAGAGCTACCAGTTACAACGTTAAATACATTAAGATCATCTCCCCTCGTCCTGAGCCGATTCCTGAGTCGTTCTCGTGGCTCGTTACTGGCTGTGGAGGAGAACATAAAGCAAGACAAATCTACCAGTCAGACAATAATTCTACCAAAGGATTACAATCCGGTTGCTGCAATTACACAAGTAGAGATCATGCACAGTTTTATGAACAAGGTTAATCAGCAGGTTTACAAGCCGATAGTTGGAACGCAAGATTCTACTGCAAATTATAAGCAAATTGTAGCCAGTGGTAGAATCAAAGAGCAACAAATACTTGGATGTCTTATAGTGGAGATATTTCTTCCGAGCAAATTTCGTGCAACCTGGAATATTGAAAAAGTGTCATTTAATCAAAGGCTCACAACATGTTTGAACACGCTGAAAGCATCATGTGATAGTTTACCAAAATGCGTAAGAAGTGCAGTTGCTTTGTTATTGCAAACTGACATTTTGCCGAAGAGTTACAATATTGATACTGCAGAGGTTAGTAACAGTATGTAATCCTGACACCTATCTCAAAATTAGTAGTAAAAAAATACAGCTACAAAAACTATGATAACGATTATCTAGGTAAACGACACACCATTTCGTTATCCAACCATCACGTATATGGGGCTTCCTCCACCATCTGCTCATCAGTTCCTACAACCGATACTATCTGGAAGTCTTTTTCCATTTTCCAAATACTGTCAGCATCTGTTCAACATTGTAGAGATGTTACAGGAATACAATAGTTTAGTGCGTGAACTGAACTCTGTTATAAAGTCTGAGGAAGACATGGATTGTGCTATCAAGACAAAAATGATATTTCTGTGCAAGATCAGCGAGTGTAAGGTGAAGGCTATTGCCAGAGAATTAGAAAAGCTTTTACCTCACACCAGCGTGACAAGGACAGCCAGTTTACAATTAATTGTACCGTACATACAACAGATCATGCAGGAGCCTTACAGCGCTGTGTTAGCCGCTTGGCACTTGTTTGATCCTATCGCAAAGTAAGGACTAAATACATACTAATGCACTTTTTAACATTGCGCAATTAATCAACGTTAATCTATGATTCTAGAGCTTTGGGTCCTAAGGACACAGCAGAAACATTCCTTTTACCTATTACAAAACTGTATGAAAACGGTTCCATAATGGACAACTCTATGCACACAGACATACTTCCAGCAGGCACGATTGCAAAATTCAGGACAACTCGTCTCTATCACAGAAGCTTTCTATTGAAACTTATGGTTAGGTTGGGTTTACGTAGGTTTTTAGAGAATTTTATTACACCTCTGGTTGAAGCTGTGGGAGGATACAGAGATTATGTTCAAGGATCATCGAATACGTGCACCCATAGAACTGGAAATCTGAAGTAATAAAATTATCATTTTAAATATTTTATAAAATAGAACAAATCAAAACCTATTGGATAACATGATTATTTACTGAATTTTTTCAAAAGGAGCTGTGACTTAAGTGGCACTTGCAATGATGTAGAAGGTATCTTATCTCCTCTGGATGAGGACTCTTCCGCTGATTCTGAGCATAACGTCTGTTTGTCACCAGGAGTTGTAACTGGCGGACATGCACGGAATGTAAACACTAATGAAAATGATATTGAAGGTAAAAATGTTATTAATATTTCCAAAAGAGTAATCAAAATTTCTTTCCAATCTTAAATCCCATACTTTATGATACATAGAAGTATTTACTATGGAAGCAGAGGATAGCTCGTGGATCACATTAAGTACGAATACTCCATACAATATTGACTTACATATAGATCTAAACTTGAATCTCAACGATGAATTAAATGAAGAGGGTGGTAAAACTACCCCACCAGGATCTCTGAAATCACCAACAATACCGATACCAAAACCATTAAACTCTACTGGTGTAAAATTAGTAACAGAATTTAGTAGTATTGGATGCAAAGTTGGTAGTAAAACATCCAATGAAGATTTTCCATATACTGGAATATATACGGGTATCAATCACTGCGGTAGTAATCTCTCAGAAACGATATGCACTCTTGGAACTGAAGAACATAATCCGACAATTCTTCAAACAGACAGTGATAGCAAATCTGATTCTGAAATACAAGATGAAGATGTTCACAGATTGCATAATATTTGTAGAAAGTCCATGCCAAGCGAATGCACAGCTTCAGAAATGAGCGCAGAGTCTGTAATTTGGCTTTCACACAGACTTGGTCCCGTACTTACAGCTAGATACTTGTCTCGAAACCATTTACGAATGCTCACACTGTGCTACACGGGCAAGGAAAATTTAACGTCCATCGATGATAATAATCTTGTATCTGTAGATGGCACTAATTGGAACAAAAAAATCCTAGCAGGCGACCGAAATGCCATTAAGGTTTTGGAGTGTCTCACAACAATTGCAGGTTTTCTTGTATTACTTATGATTATGAAATAAATCATAACAATATGCGTATTAGCCTCTATGCTGAAATAATTTTTGAAATATTTTCATAGGTCTGTATGGAGAACAGACAATATTACTACAATATTTTGCACATATGGTCGAGCTCTTGGCACTATGTAAGAGAAAATTGACACAAAATCTAGAAGGAGGACTTATTTCTTGTTTGGCTTTGCTAAATCACATAACGCCTTACCTTAGTGACGCTACTTTAATGGATGCACTACACGTAAGTATTATCATGAAATACAGTTGAACTGAACAAATACACCAATTGTTATATTATAATTTTCATTAATACAGGAACCTATTGTGAAATCAGTATTACATCCTACGGTTCGCATACTGTCAACTATAAGATTTACATTCCCCAACGGTTTTATCGCAAGAACAGTTCTCGCAGAAAAATGCTTGGAAGCAATGTTCACTCTTAGTTTACGCTTGGGCGTTGTAACTACCAAGAATCACTTAGCTGTACCAATTCAACGTTTCTTCTTGGCATTCGATAAATCATTTAACAAAACTGCTTCTGCTGAAGGCCTTGTGGACAATGTTGCTCAAAAACGAGGATCTTCAACTACGAGTGCACAATCCATCAAGTATCTTCATAATTCTAATTTACTTTCTATTGTCTGGAAGATTATAAAAATATGTTTAACCATTACTATTTCCACTCTCTATAGGTCTAAAACTTTAAACGAAGACACTGCTGATTTGTCTGGAAGTCAATTGTACAGTGGATTCAATATGGAAGTCGCTGATTCATACTCACCGCCAATTACAGAGAATCCTGATGGTCCAGATCCTCAAAAAAATAAAGTTTATACCCCCAACTGATATTTTCTCAAATTTTTACTTGTATATTTTTATTTAAACATATTTTTTCAGGCCCTAGAAGAATTAAAAGCTGTATTTACAACAGAATTTGCTCATAAAGCATACATGCTTTTTTACAGATGTATTGACACTGAAATGATGGAACAGATACTCAAAAATCATCAGAATATACTTGATCTATGTCATAAGCATGAGCAAGAAATGACGACTTCTGGAAATATTGGTATATTGCTTCTCCTTTATTTGTCATCACTTCAAAATTACCTTATACCGTACTTATAATTTTCTTACATATCCTAACTGACAATGTGCATACATTAATTGTTCTTTTTTTCTCATTTAAGATGTTGATCGATATAATACATTATACTTTGCCGATTACCATATGTCAGATAGCACGGAGTCCAATGACAAAGATGTGTGCAGTTTTGGAAATATTTCAGTGGTGGGAAACAGATTTGACATACAGAAAGATAATGGACGATCTCAAAACGTGGTAGAAACAGTTGGAAGTGTTAATCGTGACACCAGTTGCCCGTCGTCAGCTGGAAGGCAATTGCGTGGAAATTGGTTGGCATACTGGGAACATGAGATAGGACGTCCTGATAAGGATACAGCATTCAACATAAAGCAAATAAAGTTACAGAGTTTCAGCGGTCACACAAACAGTATTAGGTGTCTATACACATTGGACAATGAAAATAGTTTTATGAGTGGTGGTAGAGATAAGACAGTTAAATTATGGAGCTTGAGAAGTCAAGTAAGAGGAACAATAATTTTCATATTCAATGAACTAGTACATATTGTAAATGAATTGTTGATTCATAGGGTGATGGAAATACAGTCTCATCGTGTCAATATACATATACTGGACACAAGAAATCCATTCTTGCCCTAACATTCCTGGAATCTCTGAGATATGCTGTGACTTGTGATGGTGTGATTCATTGCTGGGATCCGTTCTTGGGTTCTCTGCTCGGATGCCCAGAGAGCTCACGTCCTGCCCCTGTAAACACATTGGCTACAAGCCCATCTCCATCTACGACTTTACTGGTTGCTACAACTGATATTACGTTCAGAATCATCGATTGCAGAACATTTCAATATGTGAACGAGATGAAGGTGAGAAAAAAGGATATATTAGTCTCAGTATTTATGAATCTATGTTTTAACTTTACTGCAGGTTTCAATGAATCCTACGGGTCTGATCAGATGTATTGCTGTGGCACCTAGTGGATATTGGGTTGCGTTAGGTCAAGCATCTGGCTTTTTGACTATTTTAGATATACGCACCGGTCTCATAGTTGCATCCTGGAAAGGGCACGAATGTGAGGTAGGGAGATATGATAAAATTGGTAACAATAGAAATTTTGATTTACCATCAAAACACTTCCTTAGATATTGCAATTAGAAGCTGTAAATGAAACAACAATAGTTAGTTCATCGTTGGACCAAACAATAGCTGTCTGGAGCGCTATAGATGGTAAACTTAAATTTCACATGAAGTAAGTAATAGATTAAAGTTTTTTGTATTATATGAAATAACTGCTTTTTCATGCAGTGGATATTCATATTTTTTTAGAGGTGCCACTGAGCCTGTACATTGCATGTCTACTTACGAACAAGAACTAGTGATTGGGACAACTGCAAATCGAATAGGAGTGTACACATCTATAGAAACTACTGCATCATTTTCTTCATCCAAGTTGAGATCGGATGCATTTAAAGGAATACTTACTGCCATGGCCATTCTACCCCTCAATCGATTGTTATTGCTGGGTGCGGACAATGGTGGTATTACATTACTTTGCTGAATATGAAAAACCAAAGATATTTGTTGAAGAGAATTTTAAACTTCCCAGCCAACGATATTATATCACATAATTAGCTGTTTTATATGAACTTAACAATGGGAAAACATTTATATAAGCGATGTTTTGTATTTGCTCAAATATCTGTGAATTAAAATGATTGATTCAGAACGTAATAATTATTGACTCAATCGCATTAAAATAATACCCCCTTAACATACGCTACTGTTAAGCAATATTATTACAACCGTACTTAACATTTCGTTATATTTATAACTATTTTCAATAAAACGAATATGAATAATCATATATTTGGTACACCCTTATGTTTTTTCGTTTGTTCAAAATACAAGATAAATGAAAAAATATATGGTATTAATTTTTTAACTCCAACGAAGAAAAATTTTATACGAATTAAATTTTAAATATCGGTGCTTATTGGTTACTGTTTATCGAGTCATCCGATTGGTCGCTTCCCATACACGCAACCCGCGATACACCGCTTGCCTTTATAGTGTCATCGGATACAACACATAATTCCAACTCTAGGAATGATCTATGCTATATCCACTGATTGTGGAATATCTTTATATCTCTATTCCTCAACCAGGTAACAGATAGTAACAGTATGGGAATGTTACTTGTACGAGTAGCAGTAAGATACAGGTTTAGGATATCTCTGCGCTCGAAAACTGAATGGTACGGTGTGTGTTCCAAGCACCGAATAGGTTCTGATTATATTATTTTGAAGTTTTATAAAAAGTATTTTTAAATGCTATTGTGATAAACGATCTGTTCTTTTAATTCACGTCACTCGCTGCTTTACGCGGTTTTCGAAAGAGGGAAGATTAAATATGAATAAACATGTGGCTTACAATGTTATTATTTATTCATGTACAGTTGGAAAAAATATTATCATACCCCCGTACTTAATAATAATACAGTTAAAGTGAATTTTATCGTTACATTTTTTTAGGAGATGGAAAAAATAGAGAAAGGATTGATTTTTAAATGTTAGAAGTATGATGCACTAGTTTAGATCATTATAGGTACATATGTTCTATTTTGAATAATGTATGTGGATAATTTATTTTTACCCTTACAGGGCATTGGTAAAATTTGTACACATCGGCACACAGAAATTTACTGTGTCATCCAGTCTGGATATGCCTCTTACAACAAGTGAAACACCTTTGACTTTTACAATATTTGAGCGATGTAAAACTACAAAAGCCAGGGTATCGAAGATGAAACTTATTCATTATAATGTGGATATGCCAGTTTTCATGCCAGTAGGAACACAGGTACGTTTTTGTGATGTTAGATATTTAAATAAATAAATTGAAAGAAATTATCCGAAGATGCTTGGCTTAGGATATGGTGTTCTATTAAGATTATGGCGACACGATTATATTTATATATTTATATTTTAGGGTACTCTGAAGGGTTTATTGTCTCAACAGTTAGAGCAACTAAACTGCCAAATTATTCTTGCTAACACATATCATTTAGGGAATAGACCGGTGAGTACAAACATTAAACATTAATTGTGATAATAGATATCCATGTATGGTTCTATGTTCCAATCATACAGGGCATTGATACCTTAATGGCAGCTGGTGGACTACACAAATTCATGAACTGGAATAGAGCTTTGTTAACTGACTCTGGTGGATTTCAAATGGTATCACTTCTGAAACTTTCAAAAGTAACAGAAGCAGGCGTTGAATTTCAATCTCCATATGATGGTAAAACATAGTCAAATATGAGTTGCTTTTGGATACACACATTTGCAATTTCTTGGTTATTATATTATTCATTATTGATTTATGTATTGCATATTTCATTATTCTTAGATACCAAATCTATGCTAACTCCTGAACATTCTATTCACATACAAAACGTAATCGGTGCTGACATAATCATGCAACTGGATGATGTTGTCAAAAGCACATTGACGGGGCCAAGAGTTGAGGAAGCAATGCAAAGGCATATATAAGTCAAACATGGTCTTACAATATATTTATATTATTGTATAACATTTAATCGATAGAGTTAAATATAATTTCAGGACAACCAGATGGTTAGACAGATGTTTGTCTGCTCATAACAGACCAGACAAGCAAAGCATATTTCCTATTGTACAAGGTGGACTCGATGAAAATTTAAGATCCAAGTCTGCACATCAATTGATACAACGCAATGTTAATGGTTATGCAATTGGTGGCTTGAGGTATCGTAATATATCACGATTTGATATAACATGAGCCAAAAAGTCTCAGGTCATAAATAAAAATCGTAAAACATGATTTTAGTGGTGGTGAAAGTAAAGATGACTTTTGGAAAATGGTAGATCTTTCTACAAATATTCTACCAGAGGACAAACCACGTTATCTAATGGGCGTTGGATTTGCTATGGATATCATTGTATGCTGTGCATTAGGAGTTGATATGTTTGATTGCGTTTTTCCTACTCGAACTGCAGTGAGTGTATCTTGTATGGTTGCCACTGTATTAACTGATCTTCAGTGTTTAAAAACGATTCGTTTTTCAGAGATTCGGCTGTGCGTTAGTAAAATCGGGACAACTCAATTTAAGGCAAGCCAAATATACTACAGATCCTAGACCAATAGATGAGGAGTGTGAGTGTAGTACGTGCAAAACGTATACCCGTGCATATCTTCATCAAATTGTTACTATAGAAACAGTTGGTTGCCATTTATTAACTGTTCATAATATCGCATTTCAAATGAAGCTTATGCGAAATATCAGAGAAAGTATCTTGAAGCAAAAGTTTCCAGAATTTATACAAGATTATATGTTATGTTTGTATCCTCTTAAAAACTACCCCACGTGGATAGTTGATGCTTTAAAAAGTGTGAATATTACTTTAAATTAAGGAAATACCTTTATAACAGAAAATCTTAGATAATTACCTAAATATTCTTTATGTAAAATTATCATTTTTATGTCCGATTATCATGTATGATATTGACAAATAATATATGTAAATATTTTTATAGCTTTTTCTACAGTGGATTTAAATAACTCAATTACAGTAATTTATAAACACTATATGTAGAATTACATAAGTACTAACATTTACATGTACATAAACATGCACAACTTTGTCATATCAGTATTAGTTGTTTTTTTTCCAAATAATGTACATGCTCTAATTAGAAGAAGTTTTTCGTACGAAATGAAATTATGTGTGATATCTCCAACCATTGTTACGATGTTTATCATTCTTAAGTAACAGTGGGAAAATGTAAATAATTTAAATATACTGCTTGTCACAGAGTAGAACCTATGTTTGTTTTGTTTAAAAGGATATTAAAATTAGGCACATATCATAAGTTAACAAAATTTAACATATCACATGAAATCATCAGAATCGTATCCAGTGTTCTCCGTGTTGGATGTCATGCTGGACGAGCTGAACAAAGAATTGTAGCTTCTAAAAATTTATAGAAAATATCATTAAATACGTTTTACTTTGATCAGTAAACAAAGAAAGTTTCTTCAGAGACAAATACTGATTCTAAATTACCTCATCTCTGCTTCCTCTTGACGTCTCTTCTCCTCAGCTTTTTCTCTTTCCTTTTGTTCCCTTAAAAGCTTC
Organism: Ampulex compressa; assembly: GCA_038496175.1. NCBI lineage: Eukaryota > Metazoa > Arthropoda > Insecta > Hymenoptera > Ampulicidae > Ampulex > Ampulex compressa. The sequence goes on along the minus strand of JBCFXI010000353.1, from coordinate 18,389 downwards.
TTTTTGTCCTCTCGTTCAAGTTGATCTCTTTGTTCCTTCTCTGCTCTAAAATTTACTTGCTCCGAACGTTTAGTTTTATTAAGTCGATTGACAATCGGATTTAATCGCTTGGCAACATGAATTTTCCGAACTTCTTTTTCCTTATGAAAGCCAACTTGTCCAACTTCCATACCCTGAGTTTTCTTTAAATTAGACCACATAGTGTACACAACATCGATATTGTTCACTTTGTTTCCCTCAATACTATTTGCTTTGACCAACTGAGCTGCATCTTCTAACACAGCACTGGGTATGTCGTCTATGGTCTGACCCTACAATATTACAAAGTATATCAATAATAACATTTGCATAATCAATAGTATAATAGTTTGTAGAAAACAAAGCACAATCATCAGTCATGTACACACTTACCACGCGGAGGCGTAAGTATACATGTGCAGACGAATATTTGTCAACATGAAACCAAATATCCTCTGGCCAGCCCCATTTAATGAGATCCTCGTCTACCAAAAAAGATACCCTTTTAGTATTACTATATGAAACAACAAGGAAACATGTGCTTCCATATCCTCAATTGTTATTTATGTATAATTTACGAGAACCTGCAGAATATTACACTTACTTTCATATTTATCTACTCCCATAAATAGTGTCATCGGCGGCTGGATAACTGCAATTTAAAATTGATATTTAGTATCCTAACCTTGCAAGTTTGTTATTCGGAACAAAAAGTATTGCTAACAAAACATTGTACGCTGTGCTGCTTAATCTATAACTATTTCTGATAAACTAATGGATTAACCTTCACTCGTAAAATAGTACACCATTGTTGTGAAAGGATATGCGATGAAACACGTGTTAAATAAGCAACTGTCAAAAACTGTGTGAAAGCTAACGCCACCAACGTACGATTACTTAACTCATGTACACGTATAATTATAAATGCCCCGCAAAAATCGCGTTGTGAAGATTACATATGAAAGTATAGTAATACTTGAAGAAACCAGAAAAGGTTGCCACTAATTTCTATTCCCGAAATTGATTATTAGTTTATTAAAAACATGTTTGGAATTCAGATTTATCCGTCATTTTCACGTAACACACTGAAATTTTTAGTTGAATAATTGGTGATTATCTAAATTCTTTTGTATGCAGCTAATGTTCAATTAATGTATCTTGGAACCATTTCTTGAAAGCGTGATCAAATACACATAGTGCGTAATTAAATGTAGAAACGTTACATGTAGTTTTACTGTAATAAACAATTTATTTTTATACATAATAGGTTGTCTAATATTTTTATACTAGTATGAATTATTAATAGTGTACATAGATGTGACTAAAAGTAGCCTAATAAGCGTACATGCTATTCTGTACAATGTTAGCTATTGCATTTCTTGTAAATGTATACAAAAATATTTATGTGCCAGACATAGTTCTATTACAATGCAGAACAACACTAGGCAAGCGATAAGCTAATTAACTGTATAGCGATTCATATGGATGGCGTGTTTTTCAGCATGACAGGTTCTTAATATTTGACTTAACACAGGCGATACTTCAGGATCATTAATCCACACATTTGTTGATGCAGGCGTTTCTAGCATTGACAGATATGCTAAAAAATATAATAAAACGTGTTTTTTAAATTTATTGTTCTTTCTTATAATGACACTGACAAAGTTGAGATAAATATATGCAATGTGTACATACCAAGCAACATTTTAGGATTTGTGAGACTAAGCTGAATTTGGGGATTTGTCATGATGGCCTTGTATATTGGCCCGTCTGGATCGAGACCCTCATCCATGTCTTGCAAGCTTTGTCTACGCTCACCAAGTAACCACTCACACTAAAAAGAGAGTACAATTAGTTGAAAGACAGAGTAGATGAATATTCGCCACATACAGCATTTGCCTGGTCGTTTCCAGTTATCTTTAAAGCTCCAATAATATCCTTCTCTTGAAACCCCATCTCTAATAGAGATTGAATTAACTTTTGGTTAGGCTTGAAGTCCATTTTTCTATAGTGACGAAAGCTTTCCAATAATAGGTTCACTATATTCACCAAATTCTTCTCCCCTTCATCGCTTTGATTTCCTAAAAAATGAGTATAATATATAAATAAAAGAAACTTAAAGGTAAAATGATAGTAAAAGAATATGGGTTTAAAACTTAAGAAACCTTCTTTAAATAATTCCATGCAGGCTTCTTTTAGTGATTTCTTTTTAGTACCCGCCAAGAAGCTAGGCCCAGCCATATTTCCATCAGAATCTACAAACGGTGAATCTACATTCTCATCATTGTCTATCCCCTCGTTGTCTGGATCATCTTGATGTTCTATAAGCCACTCTAATGCATCTGTCATATTTGACCTGTGATTAATATAACAACAGTGAAATGGTATCATAAGGAACTTACGAGAAAAGATGGATAATTATCTTATATTGCTCACCTCCGTAAACATAGTGCCTTAAGTACCTTTTTCTGCGAATAGCCCATCTCCATAAGGGTCTTCACGGCTTTAGGATCAGTCGGTGGCCTACATCTAGCCTGTAACTTTTCTTTAATAATCTCATAAAACTTAGGAGCCTCAGGACTGTGTATTAGAATTTTCGCAGAAGCTTGCACTAGCGTTATAAAGATTTTACGTATTTCATTCTGAAACTGAAGAAGATTGCTGGGAATAGATTTGTATGCAATATATATCATTTCATATACATTCGGTAATTACATCAGCCGGAAAATCATTTGATGGTGCAGGACGTGCTGGATTTTGTATAGGTAGGCCGCTAGTCACTTCTGCTATTGTCTCTATGCTGGGCCCCTTCAAAGCATCCTCCGACAAGTTTTCTTTGGCAGGAAATGGGCGAATTTCAACTAACATTAGCTCGTCTATCAGGAAAAATATTTAATTGTTTGTTGTATCATTGTATCATCCATGGGTTTCAAATAAGCATAAAGAATTTCTGCTATGTTTAATTGTGTACCGTATGCATTGATTTCTTCATCATCCATAGTAGAATCATCTACAAGTTGCTTAAACTTAGAAGAGTGTACTAAACGAAAGTGCGAAGATGGTTTTGATGTGTCTTGCCCATAGAAGTTTTTCATTGCAATTACCTTAAGCCTTTCTATAGTAAAATCCGGTTTTACCGTAACCCCTAATACGTTTCCTTCGAGACTGTTTAATAAAAAAAAAAAATGAGCGTATAATACCAACATCAACATAATAATGCTTTTACTTTATTACACAACATTACTACATTTTCTTCAAAACATATACTAGCATTAAAGACCTGATGACATTGACGGAAAAGCTTTGGGGCGATGTGGGCAATGGTGTAAGCATGGCGTTATCGTTACCAGGAGCGCTAGTGCTGACAGAAGAAAGGGCCAAGGACCGCCTTCCGGCAGTCCTTGAACTCTTTCTATTATGCCAGGCTTCTGCTATTTGATCACGCATCCATGGGAACATCAAAATGACCTATAATTTTTTTACTTATAATATTTAAAATAATACAGTAACATTTAGCTTCTCATAATGACAAAAAAACGAAGTCTCAGTATCAAACTGCGTTTTATATTACTCTATTTACTTGCCTTGTTGTCGATAATCTCTACTTGAAATACAGTTCGAACTTTTGTCGGTTTTGGAGTGTAGCAATTTTTCGTCCGCGGGGAATGAGGTTATGCGTTGAATATACGAACATTTTTGCTAAAAACTGTTGATAACAATATTTGTGCTAGGTGACAGTCGTCCCTGGCAATGAGTGTTTTGCATCATTATATTGCTTGACTTCCTTGTAAAAAGCTTGACAGTCGAGGATAAAAATTTTCGTTATCTATGCTAAATTGTATTACATCTGATTTCAAACTATGTACATACAGCAACCATAGATCCCATAGATTACGTTGCATAAGGGCAATTGCATCGATGCATGTCGTCTGCTAGGAGTTACAGTGCAATAGATGGCGTGCTAGCTTAATTTTAAATATTTAAAACGCGAGGATAAGGAGTCTTAAAATTTGCATGCTCAGTGACAGTACTGACAGCTGATTATAGGCGTTATCGTCCACGTTAACGTCATTAATCGACGAAAAATTACCCCCTCCCGCATAAATCACCCTCGAAGATGTCACGTATCCCTATCAATGGATTACAAATAAATTCATGAAGAGAAGGTCAGCTATGTATAGTCTTGTCTTTTGTCTTACGTTACATTATTTTACATATTCTTTAGAACGAAACGATCATTTGTGTGTAGGAATGAGCAAATAAAGATACACAGATTATTTCGTATCATACAATCAGCGAACGCAATGTAGAAAATTGATTTTTTTATTCAGTTATACCTTATAGTAAGTTATACTCAGGGATTATATTTTCTATAGGTACATTTTTTTGACAAACTTTTTCCCCATACGCATATTGTAGATAATTGCTAGGTACCCGTTCTTTTAACCAAAAGTACAATAAATGTTTGTTTCTTTTTTTACAAAATATAAATGAAGACTCTTTTTGCATACAAATTGTCGCTGCCTAGTATTATCTGCCTTATGTACTAAAGTAGAACATAATTCAAAGGAATGCCCATGGCTTTCAGTTTATCTTTCTGGATCTATACGTGGAAAATGTGGTTTCTTTACTATCCCCTAATAAAGAAACATCGAATTCCATTATTCTGCTTTTATACATGGTACTATGTTGTATGATTATTGGATTATTTCTTCTTTCCCGCATCCACGAATGCGCATGTTTCCTTTGAAATAAACATGCCCACACTATTGCAAATGGAAGTGATCGATTCTGAAGCGATCTTCACTAAGCCTATGTACTTCAGGCTTACAACTCACTATTCCTTTTTTCCCCCTCTTCATTTCTCATGAATAATCTAAAATGTTGATTACATTATAAGCACTTCCCAGGTTGCTCAATAGTTTTGAAAACAAGCAGTCCATTACAATGCTAACTCTCGCCATCACACCTGTACTAAGCTTACAGTCGGCAAGACAGCATAATATACACGACAGTAGAAACTTTACGCGTTTGCACAGTTTTCTTTGCAGATACTAAGAAACTCCCTATAAAATATACTGCTGTATTTCATACAACATACATAGTCTCGTAAAATAATCTGCTAGAAATCTAGTTGCTAAGGTTATCGGCAGATCATTGTCGTGCATTGTGTTCAGTTTCCATCAGGCATTCACGCACGAGTATTCTTGCGTGTTGAATACCCATTTTCAGACGCTCAGCGGCGCTACGACTTCCTGCATAAGAGAGACGAATATCTCTACCAAGTTCCTCGATGATCACCAACAGTTGGGCATATTTACCCTGCCCTGGTACGGTAGGAAAATTTATTGTACTTGATGGGCTAGCCTGTGCTACCTGAACAGTTTGAACATTTTGTAAGTTTCTCGGGTTTGGCACAGTGATCACAGGTTCAGGAATACGAGGAATTTCAGGAACTTTTGGTGGTGGAGGATCATTTAGCTTTGTTATTGTTATCTCATTTAATTTGGCCAATTCTGTTAACTTCGCCATTTCTGCCATTTTTGAATATTCGGGCATCTTCGTGATATCATTCTGCATATTTGCCATTTTAATCATTTCGTTCATCTTTGTTTTTTCATTCATCTTGGCTATCTCCTTAGCCATTTCGTTTATCTGGGCAATTTCGTTTATCTTTGTTATGTCATTATTATATTTAGCCATCTCCGTCATTTTGACCATTTCATTGAGTTTGGCTATCTCATTCATTCTTTGAACTTCGTTGATCTTAACCATTTGTGACATCTTCATCATTTCGTTCATCTTGGCTATTTCATTGATCTTAGAAATATCATTATATTTGGCCATTTCCGAGAGCTTAACCATCTCGTTCATCTTGGCAATTTCCGATATCTTGGCTATCTCTTGCATTTTCATGTATTCTGTCGTTTTGGCATACTCTGCCATTTTTTCCATTTCATACCTCTTGGCCATATCCTGCGACATTTTATTCAGTTCCGTCATTTTGCTGAACTCTGCAAGTTGAGCCATTTGAACTATGTGCTCAGGTACTTTTCCCCTTTCCATCATCTGCTTCAACTCTGCGGATATTTTGTTCATGTTCATTTCTGACATTTGCACTATCGTTGCCGCATCTGGTATCTTAGACAGCTCTGCAATTTTGGAAATTTCTCTAGCAAGATTTTCATCTAAACAACGCTTCTTCTTAGCACGATGTCTAGCCATTCGTTGAGCTTCCTGCATTCTTCTCAAGGCTGCTTGTTCCTCGGTCTCCTTAGCCCTTACGTTCTTCATTCTCTCCGCAGCTGTGTATAATCTAATAGCACGTTCTTCCACTGTTTCTGACATCAGTTTTTCCCGTCTATATTCTCGCATTTCCCTTACCTTTTTAAGGTAAGACTTTTTCTTAGCCTTGGGCATAACACGAAACTGAGCGAAGCATTGGTGCGATCACCTATATAGACTCTCATCTTTGAAAAGTTTAAAGAAAGAATATTGGTCTAACTGTGCACTGAGCATGCGCGTCCAGCTGGCAATGGTTTATTTCGTGCTCCTTCTACCCTTAAATTGCTATTTCCTCCTTTGGTGAGTATAAAACTATGTAGCAAAGGCGTTATCAATTAATATATTTTGTCTGAAACAGAAAAGTGTATCACAAGTTAAAGAATCGTCCTGACCATAAGCTACATAATTTATGGCAAAAATTTTTAATCAAGTCAATGGTTTGAAGACAATCTGACAATTAAGTATTTTTGTACCTCGTGCGCGATTAATTACATGACAATGCACTAGTGTATTTCGGAATATTATCGACGTCTAATTGTTCCACGATATTGTTACCATGATAAATTTTTTCGACTGACGTGTAGTTGTGGCGGTCTATCGACCAATTCTTAGAAAAAGTATTGTGTAACCATTTTGTTCACAGCAATAAGCTAAAAAACAGTGAGTAAATCAGCCTGACTGGTCACATCCAAAAAGAAGACGATCGTTGGTGGCAGATATTTCCGTGTCACGTGCGCGAAAATAAGGTGATAGGGTCTCGTTTTCAAAATACATGCGTGTATGCGCGAACGCGTGTGTGAACGTGTGTACGTATGCGTTCTTCCCAAAATTCGAAAGAAGAGCGTCGTCAAGCACAGTGCAATACGCATGCGCGCCGAGCTAAGAACGCCGTCTTTGGAACGTTCACCAATCACAACAATGGCGGACGCAATTCGGTCAATCCACAAACCCACGATCAACCCACCGTAATGACATATACTAGCGTATACAGCGTTCATTTCACATCCATATCTTCTTCGTGCAGTGCCCCATTCGTCAACGTCACTCTTCCCCGAATCAGTCCAAATTTTCTTAAGATATTTCGCAGACAAACGCACAAAAGCAATATCGGCCGACATGTAAGATTTTCGTTCGGAGCCACTTTAAGGGGCCAAGCGGGGTCGTCGATAGGCTGCGTGTGACGTGGTTGCGTTTATTGACCATAACCCCTTCCTACTCCCGTCTGCAACTTCACGACGGACAGGTGTACGACCTGAGAGACCGCAAAACAATTGACCGTGCCAGCCGTGTCTTAAAATACGTGCCGCGCTCGCGGAAGAACCGGTAAGACGGTGGTGGCAATTCGCGATCGCCTCGTTATCGACATTTGAAGGTTTAGATGTAGATTGTGGTGTTGGGTAAAGCGGACGTTATTGAATAGAACAAAATCAATTTTTGCTATTCTCAGAGATATTTGAAAAAAGGACTCTACTTTCGAGGAATGAAGAATATTTGACAATAAGTATCCTGTAAACTTTCGAAAAGTGAGGCTAGGGATGACCGCAGTCATGATCAAAGACCACCAGGATATTTTGGTGATTTTCTTAGATTTATTTAAAATAGTTTATAAAACATTTATATTTTTTTTCTGTCATTTAGATATTGCACAAAATTTTCAATAGACGAACACAATTTTACAAAACTTCAATATCTTCCGCTTCTCTAGTGTGCACGTGAAAAGTAGATAAACTTATTCTACGTATTAAATCTCGTTTATTGGTATGTAGTATGAGATATTGGACAGACTAACATATTTATTATTTCTTTAAAATTTAATCATTACAGGTTCACTCGAATCTCCATCAGACAATCTTTGACTAACACCGTTGCACGTGCAATGCCTATCTTGACCCTTTCCGTAGAAATTCGATTACCAGCATACGTTAGTTTGATATCCTTTCCAAGCTCCTCAATGATCGTCAGTAATTGTGAATATTTTGTTTCGCCAGGAGTAGATCGCACGCTGATCGTTGAATTTTCAATTGGTAAATAAGAAATTAAATCCTTAGATTCCGTGTTCGCGATAACAGTATTGGCGATATGAAACGCAATGTTTCGTCTCGTTAGTTCGCAGATGGCGGTGATTTGCGCGAATCTGTTAATTTCGGCGGCCCTCGCCTCTTCCAGAGCTTTCTTCCTCTTAGCGCGAAACCTGGCCATTCTTTGGGCATCCTGAAATCTGCGAATAACAGCCTCTTCCTCGGTTTCGTGTGGCCTTACGGCCGGTTTGCGAGGGCCCTTCCTTATATGCCGATCTCTATTAATGCCATTACCGGTCCTTAATACGGCATTGTGTTTAGACCACCTGCGACTGTTCATCTTGTATGACGATTAAGCGGTTATTATTTATTGCATGAAAAACCCACGCGCGTTGTTTAATTTTCCCGGTAGTCCGAATGCGCATGCGCCTGCCGCTTTTGCTTTGGAAACCAATCATGAGAATGGCGAAGCGCTGTACGCGACGTCGTTCAGATTTTAAATCACGTGCATTACGCCGGACGATCGACGAGTACTCATTTCGCTGGATACACTGGACCAATCAATGAGGTCTGTTATTAACGAGTAATATCGGGATAACTTTCTTACCGGACAACGCAATAAATGCTGAATCGCGGCGTTCGAATCACACGTAAGTCTTTGCCCATGCACTCGTTTTCACTGGCACAGTTTCATGAAAAAATTCTAAGGTCTCCGTTTATTGGAGATTAGAGAGAGATAGCAAGTTGTCTTCTTCGTATGTGCACACCGTCTCAAGGTGATTCACTACCAAAATAGCAATGTGTATTTAATTAGCGAATGCCTCTTGTAACTTCGTATCCTGTCACTACTCGGTCTGTTTCCTTCAAATCTTGGCTTTTCTTCTGATCCCGTCAGATTATATATAAAACATGCATATTCGTTCCTGGATTTTTAATCGCCCGATAAGGATACTATTTATGCGTCGGACGGAAATAAGACTTATGTTTTCTGTATGCTTATTATATCTATTGAATAAATATTTTAACATACTATCAGACAATGTAAAATGATCTTAATTTTTTTTACTAATATAGACGTTAAAAATTCTATTTGAATGTATACCTTCTTGCATATGATCTAAATAGAAAGTTAAAAATGTGCAATGAGTTTTTAACTAGCAATAAGTGTTAAATGGCTTACATGATTGTATGTTGAAAAGTTGGGAAAATAAATAAGATGTCACTAAAAATAGACATTTTGTATTATTATGGCAACAAAATACTTTTTCTTCTTTCAGCTTGACATAAAGGTCATTGACACTAGGCAGTACGCAAAATCTAATCCCTAAGAAAGGAAACAGAATATATATATATATATATATTTAATTTGAATAATATGTATATCTCATCTTATGAGTATTACTTTTTTTTACTATTGGTAATTCTCCCAGTATATCTTTTTTTCAAATTGTGGTCATGGCTTGGCTGGGAGTTATTTGTAAACAATTGAAGATTACACCTTTTAGGAAATAAGTGTCAAATGTCAACGTTTTGTACACTTATGAGCAGCCAGTTATGTTGCACAATCTATGACATATTTATATGACGTATTTCTGAACTAACATTTCAAGCTGATCTTTAACCTAGCTATCCAGCAATATACAAAAAATTGAAATATATATAAACAGTAGTGGATTTTTGGTAAACACTTATATATGTACTCGTACTTATAATAAAATGTTTCAATTAGATTTTGTTTGTGATTAAAAGCTCATCTAAGCCCATTCTTCCCCTATGCTTCCATATTCTGAATCTGGCAACATCCTTTCTTGTAATTATTCCAATGACCTGCCAAAAATTTAACATTATATTTACTGTATTACCATATAGAGTTGCATGAATCATAGGTTGATACCTCGTTTCTATCGTTTATAACCGGTAAATGGCGAAGTCCTAAAGCTCTGAATAATCTAAAGGTTCGTGGTAGTGTTGCAGACTAAAAAGAAATTTAAATTTCCAATTACATGTGTTACCACAAATATACCAATGTTTAGTCAATACAATACTAACATGCTGTAGCGTGTAGGGACATGGGTTCATAAAAGGTCTTAAATCTATCATATATGTTTTCTCTTCTTCGTTAATGGTCACTTGTTCAATTGTTGGATACCTAGGATACTCTTTCCTAAACATTTTTATATTGAGTTCTGCTTCCCAAAATTCTGCGTATTCATTGAATATCTTGTTTTGTAACAAAACTATCAATTGGGAACGTAGGATTAGACCCCGCATTTTATCGTATGAATGTATCTCGCTCTAAAAAAAATGTGTGAGATTTGATATCTGATCTTAATTTTAATTTTGGTAAATACCTTACCTGATCGCTACTTGGTGGATCAACAACGGGAAAGCTATTAAATGTTACACACTTTAGCAGTTCTACTATATGTCCTACATTTTCTACAGTTTTCAGTGTTACTACAGGATGACTCATTATCTCGCTAGCATAAATATTATTTGATAATGGTGGTGCTTCCCAAGCCAAAAATGGAATACCAGCCATTTGTATATGAATATCGTAAATGCCCTTAAACATACAAATATTATTTTTGTAATATTTTGTAATTAGTAATAAATTATTGTAGTATTGAAAGTAAAAATCATGATATACTTCATTGAAGAAATCACCAGTCCACTTTGCCATAATAAGAACTATTATAACTGGTAAGCCGAAATATATCCCCTGAGTAGCTTCTATTAGTATTGCAGTTAAACTTATTGTCATCCTAACTACACCACCTAGCTGCGCAGCAGCACCCAGTAAAGCATATTTACCAGGATTTAGTACAATCTGAAATAATGTATAAATATAACGGATAATTTCGGGATTTATTTTTTTTAGTAAAATCATATTTGATGTTTCTTACACTATCTGGGCATAATTTTGAAAGTCCTGAGCCGATAAGTCTACCCCAAGCAGAGCCAATGAGCAAAGAAGGTATGAAAAGACCACTGGACATAGAAAGGCCAAAGGTACATGCGGCAAGAAAAAAATAGAGAACGACGAAAATTGCTAACGTTATATCATTATGAGAACCTGTAAAATGCAGAACTTACAAACGTGCAACGTTATGTAAGATATAATGTAACTTATAACATCATAATGTGTGAAACAATGAATATATATCGTGTGTGAGGATACCTTCAGGATCGTGAAATAAAGATCTCACGCTACTTTCTGGTGTTTGGAACCATAACGCAGCAACTGCACTATATTCTCCATCCTTGCAGTACATATGAATGGGAAATTTGGTAGGATCTGTACCAAGTGGTTTACAGTCATCCAAAAAATAGATCATAGTAAATCCAACTGTTGCGCTAAGCACAGCAACAAAAAGAGCTTCTAACACTTGCAACCATTTCCGTTTCACAAATCTCAGCCGGAAGCAAGTGATTTTATAATTTATATGATTCCAAAGAGCACCCAGAATACCACCTATCACTCCCATTAACATAAATAAGGGTATTTCATAAACTTGGTAAGGTATCGATTCAAATTTTCCCAGATTTAGCAAGCCTGGATATGATAGATCACCAAGGTGCCCATGATACGCGCTAAGAACTATATTCAGAGTGAAGGTAGTAATCATACTCGCAAAAAAAGTCCTCCATGTAAGACTTTGGTTAAAGAAACTTGTACCTTCTTCTAGGCTAAATAAAACTCCTCCTAAAATATTTATATTGCTAATTGAGAATATGCATCTCACATTTTGATTTTATAGACATACTAACCAATGGGTGCACCAAAAGCAGCTGATACTCCTGATGCCGCACCACCAGATACAAAATCACGCTTTTCGTGATCCTCTCTAAAATACTTAAATATTCCTAAATCTTTTTTAAACGTAGTGCTTTTTCCTTGAGATATTCCAGCAGCGATTACCGCTCCTGCATGTATCATTGGTCCTTCCTGACATAAAATCAATCAAACACATAATTTACCATATGATTTATTATCTGACTTAGAATATATCATTCAAGCAGAGACATTGACACATACCTTTCCTCCAGCAAGACCTCCTACCACTGTACAAATGACACCAATAGTTTTTACCACTAATGTTTTAATACGTACAACACGAGGTATTTTAACACCATTTAGATAGCATTTAACCTGTGGAATCCCACTGCCTGCAGCAACTGGTTCTACATAAGCTACTAAAATTGCACCTATTAAAACAGGTGCTAGATTTAATGCTACCCATGTCATATATGGTATCCATAAACATTTTTGTGTTACACATACATCCATATCTATTATTTTATGTGAGGATAAACTAACAAATCTTTTTATGGTATACAGTCAGTATCCTGATTATGTAAGGTATTGTATAAAAGGATACAGAACTTGAGCCAGCCATACTTTATAGTTGATAAAGTTTCTATTGAAATGTCCACGAAACATGCTATGAGTGCAGTACAAATTCCTATCAATAAGAAGATAGACCATCTCGCAAAATTCTTTTTTACAACAAATTTATAGCCTTTATGTCTTTCTTCATCCTGGAGTAGGGAATTTTCACAAGGGTCGTAATCAAGACTCTGTAAAAATATAGGCATAATGCTATATACATATGTAATAAAAATATATCTGTTGTATATGCATGAGATCTATAAATTCAGATATTGGTAAATAATACCTCATAATTGGTTGACAAAAAATTAGTCGCGCCAGGGCTTATCTCACTAGTATTAAGCCTTCTTGAACCGTGATTTGAGACTGTTTCTATGACATTATGGGGGATAATGTCGCCATGGATGAAATTGTTTTGCTAGAAACAAAGTGAGCGAAGAGATCTATAAGCAATGACATAGCATGCAAACAACAATCTCTAAAATATACCAGTGACATTTAATATATACTCTGAACAAATTTTATTATTTTTTTATTAAAATATGTCACATGCAGACAGTGCAATATTATTTTACAATTATCCTACATAATAACAAATCAAATTCTGATATTATAATCGTTTTCATTAGTCTTTTAGTCAGTATATTTTTTAACAGAGAATTTGATAATGTATATCATTTCCTTCTGATTCATTTATGCTTTTTATATGCAGCACTTGCTATGTACAAAAACCTTTTCCTCTTATATGGCAATAAAAAAAAGATAAACAAAACATCCAATTGCATATAGAAGGAATAAAGATAAAATTAATGAAAAACCCAAGCAACGAAACTGTAAAGACACAAAAAAAAATGATATAATAAATATATAATATGATATAATAAAAATTACGAATATTCTCCGCTCTTCCACTTGCCAAACAGTGCGAGTGTCACATGAGGTTAGGCAAAGTTTATAAAGTAACGCAACCTAAATACGAGCAAAGCATTGACACCGATCTTGAAATTCGACACGAACACCGACTCACCCGAAATCTGACATTGACATCCTCATTGGAGTACGATGCAAAGTTGTTCCTGGGCTTCAGTAGCCGTTCCCCGTCATCGTCGTTTACAACGTTATCGACACTGTCATCAACACGGCTGTTTATTAGCACATTTACGTGCGTCGAGGGATCTGTCATTTTGGAGAGACCTTGATTCGTCACACTTGGATTATATTCTATAAACTATTGCTGTTGTAGGTTTGACAGAACTTTACTATGGTTATCTTCATGCCTTTCTCAATGCTATGCCATGGATACATATGAAGAGAAGATAAACACACGGTGTGACCACGTGATTAATACGGTGATTCATGCGCTTTGGATTACGGAAATGCAATGCGATTACGATAAAACGCGCATGCGTCGTTATCGTGAACAGAGCATTTGTCTTTTCGCATTGTCTGTCGTAGGTAGAAGTCTGGTCTGGTAGAACAGTTTGGTCAACCGCACGATTGAATCATCTTCGATCAATTTCGTGGATTGCAAAGGGATGACATTTTTTATTTATTTCAATAAGTGTTTCGAAAGTTAATTTGCTTCAATAATATTCATAAATTGTTAGTCTAAACATGATCAATCGATGAACAATAAGTGAATTATTTTGTTTAAACTACACAGTTTAAACTGTATTGAAACTTTGATATGATATTCCTATTCATCTTGCTTGGTCAATTGAATAATGGTCGATGTAGCGGTCTTGACGAGCAGTAATATTACTGTCAATTGCTGTCAACTATAGTATTACTGTTCGTCAAGACCTCTACATCAACCATTATGTACTGAAAAATAATTATACAATACATTTTTGCGAATATACTGCATAATCCCGGTTTTACTTATTATCATTAACAAAATGCAGGTTGATATCAATTCGTATTTTTACGGAATTCCGAATCATTTGCATCTATAGTTGAACTTGTATTTATTACAGTTCGTAGTTTACCAAAAATTTATAATAGTATATCTTCGTTACATTTCCATTATCTTGTTGGAGTATGCGAATGATTAAAGAGATCCATTTACTTTCCTCCTTTGCCCCTTTCTCTTTTCGCAGATATGTGAAGTATATTTAAAGACGCTACAATAATGGCCAGTAAGTCTAGTGCTAAATGTGCGGTTAGTAGTACGCGTACTGATTTCTTATTACATCTCAAACTATTTGGAATGTCAAGTTTTTTCGGCTACGATAATGCCTATGCCGGAGGTACGTGTTCCAGCACATGTTCACGCGCTGAAACTTTCCGACTTAATAACACTATCTTTGGCTTGCCTCGATCTGTTGACATATTATGTAATTGACATTATATCTTAATTACTTTTTTTACGCCGTTATGCACCAATTAACGGCACGGTCAGTAAATGCCAGATTGCGTTATCGGTAATCACGTACACATGTGCGTACATTTCTTATGCGTTTCACCAAACGGAGTTGAGGGAGGGGGTTAGTTATGCGGAATATAAAAAAGTCTTTGATCGATATACCCTAAAACGATTACCTTTCATCATATCGAACACCTACTGTCAATACGTACTATGCAGTTTGGGACTCGTAAAGGAAGGTTAGAAATAGACGGTTAATTAGAGTCTCTATTTATTTCATCTTCAGTATTAATCGATACGATTGATCAGTCTAGGATCTATTATTTTGAAATGGGTTCTTAGCATGGTAATTTTTTCCACAATGTATAAAATACACGGAAAATTATACGAAATTAATAAACGAATTCAAATTTCGATTTTTTGCATAGAAATGGAAATCTTTGTCCATCCAGTCCACAATAGCTTTTATTTATACCTTTAAGCCATTACCATCGGCGTATTATTATTGTCTTTATTACTTCATGGTGGGTTCCAAACCACCAGAGATATAATAGGCGTATTCTTGAGTTTTTCCCGTAAAGATTTAATAATAAATCTTAACAGTACCACGGCTTCTAGCTCAGATCTTTTGAGCCTTGGCATTTCTGACTTCCAGAAAGAGCGTAAATAGCGTGTGCAGTGCCTCCAGCCTGTCGTCGTCTTCCGTAGGAATGTCCACCAGGGCGCAAACGATATCGACCAGCTGAGGTAAATCACATTCCAGCTCAGATATGTCTAGCTGCGCCTCGTTCAACTTATCCTCGACCTCGGCAGGCCACTGCTGTAGTAGGGCATCTATGTCGGGCATCTGTTTGCTCAGTTGCACGGTGGGCGGATGCTTGTTCCTGTGAAGCTGATTCATGTCTTCGATCCACTTGTCGATGGACTTGCCGTTCTTTTCGGCATCCTCGACGCGCTTTATCACGACCTGCCGCGTGGCACCAGCGCTTCTGCACTGGCTGCGTAACTGCAAGTGCAGCACAGCTGGATCCGATTGATCGGTACACGGCTCGTCGAGGACGGCCAAACCAATCTTGTCCTCCACCCCGTCGGGCCTTGCCACTTTGATGAAGGCATCTATATCACCGACTGCCGGTATGTAGTCCGGGATAAAGGGTATCAGTTTGTAGCTAAGCTCGATCCTCTGCGGCGTGTATCTAAAAACACGCAGTTTCGGCGAATTTTCTTGTCAACAAGAGCGTGCAAAGGCGTAAGAGATCAATTTGTTCGACAAAGATTTGAAAAAAGTTTTATGCCGATTACGTGTGCTTTTTCTCTGCAAATTAATATTTTTCACTAATACAATACCAAAAGAAACTTTGAAAATATTTAATAAAATATGTGTCTTGGTGTTCGATACCTTATTATATTTTGAAAGAGTTCCTTGACCTCCGTGGATACCTCCAAATCCTCGAATTGCTTAGGATCGTAAAGTTCGACCTGTTTACCGGTATTTGTTGCTTGTATGTCGTCATCGTCGGTCTCCTCGCTGTCCGAGGGATCGCTACCGATTCCCAATGATTTATTGAAACTATTATCGTTATCCGAATATCTACAAAAGGCGCAATCTTGGAGCTGATAATAAGGTACCGTAAGATATATAATAAATCTAGGAATTACGCTCCACTGTAAAAATGGTTAAGAATCCGCTCTACACAGAACGTCACGTTCAACGAGTATTGGATACCTTCTAAACTCGTGTTTTCCACGTGGCGAGTGCGCTTCCACGGAACTGGAATTTTCACCGATCACGCCCCTCTTATGCCTCTTCGAGCTGACAGGCCGATTTCCAATAGGACTCCTTATTTCTTCCGCATTTCGTACTTCGATCGTCTCATCAAATTTACTTAAAGCGGATATATTGTGCGTGTCCTCTTCGTCGCTGCTATCCTTAATGTCCATCGTTCAACTGGCAGCCTTTACAAATTACCGATCCTTATGATCGTGATTCTACAATAGCCGATGGGTGCTAGCACTTGTGTAAAATGTAATTGTTCTAACCCTTCTTAGGTCAACTACGAGGAATTACAACGAGTAAAGAAGAGAAGCGTTCTATCTGGTTATTCTTTGCTCAATGTTTTCCCATTGTTTCCATGGTTTCCTTCGCAGTCGATGCGCATCGGCTGCTTGAATGTATCGCGTGTAGTCGTACATGTACAATCAACTGATCCTCGCTATAACTTTAATCATAGTACTGCTTATCATTTATTATTCTAAGGTATTCCTTTATCGCGCATATGTTCATTAGCTTAAATATGATTATTTCTCCAAAATAAGATTTTTTATGAACACGGTGATATCGGAGTTCCGAGTGTTTACTCTATCCGATTTACCCACTTCGAATCTTAACACGAATCAGCATAATATATATCTGCTTAACATAATCTATGTAATATATCTCTATGTTATATTTACTTTTATTGGCAGATATGGGACGATTTGGGTTTAAACTTGATGTATCGCAGTATCGTTAACATGAATCGAAATAAAAGCGTATTTAGTAATATGATAGCAAGTCGTGTGACTTATACGGAGAACCATTACGCTGGCTTGTTGGAACAATAGTTAGACGGGGGAAGTCCGATAATGAAACATATTTACGTCACATTAAACTAGTGAAAGTCTCTACGGGTAGTCCCAAGCGAATCATCTATAGTGAGACGAGGAAGTGATTGTAAGCTGTTTAAGTCGACGATCTACCATTTACAATAATTAAACGTGAGAAAGGTGATCAGGAGACATTTCAGAATAGTTGAATTTAGAAATTTGGAAGGAATTATTAACTTATTGCAAGCATCACCATTTTTTCTATGTAACACGTATACTTTTCAGGTCTCTTCTTTCAAGAATTAACCGTCAATGTTTTGCACGCGAAATGTAATGATGAGTGGAAAATGTTAAAAATTCTCATGCCACGAAAGTTTTGCATCGACAGTTTCGAATTATTTTGTTTACTGAATAATTCAATTAGCGTTATTAAGGCCTGCTTTACAGATCAAAATACGCCAAGCGGTAAAGCGATCTACGTTTTTATTACAGGTGATATAGATATGTGCAGGGCAATAAATTTATGACTTTTACCAGATACGACCTGTTTAAACCTGAATCATTTGATTGTGTCTACCGATAAGGCGTATGTGAAAAGAAAGGATGATACTCCGCAAAATCGATCGGTCATAAAAAATATCTGACAATGAAGTAAATATTTTATTATCAGAAAAGGTACATTACGCAAACGTATAAAATGTCATACCCGATTAGAAATATATAT
>JBCFXI010000352.1:146741-187065 GCA_038496175.1 Ampulex compressa | reverse complement strand
AAGTGTTTGACGCGATACCCTTGAACGCGTTCAACGCGATTCACTTGAACGTGTTTGACGCGATACCCTTGAACGCGTTCAACGCGATTCACTTGAAAGTGTTTGACGCGATACCCTTAAACGTGTTCGACGCGATTCACTTGAAAATGTTTGACGCGATAACCTTGAACGCGCTCAACGCGATTCACTTGAAAGTGTTTCACGCGATACCCTTGAACGTGTTCAACGCGATTCACTTGAAAGTGTTTGACGAGATTGCCTTGAAC
This sequence comes from Ampulex compressa, assembly GCA_038496175.1. NCBI lineage: Eukaryota > Metazoa > Arthropoda > Insecta > Hymenoptera > Ampulicidae > Ampulex > Ampulex compressa. The sequence goes on along the minus strand of JBCFXI010000352.1, from coordinate 186,799 downwards.
GCGTTCAGCGCGATTCACTTGAAAATGTTTGACGCGATACCCTTGAACTTGTTCGATGCGATTCACTTGAAAATGTTTGACGCGATAACCTTGAACGCGTTCAACGCGATTCACTTGAAAGTGTTTGACGCGATACCCTTAAACGTGTTCGACGCGATTCACTTGAAAGTGTTTGACGCAATACCCTTGAACGTGTTCAACGCGATTCACTTGAAAGTGTTTGACGCGATACCCTTGAACGCGTTCGATGCGATTGACTTGAAAGTGTTTGACGCGATACCCTTGAACGTGTTCAACGCGATTCACTTGAAAGTGTTTGACGCGATACCCTTGAACGTGTTCAACGCGATTCACTTGAAAGTGTTTGACGAGATTGCCTTGAACGCGTTCAGCGCGATTCACTTGAAAATGTTTGACGCGATACCCTTGAACGCGTTCAACGCGATTCACTTGAAAGTGTTTCACGAGATTGCCTTGAACGCGTTCAACGCGATTCACTTCAAAGTGTTTGACGCGATACCCTTAAACGTGTTCGACGCGATTCACTTGAAAGTGTTTGACGCAATACCCTTGAACGTGTTCAACGCGATTCACTTGAAAGTGTTTGACGCGATACCCTTGAACGCGTTCGAAGCGATTCACTTGAAAGTGTTTGACGCGATACCCTTAAACGTGTTCGATGCGATTCACTTGAAAGTGTTTGACGCGATACCCTTGAACGCGTTCAACGCGATTCACTTGAAAGTGTTTGACGCGATACCCTTGAACGCGTTCGATGCGATTCACTTGAAACTGTTTGACGCGATACCCTTGAACGCTTTCAACGCGATTTACTTCAAAGTGTTTGACGCGATACCCTTGAACGCGTTCAACGCGATTCACTTGAAAGTGTTTGACGCGATACCCTTGAACGCGTTCGATGCGATTCACTTGAAACTGTTTGACGCGATACCCTTGAACGCGTTCAACGCGATTCACTTGAAAGTGTTTCACGCGATACCCTTGAACGCGTTCGATGCGATTTACTTGAAACTGTTTGACGCGATAACCTCGAACGCTTTCAACGCGATTTACTTCAAAGTGTTTGACGCGATACCCTTGAACGCGTTCGACGCGATTCACTTGAAACTGTTTGACATAACACACCCGTGGAAGCCCCTTTGGCCGATGAGCGTTGCCCCCCCCCCCTTGCCCCTTCGCTACGCTGCCCTCTTCCACCCGTGCTTTCCCTCCTCCCCGCTGTAGGTTCCTCTCCTCCCCCCAAAACCCTCTGGATGCTCGACTACGGCCCCTTACGCCCCTTTTCAAATCCCTCCTTTCCCTCGGAGTTACCCGTCCAGCGGCCCCCTCGGAGTTCTGACGGTGACAGACCCTACCTTACCGCCGCCACCGCCGCCGCCACCGGCGGTATGTAGGTGGGGAGGGTCGAGGGTCGAGGGGGAAGCAGCGAGGGCGCCGGGACGAGAAACGAGCGAGGGAGCGAGAGATAGAGGGACGGCGCGAGGGTACAGAGGGGCAGAGGGGGTTGACGCGCTCGAGGGCCGCTGGGGAGCAGGAGCGGTGCGGGTCGTAGCAGGGCGCGGCGCGAGGAGCACGGGCGGTGCGGAGGGCCGGGAGGGAGTGCCGGAGAGAGCGACGGGAGCGAGGGAGAGAGGGAGAGAGGGAGAGAGAGAGAAAGAGAGAGAGAGAGAGAGAGAGAGGGACGGGAGGGTGGTGCGAGGGAGCGAGAGTGCCGGCACGGCTCGGGGGCCGAGGGGGCGGCCGGAGGTATGGGTGAAACGTAGAGCGAGGTTGCCATGGCTGGGGCTAGTCGGCGGGGCGCGGGGGGAGCGGAGGGGAATGGGAAGCACAGCGCGGAGGCGGTGGTGGCGACGACGTGGAAGGGAGGGGGTCGCCGCCGCGTCGCCAGCCGCCAGTACGCCGTGAGCGCTCGTCATGCGAGGACGTTCTGTGACTCTGTCCGCAAGCGTGCCCGTCTCTCACCGCACGCATCGAACCGCGTAGAAGGACGCGACGAGGAACCGCGAGGGCTCTACGCGGCTCACTCGTACCAGCAGCGGAGCTCTCTATCTCGTCGGGTGTTACTCGCACGGACGGAAGGAGGAGGAGGAGAGGGAAGGAACCGAGGAAAGGAAGTGTACGATTTTTGCCGGTCGAAAGGGCGCGCGGATAAGCGGCGTGCGCGAGCACGCGACGCGCACGAGGATAGTCACCGTTCGGCCGAGAGTCGCCGCCCTTGTTTACCCGTCGAGAGAGAATTTCGACGAGCGAGCAGTTTCGCGCGACCGTTGGAACGACCGCCCCGGCGACCGGTCGGTGCCAAAGTTCGCGGTCGGTCCTCCTCGTGATCGCCAGCGTCGTGGCCGAGGCGCGTCAAACTCGACTCGATCGACCAGCTGATCGCGGCTTACGGAAGTGTCGTGCCGGCTCGATGGACCTTACGGGGATGCATCCCGCGTCGAAACGATCGAATTAGCCGCGAGTGCAAGCCTGTCGGATGGAGAACGTTTTCTCGGGGTGGAAAGAACTCCTTTGATTTCGAACGACACCTGCGGAGTACCCCGCGAGCGCGCGCCTTTTATCGGGAAACATTCGCGGCGCTGCTGCGGTGTACGGTGTGCGGGAGTGAGCTTAAAGTTCGAGGTCTCCGAAGGAAGAGGGACGAAGCGTGGACCGAGACGAGGGAGAGACGGACGAAACGAGGAGAGAGAAAGGAGAAGACGGACCCTCGGAGAACTCTGAGAAAGTTTATTCGCGGTATAACGGCCCGCGGAAGTTCGAGTTTGTCTTCGTTTCGCGAAGACGTGCGAACGGTATCGCGCCATGCGTTAGGGTGAGATCGAGAGACTGCTAAGGGGTAGAGTGAGAGAGAGGGAGAGAGAGAGATACGTTTAGCGAGGAAGGAACGAGTGGAACGGAGAGACTCGCATCGTTGTCGTACATCGGCTCTGCTTTTGTCTCGTATCGCGCGATCGTGCTTGGTGCTTTTCGGGGGCGCGGGTATCGAGCGACGGTGAAAATTCAGTAGGCAGCATACAGGAGGAGCGAGAGGAGAGAACGGAGCGAAGGCAGCGAAGAGAGAGAGAGAGAGAGAGAGAGAGAAAGAGAGTGAGCGATAGTTTTCGCTCGGCGAGGGAGAAGAGAGGACACGTCGGGATTGAATATGTCCGCCAAGCGAAAGGCCACTGCCATCATGCAGCACCACAAGGTGAGTCGAGGATCGGCACAGTATCGCCACGTGATCGGCCTTCTTTCCTCCCCACGCTCGCGCCGCGCTTTCGCAAACGCGCCGAGCGGCCGGCCGAGGGTTAATTCGGCGTCGAGAAAAAGCTCGGGGTGGTCGAGTCGGAGTTCGCGGCCCGCCAGGAGGGTCGGAGAGGAGGGGAGGGTTGGGGAGGGGTGGGGTGGGGCGAGGGCGGAGGGCTGCAAAGCTGCGACGAGGTTCAAGGTTAAAGTTTGTACGGTACGCAAAGTCGATCCGCTCGCTACCGAGCGGGTGGCGGAGGAGGGCAGGAAGGAGGGTCTGGCGTAATTGCAGAAAAATCGTCGTCTTCGGGTACTCATCGTCGATCCGCGCGCTGGAAAGTTGGTCGAATAAAGCCCCATGTTCGTTACCCGAGTTTCGTAACGCTTGGAAATTAGATTTTCCCGCTGCGTCGTACGTCCAGGTTGATTTTTCGTCGTGCGGTACGAGGACCTTGTTCCGAAACTCATTATTCCGCGGCACTACAATTTTTTTTGGAGCACGAGAGAAGATGAAATGCGCAAAAGTTTTAATTGAAAGAGTTACGTGCATTTTGTCGGGAACATGACGGGCCATGGGAAACTTTTCAGAGTCGCGAAACTTGTCTACCGGATACTTAACATACATCGGGATTAAATCTAACATCGTTATCGTCCAATCATCCTTCCGTCCCGTTATCTCGACGATCCGTAAATGGCAATCCGCTTCTGACGGCTAAAGGCGCCGAGTCGACTTTACGAATCACGGATCGCTCGGAAGTCGCGGACGTCGATCGAACCCGATCGTTCCCATCGCGATTTTGCGACACGTTATTGGCCAATTTTGCGGCGCTCGGAGGATCGCGCGAAGGACGAAAAATCGCTGGGTTTGCGTTTCCACGTAACGCGCGCTGCTGGACGCATCGTATCTCGGCGAGTAGTCGTCGATGACGAACCGAGCGCATGCGACTTATCGCGAAATTTTTTCTCCGTCCGGGCCGCGCGAACCGTCAGATTAGACGAGCGTATCTGGGCGAAAGATAATTCTCGGATCGCACCTCAGTCCGACAGCGCTCGATCGAGCACGTGTTCGTTCGCCGCCTTTTCAGCGGCTCTGCCTTTGATTAACGCTCCCGGATAATCGAGGCGTTAACGGCTTTCGGAGAGGCGGCGGGCTCGCGCTTGGTCGCAGCTCCGATTCTTTTTACGCCAATTTATCGGCCCGCATCCGCCTTCTTATTATCCGCGCGAAACGCGCGTAAGTGCTTATCGGCCGGAGCTGCTCGGCCCTCAAACCGCGCGCGATTAAACTGTCATTGCGTCATTTGCACGTCCAACGGTGCCGCCCGTATTTTCGCGCGTTCGTGTCTGGCTGTGCGTATTTACGAATCGTGCCGTGGAAAGAAACGGGATTGGAAAAAAAGGGGCGAAGAGAAGGGCCGCGCGCACTTGTTTTCCAGGGAAATCGTCATAATATTTGCACCGTCTGGCGGCGCCGCGCGCCGGAAGATTTGCAAAATATTTGAACGAGTGGCGCTGGCCGAATATAAAATAAAGGCCCGTAACGCGAGCGTCGCTCCGACCAGTCGCGTACGTTCGAGCGCCCTTTCGATCGAGCGCGCGAGGCTCGTGGGTGCACATCGATTTCCTAGGAGTCGAACGGTCTACGGAAATTCGGAGCACGGATCATCGACGGCGCTAATTAGGAAGAGTCGAGGAACGCGCCGGTAGGGTGAATCGAAAAAGGAAGGATCGTCCTGCGGCGTTTAATGGGTGGCATTTGCCGGGCCATTAAACGGCAGGCGGGGGCGTAGAAAAAGCGGTGGACATACGCGTACACGATCAACACCGCGCCGAAAGGAGGGAAGATCGGGGCGGGAGGTAGGGTAAACTGTAAATACCAGCGGCTGGTTTGGCCAACGCCGCGCTACTTGGATCGATCCGATCGAAATCGAACCGCGAAAGTCGAGTCGGAGTTGAGGCAGGTTCGGGACGTCTGCGTACGTCCTTCTCCCGCTCGCTTCCTCCCTCCTCCTTCGGCCCTCGGCCGCTTCCCCTCCGCCGGCTACGCGCTTCTCTCCCCGCGCCCCACCCTCTCGCCCTCTCGCCCCTCTCGCCCCTCGCCTCCCTTCCTCTCCCTCTCGCGCCGGGTCGATCGAACCTCCTCGTCTCGTTCGCCGCGCTCTCCCTCTTTTGCGGTCCAACAGGTTATATTTTTCCACCGGCATCGCTCTCTCGCTCTCTCGCTCTCTCGCTCCCCGCTCCCCCCCCGCGCCCTCTCCCCGTCCCTCGCAGCGTTTCCCCTCCGCGGCTCTTGCTCTAGCCGTCCTCTCTCGCCCCCCGAGACGTCCAACTTCCCTCCGCAACCTCGAGCCTCGCTACGTCTCGCTTCCTCTCGCGAGGCTGCGTTTTCACGACGGTCCATCTTCCTTTTCGAGTTCTTCCCCGCCTCGCCGCGTTCCGCAACGCGCCGGCCTGACGCCGGATTTAAAACTTTTTACGCCTGCGCCATACGAACGCAATGGGATCGCGACGCGCGCTTAATCGCACCGCTTTCTTCCGCGGTACCTTGAAAAAACTATCTCAACCCTTTGCCGCGTCTTTTATCCCTTTTGCGCGCTTGTCGGTTCATCGCGCGCAGCGTATGCTCCGGTTATACCTCGAAACGCACGGCGGGTCGTCGAAGGGATTTTTTAAAGGCGCGTTGCCGATAAATAGGAGGAGAAAAAGCGGTCGAGAGGTCGTCCGGTCGATCGTCCGCGCACGATCGTAGCGATGCATCGATATCGAGGAGCGCGTTGCCGAGCCGTGCTCGTCGTAGGACTGCAAAATCGACCGGTTCCGGGGTGCGAGAGAACCTTGTAGGGAAACGTGGGTGGACAAAGGTATGCGCGATCGCGCCTCTTTCGCTTCCGCGAGCTACGCGGCTCCCCGGCTCGGCGAATAATCGTGGAGACCGATAAGAATGTACGAGCGATATCGCACCGAGGCTCGCGCGACCGATGCTTCCGTTTCGAGAAATTTTACGACCGCCTTTTTCCCTCTCTCCCCCTGGCCCTCCCTCAACCCTCCTCCGCTCCTTTATCTTTTCTCTCCTTCTCGGCCCTCGCGCACCGCCGTCCCATTTATGTTCCAAGACCTCGCGCTCCTCCCCACTGTCCGCTTCAACTTTTCGAGCCTTTCCTTCGCTCCGGCTTGGCTTTGGAAAACGTGTTCGACATGCGCCAGCGACGATCGAGCTGCAGGATCGTCGATCGTTCGACGTACGTTCGGCTATGGCTCGTACGTTATTCGATACTTGGCGCGTATCCCTTCGGCTATCGAATCGACGTTAGACGCGCGTCGCGAAACAAATGTCGGGCCGATGGGTGGAATTCGAATCGGCCTTTTCGGCTTGGAAACGTTTGGCCATGACGTACCTCGAGCGCTTTCGTGTTTGCGCATCGCGGTCGATGAGTCGCGCGATAAGCGGAGTTGAAAAAACGAAAGGTAAGGCGGCGGTACGCTGAAAGGTCGGTGCTCGCGTCTCCTGGCAGCCTCCGTAGGAGGCCGAAATTTCGCGGGAAGGCGTGTCGTCCCTTTCGGGCGGTGATTAATAGTTACCCGCGTCGCGAATAATTTTGCCAAATTCGCAACCGTCTCGATCCGCGGCGCTCTCATTAGCGCCACCTGGTAACTTCAGTCGGTGAGAATAATTAACGCCGTAATTAAAGCTTATTTTGCGCGCATCTATTTTTCACATAAATTGCGACGAATGGTACGGACGGATGCGCCGGCACGCGATGGGAACTTACGGAAGACTTACGGACGAGCTAAATATCCCGCGATGCGTCGATACGTTAAGAGGGTTCCGGCCACCGGTATTACCCTTTTCTCTTTTTCCTTTTTTTTCTTTCAATCGCTCTAAGCGCATCGCCCATTGCCGGCTAATTTGGTCGAAGTCTTTTAGCGTTAGCCGTTAACCGTTATTCGGCGAGCCACGATGCCGCCCGTAACGCGATGCGATTCTCATTAAGCTCGGTCGTTATCGAATTACGCTCCCTTTCACGGCCGATCGCGACCCTCGCTCGATCGATCATCGAAATCCGCGACGTTTCGCGGGAGGGACGATAAAATCGTGCTACACTCGCGACTCTCGAGCGTCACTGGCGATATCGAAATAAAAATGTTGCCGGCCGGCACGACGGAAGAGCCGCGTTATTCGATACGGGCCATAATTCGACGGGGCGGTTTCGTTTTACGCCACTCGGCGTTTCGAAATGCTCCCCGTTTTAAAACCGTGACCTAGGATTTGTTTTTCCTTTTCGCCGCGTCCGCTTTCCAGCCCGTCGTCGGCCGGATAAAACGCGATCGCAACGACGAGGGACTTTTCACGGTTGAACCTGCACGGTGACGCGAACCGGTGGAGGTGGCTTCTGGCGGCGGCGCTTTCAAACGCGGGGAAGGCACGTGGAATCCTAGCTCCGAACGCTAATGAGGCGTGCGATTCTCTCGTTAAAGGATTAAATTACGGGACGTGGAAAGTCGGTGCGTCGTAAAGCCCCGAGAGTTTCAGATAGTACGCCTCGTTGATTAACCGTAATCTTTTCCCTCTTACCTCCAAGTCCAAGATTACCGCGATGCGAGATTTCGAAGGAAATTTTACAACGGGGTCCCCTTTATCGTACTTTCTACGGATACTTTTACCCACGATCATCCTGGCCTACGTTTCGGTTTATATTTATAAACGGTCAGTTCCCTCCTTTAATCCGTAACGAGACGCCGAAAGTCCACGAATCGCGATCGATCGCGATTAATCCGGCCGTATAAAGGTACGGCAGAACGGCGGACAATACTCTAGGATCAACAATGGTTTTACATCGCGCGCACGTTTCCGTTCTACCGGCGGAAGCGCGATCGGTGGCACGTCGGTGATATTTCGCTCGGAATTGGAAAGAAGCGGGTGGCAAGAAGCTCCGTCCTCGCGCGGCCGGGCTGAAAGGAAAGGAAGGAGTTTGAGCGAGGGGTGCGAGACACCCCTCATATTCCCACCGAAGTAAGGGCCAGTATGGATTTCCCATAAGATCAGGTATGCTGGTGCCTGGAACCGACAATAAGGGTGCGCCGGTGTGCTCGTTCGCTATACTCGTCCGGGAAGTAAGAGAACGCAGGTACGGCCGAAGGGGGAGAGAGAGAGAGGGGGTAGGAGAGAGCCATCCCTTCTCTTTCTCCCTTTCGAGCTACCCCAGGCCTCGTCTCGCCCCGTTTCGAAGCCGTCTGCCTCGCCCGCTGTCTCCTACAGGACCTTTCAAATGCATCTGCCCAAAGCGTCCCCAAGTTCCTCCGCGGCCCTTTCGAACGCGCGCTCCTTCGATATCGCGCAAAGGGGAAACGTAATATCGCGTATCGCGGGTACGACGATTATCCTGTATTCGCAAACGGTGCACGCTATTTCATTGGATGTCGCGCGCGAGAATTATGATAAAATCGAATTTGGATTCGTACGTTCCATAGTCGGGACCGAAAGGTACCGCCCGTATTCGCTCGTCCCTCGTTTATTTGTACGTCCCTTGAATATTAATTCGGAATGCGTAATTCACGATGCGCGTCGCTTGGTAGGAAAAAAAGTGTAGATATCGGACGACGGCCGTTATCCGATCCTAAATCTCCGGGGAATCGATTCTAGCCTCCGTGAAACGTGCTACCGTTGCTCTCTAACCGTCCGCCAAACAGGTTTGTATTCGATGATGCGCAGAATTTGGATGTGAAATTACGGGACACGGCTCGAAGTCGAAACGTTCGTGGAACGTTGCCCACGGTGACACGTCCCTTATCCAGTTCGCATAACCTACCTGCTGCTTTCCTGGAACTACCGATATAATCGCCCACCCGCGCGCTCCCGGCCGTGCGCGCGCGCGCGCGCGCGTGCCAAGTGCAGCGTATACGCTTCTGTCGGACCAGTCTCCACCCTCTTCTACCCTTTTGCAGGCGTTACCCCAAACCGAGTACCCGGTGTTCCGAAAGTACACTCTCCGCTAATGCACTCGGGCTCGAACCACGCCCCCTCATCCTTCTTCCACGACCGAACCATGAACCGCGGTGTTCGCGTTCCGGGATACCCCTAGTACCCCCTTCCTCGGTTATTCTCTCCGCGGTTACTTTGACCGCTCCTTCCTCGGACTCGTGAAAAACATCTTGGTATTGCCGAGCGTGTAAATTTATGGTAAAATGCCACGAGACGATTCTCATTTTTGCAATATCACCGCGATAAAGTCCGCCGCGCGCCGACTCCCGATCGTTTCGTTCCTGGCTCGGGGGAAACCTTTCGCGATGCGCTTTGTTTAACTTTTGAGTTTGCGCGAGATAAATCCAAAGCCGTACAGAGATCGTATTATTATATTTATACGCAACGATAAAATGCGGGGACTTTACATCGATTCCCGCTTTCCCTCCCACGTCGTTTGTCGTCAATTTTCTCAACTACGTAAGATTTCTTCTCCATGGAAATCGCCGAGTTACGGTCATGGCCCCAAAAGATATTTCCCGCTCTCGTACAAGATTTTATTACTTTTCTCCGATATCCTCGAACGCTCGAAGAATATCGCCTCGCGGTTCTCCTCCGAGCGGCCACCCTCTCTCTCTCTCTCTCTCTCTCTCTCTCTCTCTCTCTTTCTCTCCCCCACGAACCTTTCATTTCTCGCCCTCCCGCGAAACAACGAGTGCTGCGCGATATTAGCTTCCTCTACCACCTTGGAGAACCGCGCTTCACCCTCGCGATTCTTCCACGCGGTACATATATTCCTAGCATGGACGATGGCGGCATACGTTTTCCATAATCTCTCGAAGCCCTCGTTCGATCTCCAAATTTCGTCGATCGTACGCACGACCGATTTCTCCCAGGAGAGGACGTACCACGGCGGCTTTCCTCTCGTCGCGAAACCCTTTTTATCATCTCATCCATCGCAACGTCAGCGTCGGAAAGTTTCGTAGTTTCGTGACGGCCGAGGCGCAAGATAGACATAGGCGTATTAGCATGGTACGTGGCGAAACCTTCGGATCGTTCTCCGGGAATCACGTACGGCCGGCGCGACGCGAATCGGAGGAAATGGAATTTCCTACGAAGTAGTCGCGGCCGGGTGGCCCGATGATGGGCTTATCGACGGCGCGCCGGCCTAGTCGTCGTCCTCGTCGTTCTCCTCGTCCTCCTCCTCGTCATCGGCGACGTTCGTCGAGCGCTCTTACGCACACGCTGCCGGGCCACAGAGGCGTATCGCTGCGGTATAGGTGGTAGGCGTGCGTTGATAGCGAGGTGATGTTTGTTGCTAGCCGTCGGGTGATTCAGGGAGCCATCCGTGTCAAGGTACACCGCATCGACGTCCACATGCAACGTCCTGTGTTCTTTTTGCAACGGTCACGTGGCCGCGTTACCGCTGTACGCACACGCGAGCGAGCGGGCCGCGAGGAGTCGCGAATCGAGAGTCGAGAGTCGAGAGTCGAGAGTCGAGAGTCGAGAGTCGAGAGTCGAGAGTCGAGAGTCGAGTGCCGAGAGCCGAGAGCCGCGAGCCGCGAGTCGAGTGGCGAGAGGCGGAAGGAGGAAGGAGGAAGGAGGAAGGAGGAAGGAGCGGCGGTCGGAGACGCGGATGCGCTCGTGCGCTTTTTGTCCTCGGCGAGCCACCGGCTGCGGACGCAATGCCGCGAGCCGATCTACGCTACCTCCGTTAGGCGATTATCTTCTGCCTTCGCAATTTTGTACGGCTCCGAGAAGCGGTGCCGTAAGCGGGAGCCGACCCGCGGGTATTCCTTCGATTTCTTACGTTCGAGGGACCTTTGCGCGGACCTCCCGCGATTCCGCCTCGACTCTCGGGCTCGAGGAACGGGACGAGCCGACTCGAAGGACGAGGAAAAACTAATAATGATCGTCGCGGCACCGTGGATAAACGTTGGGACTGTCTCCTTGGAAGATATCCACGTCTCGCGACCCTAAAATCGTTCGCTCGGCGTATGCGTGGAGAAAGAACGTGAAGCTGCGTAGGTCGAAAATACCGTAAAGCGAGTAAATTTTCTATTCAAATTCTATGCGTATAAGCGGAATAAAAGTCACGAGATGCAAAATTATCCCCTCGCGCGCCCACTCGGTTCCTTCAATTTCCAAAATCACTCGTCGCTCCGCGATCTTTTTAGCATTTCGCGGTTTTGCGATAACCGACCTTGGAACGATCGACGGTGCACTTTGAAATCTGTAGGAGCCCCGTTTTCCTCGCGACCGTCCATACGGAATGTACGAGACGTACCGTGCGACGCACGATCTCGGTGCGAGTCGTGCTTGGCAACGGTCATTGCGAAGTCTCGACGACGGAAGCGATTCAGCAGAGTAACGCATCGAACGTTTTCGGAGCGACTGGATCCGGCGATAGATCGCACGCCTCTGCCGGAGAGTTAGGTTTCTCGTAAACTCGGAACCGAGACGTTTATGCAACGATTCGGCTCCCTACGTGCGGCCCGGATACGCGATTCGGTTGTAAATTACGCGACACCTAGAGCGCGTTCGACGAAAGAAATCGCGGAGCGATCGCGTACGACGACGAGTCTATTACGGCGCAGGCCAGTTTTTGCGGCGAGAATTTATCGATGGACGGAATGCGCCTTATCGATGTGCAATAATACGTCGAGGCAGGTGACACGGTAAAATATGCCCAGGACTGGCGGACCCGCGCTTCGCGCGTAATTTTAGTCGCGCGTAGAAGGAGATAATCGAATCGAGCGCGGAGTGGCAGATCGCGTTTTTAGAATGACCGAGGATTCTCTCGGCTGGAGAGAACACGGTAAAAGGAGGTACGAGGATGCCAAAACGCTTGCCTCGCCGCCCGCCGTTGGGTGCGATTATTTCGAGCGAGGCTCGCTCTGCGGGAAATTGCCAACGTCGCCTCGACGAAGGATCGTCCAAAATGCGCAGAGGTCTATCGAAGAGTCTCGTATCTCGTACCCCTGGCTCACGGATCTATGACTAGACCGACTTTGAATCATCGACCGGTTCGAAGGTCGGCCAGGGAAAGGGTCTAACCGACCCCGTCTTCCTCGCGATCGAGTACCGGACCCATGGAATACCGGCCGGCTGACGACATTGTTTGCGATCCTTGAGAGCAAAACCGTCCAACGATTCTCGCCCAAACACTCCGTCCGCTACCTGAGGCGAGAAACCGTAAGATCACTCGTGGATGGTCGCGTAGAATTCCTAGAAACAGACCTACCGGACACGTTGCAAGACCGCAAAGCGTTCCGCGCATTCCGCCGATCGGATAGAGCCGCGACCCAGGATTACGCGAAAAAACGACGTATCCTCCGAATCGATTACGTTCCAACGGGTACGAACCGCGTCATTGAAATATTACGGACACCTCGATCCGCTTTCATCGACGTTCGCCGAGGAACCGCGGATGGACGTCCATCGATCACGGTTCCGCCAGGCATCGCGAGGAACGTGGGAGCAGAATCTTGGACCATTGCCGGACTCGATCGAGGTTTGCCGTTGATAATCGAGGAACGGTCGTAAAATCATCGTAGGCCGATCGGAGGGGAGAATCGCGGGAGGCGGAAAGAGGGGAAGGGGGTCGGTCTGCCAATAATCGACGCGGGGGGGAAGACGCGCGTGTGACTGCACCCGGACAATTTCTGGTTTACTTCAATTATTTAGGTAAAAGGGTAGACGCATCTGGCACGATATCGGCTGCCTCGGTCGCCCTTCCGACCCTTCGGCTGGCTGTCAGTCAACCGGATCGGCGGAATCGGTCGAGTCCTGAAACTTGTACTCGCGATTACTCCGGTAGTCAATTAGCGGAGAGTGGATTCGATTATTCTCGAGTAATCCGCGCTCCCGGACCTAGGACAACCAAAGGGCCCTTGGGTGTGCGGCGTATCGGAAGGTAATTCCGGGTAATCGACGGGGACTCGAGGAGGGGCGCGACGTAGGAGCCGACGGGCCAAGGACCGATCCAAAGATAGGTATCGCGAGCCAGGGATCTTCCTCGCTCCCTCTCCGACCCGCCCCCCCCCTCCTCTCCCGCGGACGTAATTCGATTTGTCCCTAAAAATATCACGGGCCCCCGAGCGGAGGCAGCAGCGATCGCACCGAAAATTGACGATCGCTCGGATCGAGGCCGGATGCGACGCTTCGTTGGTAATTACACCCAGCCCGTGGATTTTCATTATTCATGCGCATAGGTACGTGGGTAAGCCTCGAGGTTGCTCCCACCTTTGAGGCGGAGCGAGCCGAGTGGAGAGACGGAGACGGAGACGGAGACGGAGACGGAGACGGAGACGATCCAGGAAATTACGGGCGAAGCCCCGTCTGAAAGGGGGCTTCGTTAAACGCGGAGCGGTGATTTTTTAATGCGGGACTCGATACGGGGGAAGGCCGGCCGGGCGTAGATCGATCGGGAGAAAAAAAAAAAGCGCGCTAATGCCGTTCCAACGAATAATCAGATCCTCATTATCCTTTAAAAGGTTTTTCCCGCGATAACGCGATTTGTGCGACCGAGAGCCGGAAAGTTCCATCGGCGTATCCCTCAAAGATCGCGCGCCACCGGCCGAGGTTTTGGATTCCAATTAACGCGATCCTACCACCTTGTTATCCCGCGAGTGCTCGCGAAGGCACTCAAATTTAAGCGCCGTAACGCACGCGCCGGCTTTCCGAATGTATTTGTATACGCGCGAATACGTGTATGCGCGTATAAAAAAAGAAAAAAGGGGGGGGAAGAGAATTGGAGGAAAACAATTTTATATAGCGGTGACAGTGGTGCGAGTACTTTACAGGGCGCCACTAGCCACCGGTACCCAGACGCATATATATGCATATATGCATATATGTGCACATACCTGTCCGATTTCAAACAAGGGAGCACACACGAGGGGTCGGCGGTGGCAGGCTACATTGGGGGTTGCGGTGTCAATAATACATCGCGCTATTCGTATATAGGTGACTCCGGCTAGCGGCGATTCGAGAGACGCTCGAATACGAACAAGAGAACTATCGATCGGCCGTAACGACGTTCACGGCTGCGGAGGCGATAAGAGTATATCCTCCTGGCACGGACGACCGAGACACGTACGCGATCGAGCATTATGGAATTCCGCGAGATTTCCTCGAGAATGCCCATGAGGGGAATTCGATCGTGGCCACCTCCTCGATCCCCCTCTGGGAAGCGCGTCGAATTTCGGCCAAAACGAAAGGTAAAGGGCGACGATGCGGGAGGGGGAGGGGGAGGGGTCGGGAGAGGAGAAAAGGAGGACGCGGAGCGAAATTACCCCGGGCCTCTCTCCGGCAAGAGCATTTCGTTACTACGAGTGTGGAATTTTTAATGGAATTTCAGGCCGGTCCCGGGCGAACAACGTGGCAACGAAATTATTATTTTATTCCCTGAACTTTACTCATTTCCCTGGTCGTACCCATCGTCGTGCCTCCCTCGTGACTACTCACTGGTCGAGTTTACGGTTCTCCCTTCCCCTTGACGAACACACACGTACGGCGGACGGGTAGGTCCGTTGAGCCGCGCCTGCGGTACATATATTAGCACGTTCCACGCACACTCGCGCGCAAGGGCCGGCGTCCAACACGGGCGCACGGACCTCCTCCGTGATATATGTCTGGCTGTACGTGGCGGCTGAGTGGAGTTGTGGTGGACGGGTGGGTGGCCATGTGGGCGGGTGGACGATAGTTTATTCAGCGGATTATTGACGGGTGGTGTGCTCGGGTCCTACATGCCGTACGGTACACTCAAAATAGCCCCCGGTCAACCCCTGACGGTGGCATTTGAAATATCGACCTTTTCGAATTTATTCGGGAAACTCGATACCCGAGCGGCGCGATCGAATAAGGTCGGTCGCGATAATGAAGGTTTACCGGTCTTTTTTCCCCCTCCGCCTCTCGATATGCCCTCCGCGCTTTCGCGGGGATAGTCGCGCCGCGGGTTAACGTTCCGCGGAATTTCGCGAACGGCGGATAAGGGGGCGAAAATACCGCGACCCAGATCGGTACTGTTCCATCGATTCCACGGGGACACCGGGATCGCTCGTTACTACCGAGTAACGCCCGCCCGTCCTCGGTGTTTCGGGAATCAGATTTTCCGTAATTCAATTTAATTTGGCTCCGCGAGGAACGTATCAACGGGATTGGGTTCCGCGCGAGATACCAGCATGCGCGACCTATTCTTATTCTCATCGATTTTTCTCGGCGGCAGCGCATTTCTAAACGAAACCGAGCTTTCGGCGCGTTAAGGAGTTTGCGAGGTTCGAAGAAACGGTCTTGACCGACACGCGGAGCGTCCTCCTCGGAATCGTCGAATTCGAGGAGATTCGATCGAAATATCCTTCCCTCGAGTCTCGGAAATTCGAGCTGTCGTTCGAGAGTCGCGACTTTCCGTCTCAAATTTTGAACGAGCCCTTCGCAATGGCCAGGAACGACCGTTGTGAAGGAAAAAAATTCGTTCGAACGGGGTTACGGTTCTCGCGTTGGCTCGATTCTTTGCGCTTCGATCGGAATGGATAGAGTACGTCGGATCCATAAAAATACGGATTATCGTTATCATCGGTATTTCGTTCGTTTTGTCCGGTAATTCTATTTAGTTCCCGTACGATAAGGTCCACTAATCGTATTTGTATAATTTTCGATGTTGCAACCTAGCGTTATTCGAGGCGCAGCGTTGACTCTTCGACGATCGCTCGCGCTCGGGAAATATTCTGAATTTGGCAGCGAATACGTTTGGCGTCTCCGTGCTTCTCGGATTCCGGACGATACTTCGACGCTCGAGTCGCCAGTGCGCGTACCCCTCACCGCTGTGTCTCTCGTCCGAGTTTTTTATACGCGTACAAGCGGAACACTAGCGCCAATTAACTCGTATCCTCGCGTGATATCGCTTATTATCAAGGTGAGACGTCTGGCGGGAGTGCAAAAAAAAAAAGAAAATACGCCAAAGCGCAGAAAGCTCCAATTATTTCCTTCGGACCGACGTAAATAACGACAAGATGTTCGCGTACGATCGACGTTTCTTACGACGAATAAGATCTAGGGAATAATCGTAAAAGTGGCGCGCTCGTTCCATTCGTTTTGGAGCAGAAAATAAATTCAAAGGCGGTGTCGCTGGACGATTATCTTGGGCGTTTGGTTGTACCGGGATGAAATTTATGTGGAACTTGGAAAGGAGAAGTAGTCATCAAATTGTCATCAACAAGCGCGAGAACTGTGATCCGACGATTTTAATCGATCGTCATCGTCCAGCTCCGCAGAGCGAATGCCCTCGGATTTCTCCATCCGCGGAGGTTTAACGAATAAAGAGCCCAACATTTTCCGCTCAGCCTCAATTTGGTAGCTAGAAGCGCCGCAAATTCGACGATTTGTCGAGGACAGTTTGGCGAACAAACCTGGGTGTCCGGTCGCGGATGCACGGAAGCCCCTTTCCCTCACGGCCGCCTTTTTGCACGAGCACAGGCGCCTCGGTCCGCTCGTGCACTCGCGTGATATCGCGCATTATCAAGGTGAGTCGTCGGGCGTGGGGCGGGGAGGGAGGGAGGGAGGGAGGGAGAGAGGGGGGGGGGAGGGCAGGGAGGGGCGAGTGGGGCGAGAGGGGGAGCGTGCGGCGGCGGGAGAGTGGGACGGAGGGGTGTAGGGAGAAAGAGAGGGAAAAGGGAGCGGGGCACCTTTTTCATCCGGTGCGGGCGCGCGTTAAGACACGCACCGAGAGCAGAGGCGTATTTGGACGCGTGCGTGCGCCGTTTCCACGCACACAGTCACGTGTGGCCGAGTTGATAGGGATGCCCGTGTGGGCCCGCGTAATTGCCGGCAGCCAGGCGCGGTGCTACCGACCACTTCCGGTCCGCGTATCCGCTACTGCATGCACCTTCCTTTTGCACCGAGTGCATCTGAAAGCCGCGCTCGTAAAGGAACGGGGGCCTCTCGAAAGGAAACCGGCCGAGGCCGCGGATGCTCAATCGCATTAACCGCGAATTTCATTCGGATTTTTTGATCGAGTTAACCCGCTGCCTTTGCCCTTTGCCCTTTTCTCCATCCGCCGGTGAACAGAGGACGAGGATTATTAGTTTTAGAGCGACGACATTGTTGGCTCTGCTTCGTCGTCTCGCCGGGGTACGATTTTCGGCCTGAAAAAGCCGCTGGCGCTCCACGAGATTCATCCTCGCCGCTATCCGGCTTTCGCCGATGATCCGATTTCAATACGGTATACTCCTATTAACGGACTGGGCTGCTCGGAGCGAGTCTGGATTCCTGGCTATCCATACATCTTTGTTTACATCGGCGACAATCTTCCCTAACGATGTCCCTTCCTCGGTTTCTCGCTCCGATCTAACTTTCGAACCGATTTTCCTATTTACGCTCGACGCTTCGACGAGAGGCTCGCTCACCTTTGCGAAAGCGGAAAATTATAATATATATATATACTAAAAGCATCGATTTTGCGACGCGCGTCGAATCATAATTTCGTACGTTTCTCGACCAGTATCGCAACCTGCTAAAATTTGTTCCTTTACCACTACAACGTGTGCCTTGGCGAGTATATTCGGTGATACGCGGGCTGTAATGCGGTGCTTTAAATCCAGCGTTTGATCTTTCAAAGAGAGAAAGAGAGAGAGAGAGAACGAGAGGGAGAGAGAGAGAGAGAGAGAGAGAGAGGGAGAGAGAGAGCCTTCGGTGGCCGGTTACTTCGTTTCACCCGCGAAGGTTTTTTTTACGAGCGCAGTTCCTTTCGAAAAGGACCATCTCCGAGCACAGGCTCGGTGCAATTTGGCACGGCAGCGCCGCTGGCCGTTCGCAAAATAAATATGCATGATGTTATTAACACGCGCAATACACTTTGAGGAGAGAGGTTATCAACGTGGCCGCGGAGCGTGCAGCAAAATTGGACCGCGTATTCGGTGCGACTGATTTATCCTCTACGCGATTTAGATGCTTACGGCCTGCTCGCGTTGCTACCCGGTTCTTGGAAAGAATTTTAAAAGCGGACGTTTAGCGCCCGATATTTTTGCGGGCGTGCCTCCGCCATTGCGCCAAAGTACGGCACCGCGGCCTGGCGAAGCTCCCCGATAAACCGATGTCCCGATGAAAACGCCGGAACGTAACAAAACCGAGTGATTTGCAATGCTCCGCGATGCCATTTTATTCGCCAACGCCCATTCGAGGTGGCTCAAAAAAAAATTAGTCCCCGAACAGGCGGAAGCAGAAGCCTATCGATCATTTCGCGCACCAAAAATATCGGACAATCCGGCAAATTGTTCGCGCGATCTCTTGTCAGCATCGAGCCAGGTCCTCGCCGATTTACGCGTTACCAACGATTCCGATTCTCTCTCGTCTCGAGCTCGCGAAGAAGGAACACGTTATACTTTTCACCGCGTTCTCACATCTTCGGTCATCTCCGGGCAATTTGTTAAGGCTCCACGCTATCGCTCCAGCCTCGTTCGGAAAGTATTCTCGATTCTTCAAAGCCCCCCCCCCCTCACCCAGGGGGAAATAACAGTTAAATTCATTTCCCTCGTCTTCCCAAGGACTCCTCGTGTCTGGGTTACATCGAGGAACCTCCTCTAATTTGACGTAGGTCGATTATCAAAATTGCGAGAGAAAGGGGAGGGGTGCGGTGCGGTCTCGTTAACGAAGGAAATTGATGGAGGAAATCAATCGGCGGCAGGCGGTTCTTTCACGCCGGTCTATATTCGTTCTCGAAGCTGCGGAGGGATCGGAGATATCCACGGGCTTGCGAACGCTCCGCATCCGTATGCGCGGCCGAGGGTGACGCACAAAGTCCAGGGGCTTTGAGGCCCGTCCGTGTGTCGGTGGCTCGAGGTACGTGCGTGTCCTTGGCTGCATCCAAGCGTCCCTCCGTGTGGGTGTAGGTGTGCGCCTGTGCGAGGGAACCGGGAAGAGAGCTAACTACATACAACTGGAGGTTTCGCGCGAATCGATGGCTAATAGCCTCCCCGCTGTAATTAATGCAACAAGTTGATACCTAACACTTATCTACGGCTACGTTACCGCAGCTTTAACGGTTAACCCACGACCAGTTTCGAAACGAGTCACGCGTGGGTCTACACATGGGCGCTAAATACGAGGAGGGTGGCGGCTTTTCGATCTGGCGCCGTTCCTGGTTTCTCCAATTTCTTTCGGTCTTGCCGCGTCTACTTCCGCGAACAATGCGGGCACGATATTTCGGTAGAAACGAAACGTCGGCCCTTGATTTTGGATTTTTACCATCGTTGCTTCACGAGCGGACTGCAGTGTGGAGCGTCGCGTTAGAGTAATTTGTGACAGTGAGGAGCGGCGCTATACTTATTCCAGGCCCGATGGTAGGCGAGGAAATGACGCGCATACGCGTACAAACGAATGACACGGGTACGGTTTATTTTTCGGACGCGCGCTTTGGTTTTCCTCGGAGGTTTTCGTTGTATACCGCCGATTCGAGCGGAGGAATGCCTATACCGACTTTTCCACTATCGGAAGTACGTTTTGGATTTTGACCGCCTCCCAACGGAGATTTCGTTACTCGCCAACATTCCGCGGTTACTTTTACTCGGCCCGACCGAGTCCAAGAGAAAGCCCGATACTCGAGTACAAAATGTTCAACGTAAGAGTCTTGCTTCGATCCTCGCGAACCAAACTGGCCGGCGCTTTGGTTTCCGCTTTGGCAGGCCACGGCCAAATTTCTAAAGCGATAGCTCCACGCAGGTACTCTTAGGCGACAACGTATTCCGCGAGGGCGATAGCCGCCCCCTGGAACGACGAACGCCGTTCGTCAAATTGCTTTTTCTCCCTCTTTACGATAACGTCCGCTTCCGTGCTCGTCGCCAAAGTGGCGCAGCCGTGCGAGCCGCGGGAAAGAAACGGGGATTGCACGAAAGTCGCGGGATTTATGCGGCGGCGAGAAACGAATGTGTTTTGTAAACTCGATGAAAAGGTACCGGGTCGCCGTCCCCCCGTTTTTGATTACGCGGAATTGGGAAATATTCGATGGCATCCGGACGAATTCTCTCGTAGCCGGAAAAGCGGATACGGGAGGCATAGTTATTGGTTACGCGCTATAATTGATATTACACGCCGTCTGCACTGAAATTTACTCGCGATTCCCGGTGTTCCCTTGCGCGGCTTCTCGATCCTCCGTTCGGCTAAAAACTCGGATAAAAATATTTACGATTAAAAAGCAGGATTCTCTGAAAGGGGGAGAAAGCCGAGGTCGATCTCCGGCGAGTGGAAGGATAACCATTCCGATGGCGGAAACAAGGAGTAAATTCGAGGAGGCGCGGTACGCGTCGTAAAACATCGAGCCTCTCCAGGGTCCTGGGCGAGCTGCGAGTATCCGACACCGATCTCAATAGAATTCCGCCGTAGGTAATTACGCGAGCACCTCGTAATTCCCAGGGAGGGCACACCGGGGTGACCCTTTTATCGCAACGGCCGCGAGTAAAGAGGCTTCGCGAAGTTCTATAGGCGCCTAACCCCGGATTTGGCAGGCCTCGCGGCCACCCTCGCCCGCGCCGGGCATAAAGCCGACCCCAAAAGTGCACGGCTATGAGGACACACAATTAGGGAGTCGTACACCCGCGGAAATCCCGGCCAATTCTTAAGAACCTTCCGGCGGGTATTAAGCGCAAACCCTCTTTCCGAGGCGGGCCGAAGATTGGCCGAGAGACGTGGCCGGAAGCAGGCCGAGCGAGGGGCGCGGGCGAGGGCCGGGGGGCTGGTTTTGGCTCGGAAATGGGTCTTGGTCGGAAGTTTCTGGCAGCGCGGGCAGGCCAGCGGCCTCGCTCTGCCGAAGACGCGGACGCACCTGCGCTCGCGGCGACGGCGACAGGGACGAGCGGGGCCGAGGAGGGCGCGAGCGAGGCGGGGCGGCGAGGCTCGGGGGGATGGGCTCGGCATATAATTACCGTTAATTGAATTTTCAGTGGCTACCGTCCAAGGCAGCACCTACGAGCGATTCGAAAGGGTGGCCCAGGCCGCGCCGCTCCCGAGGGCTCGCCGCTCGTTATAGCGCGTACGCGTCTACGTATTCTGCAGGAACGACGGGCGCGTCGCGTCGCGGGGCTTAATGCATCGGGAAATTATTGCGCCGGTATCTCTGGAGGCCGAAATCGTTTTGTCGTCGGCAGCCCCTCGAGCGGAACCTTCTCCCCAGCCTTCTCCTCTTCCGCCAGCCTTCCCGCGACGCATCGCTGGCAAGGCGGCCGCGAGCTCCTCGCTAACCCCGTCCTCCGCTCTCCCTCGCGGATGAACGGCCGAGTTTTTCAATTAGCGCAAAACACGATCGCCATCGGGGAGATTAGAAGTCGCGGAACGTATCGCGGGAGCGGCGGCACGCATGGCCGGGCGCTGGGCACGGGCCCGGAATTCCACTATGACCGAATATCAAGCGAGCCGGCAGGCTGGTCGCGCATAATTCAATTATAATTTCAATTAAACGAATTGTTTTAATTGATTTAATTTTTCGATGTCTCGTCGAAAACGTTACACGGCCCGGCCAATGACGGGGCGCGGTTTAAATCGCGAAAGCGGGGCGGTCCGGCCGCCGATGGAAAATGTAAAATATTGGCCCGCTGTACGCCGGGAAATTAAATTTATTCCCCGGTTATTGCTCCAGAACAATGAAAATCGCGGTCGAGCTAGCGCTGCGCCCGTGCCCGGCATGTACCGTCCCGAAATATACCCTCGCTCACCGGGAAAATCATTTTCGAGCCGTCGAACTTGTACGCGCGGCCTCGCGCGATTCCTCTGCCCGGAACTCCCCCCACACCCCCACCCCACTCCCCCACTCTCCCCTGCCCCCCTCGCTCGCCCTCCCGGCCGCCAAGCAATTCCATCGAGAGTCGGTTTACGATCCCATCCCGGGGCCGTAGCTCGATTTCTTCCGCGGCGTTACAACCGGCACGTGCATTTCGTTTGGCGAATGTCAGAGGTAACGTTGCCCGGGGAGAGTTTTTCGCAGGAAGCTGCTGCGCGCCCGAGGTGATAGGGGGGGGGGGGGGAGAGATGGCGGGGGTAAGGATGGAATGAAAGCCGGCGCAAGGACTTTCGTGAGAGAAAAGGGAGCGCCGCTCTGGAGTGCGGGAGGGGAGGCGGAGAAGGAGGAGGAGGAGGAGGAGGAGGAGGGTGGGGGTGGGGGTGGGGGTGGGGAGGTTACTTTTATCGTTTGACCAGGAAACCATGCTGGCTTCGAAGTTAATTAAAAAGCGAGGGAGACGCCTTTTTTCAGGGCTTGTACGCGCCGGCATCAAAGCCGCAAGAAATTACGCCCGCTCGATATTGTTCTTCGGACTTTGCCGGGCGACGGGCGCCGAGGAGATCGGCGGAGATGCTCGATCTTGAACGATGAATTTCGTTCCTCGACACACCTGACGACCTTTTCTGCCTCCCCACCCGTGCGCCACTTTGGTGAAAGAGTCCTGCCGGTCTCGGCGTTGCCTCGAACGGGCACGAACGACCGCGCGAGGCCGACCTCGCGATCGAACCGCGTCCGATCGTCCTCGCTTTTTCCCGCGCGCCGTCGCTCGTCCTTTTAAAAACCATTTTTTCTTATCCCCCCTCACCGCCCTGCCGCACGGCCACGCCGGCCGAGCAAGATCCCTTCGCGCCCTGGAGTACGATGCTCCCCTCCGGCTTTGACGAGGAACCTTTACGTTGAATCACCGCTTTGTGGCAACTAATTGAACCGTTTCTTTTTGCTTTCAGGTAAGTCCATGCCAGACGAACAAATTACCGCGTCACCGAGTCTTACGCCGGCAAAAGGAGCGAGTCGGCCGTCAAAGGATCTCGAGGTACTTCGCGTACCCTTTCGTTTTTCCTCCTCGACGTCATCGTCGGTATCGCGCGAGACCGTACTTAAATTTCGTCTCGAAGAGAGACCCGCTCGTCGCGCGTCTCGCCGTTTTCGTAAATGCTCCGTGTCGCGAGGAGGACGCTCTCCTCGTTCGCGGTGTTTGCATCCGGCAGATTTTTCGCTCCCCGTGGTAGCGGCAAAGTCATTCGGAAGAGGCGATCGGGAGTGCGGCAAAATTGAAAATTGCCATAATACGCCGGTAGTTACGGTAATGCCCCGTAATATCGGCGCACGCGGGCACGAGGCGTTGTTTCGAGGAGATTTTTATGCCGAACTTACCACCCGTGATGCACGGTGCCTCGCACCATCGGCAGAAGTGCCTATTGGCCGCTCGGGAGAAAGTATAGTAATCTATTGGCAAGCGGCCGATTACTCTCCGTGGTAGCGGATTAAAAAGCAGTAGGTATCGCGGAGCCGCGGTAGGCGGGAGCCCTTAGGACTTCTCGAAGAGATCCTACGGAAGATTGCGGCCGCAAAGGTCTGTCGGCTTTAGTACGGCGCCAGCACACACGCTTACCCGTGCTCTTTTCTACCTATATCCCGTGCATTCGCTCGTGTTCTACCTACGTCACGGGCCTATTTTCGCGCCGTAATACGGTGTACCGTTTAAATATACGGTTATATTCGCAGTGCGGACGTGTAATACGTACGTTAAATATATGCACGCCGTTGAAAAAGCTGGCGCAAGCATCTAAGAGTGCATAATGCCCGGTCAAAGGAAAAAAAAGGCGCTCGGTTGGCGCAGGACGGCAAATCGGGACTCTGTCGGAGTAAAAAAGTATTTCCCGTTTTGGCGCTGCCGTTTAATCTCCCATAAAATCTCTCTTCTCCGACAAAAGGCCATTCTATACGTCGTCTGGCCATTTTAACGCGAGCTCAACGTTTACGCGTCGTGCTCCACGAGGGATCATCGGGTTACTTCGAATCGCCCGACGGAATATTTCCGTTCGCCTTTGTACGTTCGATAAATCGCATATTAGCCGCGTGCACGCCAATTCTTTTGAATGGTTCGCGAAAAAATTGAAAGGATTTGGATCGGAAGGCCGCGGTGGCCATACGGCTGGACTTCCTCCATCGTCCCCGTTCTTCTCCATCGCATTCTCGAAGCGGGAAGTTGCTCTTCGCGCCAACAACGTTGATTTGCGAAGCACGAATGCGTCTTCCTGGCCCCTCGGAGAATACCGCGTGCTTCAAAGTTCTCGAACTCTTTCAGCGGCCCACCTCTCCCTTTTCTCGCGCGCGCTCAACACCGTCCCTTACCCCCGCATACCCTTATCGTAATGTCCCGCTTCGCGCTTCATATCGCGGATTCCAAAAATCATCGGTCGTCCGAGATTCGTAGGTCTCTCGCGGAGCGTTCGCTTCGCAACGTGGAACGAAGCTTGGAGGGGAGAGCCGAAAGAAGCGCAGGAAAGCGCGATCTATAATAGAACCGAAAATAGAGGGACGCTGGCGGTCGATATTCGCAAAGAAGCGGAAGGAGCACGCGGAAGCGTCAGCGCCTCCGCCTTACTCTCGCCTTGGCATTTTATCAATAACCCTGCTACGTCCGTGGCCGGTTTAATCCGACACCCGCGATTAATCGCACCGAACTGGCACCGATCTTATTCCGGGTAGGACCGCATCGATCAAGTTCTCGCACGGTCACGGCTCGGCCCCCGCCCCCCGCCCCTCGCACCCACACCCGCACCCGCACCCTCCTCGCCTCGCCTCGCCTCGCCTCCCCCCCCCCCCCCCCCCCCCCCTTTACGTTATTACGACGAGGTGGAGATAACCTATCGTGGTTAATATCATCGATCCGGCCACGGCCCTGCACCGGACCGTTTTGCATTTCGATTACGCACGACGACGCAGGGGGAACGACGAGTTCTCGGCGCGGACGGAACGACGTTGATGCATACCGCGGTCGAGATGCGCCTATCGCCAACGCCGATGGACACAATAATCGGCGATCGATGTCGCGTCCTCGGCCGGAAGGTACTCTTTTATCGGACAGGGTAAACACTCCTCTGATACACCCGATAGTTACGGACGCTGTTTTCGCTGTTACGCACAACTTCGGGCGCGCATACTTGGTTGTCGCGACATTAGGATTACGCGCCCCTACCTTGGAACATCCTACAAAAAGGGGAACGATAAGACGATACGTTGACTCTCGATCACCGAAGCGGGCCGCGAAGGTATTGAAGATAAAAAAAAATGCACCGTCATGAATATCGATAATTACTGTAAAAAAAAGAAAAAAGCTGGAGACTAGAGGTCTTTGGACTTGTACGGGGGAGATCCGAGTTCGCATCTCGATTTTTTCCACGCCACACGTACACCGTAACTCTGCCGATTCGTAGTCCACCTCGAACGGTAGATCCTGGTGGTGAAAATAAATCGAGGAGGTGGAAGTACAGACTCGTCATTTTGGCAACATCGACAGCTCTATCGGCGAGTGTCGTCGATAGGTATCGGCTCGGTCTGAACGCTAATCGCAGCAGGAGCGCGCACGAGAAGAGCGCGTCGTCGACGTGGCCGCTAATTGAAATCTACGACTTTGAACTTGGGTGCAGCGAGGAGCAAAAGGATGTCTCGGGCCGCGAGGGGCCGAGAGGGGCAGAGAGGGGCCGAGAGGGACGATATTGACGAGCACGGCCGATAGCACCGGCACACCGTGTGCCAATAACCGACGATTTGTCGCGCGATCGCTAATCGGTGATTACCCGTGTCTCGGCCGACTACCATGCGGGTTCCCTCGCGTGATTTACGCGCCGAGGAAGGAATTTATGCCGAGTCGCTTAGGCCCAGACGTCCGGTGACGCGGCCTCGCTCGATAATGATACGTCGAATCCGTTTCGCTCGTCCATCTTCCTCGTTCGGCCGCTCTGTCCGACTCAATTTCGGCCTAGGACTTTGATTTTCGCCCCTCTCGAACACCTCGCTTCGACTTTGGACGTCCGCACTCCGGCTGGATCGTATCTATTCGCACGATTAATCGATTCGCCCATTGCGCGAACTGGAAACTACTCCGCGCTCTTTCGTACGATAGTTTATCGGACAAGCTCGAAACGAGTTGCTTTATTAAGGATCCTCGCGGTAGAGGTGGGTATGCGCGAGCGACAAACGCAGGCCTCGCTCAAAATCGGTCGAAAGGACAGAACGTTGACGTTAAAACAAATACGATATATTGGTCGACGCTGGTAGACGATCGTATCGATCCATCGACGTTCCTCCTTTGTATTCCGTTCTTCGCGTAAAGATATACGCGGCGTCCTGAATATGACCGGGAAGTGGCCGATAGTCCCGGTGTTAAAAATGGCGAGGATATCGCGATATACGTAGAGCGTATGCCGTGCACGGTGTACCATAACGCAATGTCGCAGCTGTATAAACTATAAATAGAATATTCACGGTGTAAATTTCTCGACGGATTACAAGCCGTCGCTGCACCCACGCGGATTTTTCTTCTGCCGGACACGTTACGCTCCCGCGGGAGGGTTGGCGAGTCTACGGAGGAGGGGGTTTAAAAATGCCTACCTCCACGGAGATGCCTCGCTCGAACCGGTCTCCGTCGGGGGAGTATTTTCGTAAGCTACAATTGCCCGGAACGAGGATCATAAAGGTTTCTTAATTATTTCCGTCGCGACTGGCGGCAGGTACGGGTGGACGTGCTCGATCCCCGTAACTCTATCCGCGGAGCGTACGGCGACGAGAGGCGGGCGGTGGGCAAGAGCGGAGGGAAGAAGAGCGATCGTTCGGCGTTTATAGTTGTACCGTGTCGGATGATTGGGCTTTTGAAGCGGCAGTAAGTTAGCATCAGCCGGCTACGCCGGCAGTTGGGGATTTTTCGAACACCGGGTACATCGACCTGGCCGTGCCAGACAGTCCGCCAGGCGAGCGTAATTTACGGGCAATCTACGAGGAACGATACGGAGAGAGTGGGAGGCGCTGGACGAAGCGAGAGTATTTTTTCACTCGTCGCTTCTCAATACGCTTCCCGTAATCGGCGCGGCCCGACAAAACTCGTCGCGGTTCAAGACGACGTTTAACCGATGCTCGACTTCCGCTCACACCTTATCGCGCCTCGACGCTCCTCCCGGAGCGCTCTCCTCGGCTTTGGAAATACTCCAGAGAACGATTAATTTTCTTTAACGCGGACGTCGCTCGCGATCGGGCCGAGAAGTCGCCGCCGATATTTCATCCATCGATACGAAACCATGACGAAACGTCCACCGTGGTTTAATGCGCGCTGGACCGTGCAGCTTGGCCCCTTGAAAATCCCATGACGGTACAGCATCGATGAAAATAGCCTTAACTATGCTCCATCGAGAGCGGAATTCGAATTTGATCGATTTTGGATGTCTCGCTCGAATTTGGATATCGATCGCCAAAGTGGTTTCGCGCAGGATTCGCCAGGCGAGAGGTGGCTTTCGAGTCGCGATCCTTCGATAGGTCCATCGTAAATTTCTCCTCGCATCGATCGTAACTCTCGCGTCGACGTGCGTAAGCTCGAAGCGATATTCGAGAAGACGCGATTCCTCGACTGGGAGGAATATATCGTGGAATCCTTCTGAAACGGCCTGTAGAAGATTTTTTTCCAGCGCGGCCATAGTACGGCCGTTGATGGCATTCCGCGCGGGAGATCGATACATAGTGCGAGGCCCGAAGCCAAACCGTATGCCGTACGGTATGAAACACAAGGCATCGTTCGCGCACATGCGGCGACACTTGGCCGATTCCCCTTTCCACGGGCCGCACACCCACCGAGGGCTCGCACACGGCCGATGGCCCGCGTCGCGCCGTGCTAAACGCCTCGATTCTCGATGGACAGAATTAACGCCTACCTTACTTATTTTTGAAAGGTAAATAATGTGAAAACGACTCGATCGTTCGAATCCGTTGTGCGAGCAAATTTTGAAAGCGGAGTATACGTTGAAATTTTAGAGCGTTTCGTTACTCGTAAACGCCTAGCGACGGATAAAAATGGAAATACAATACTTGGCACGATCGTCGGAAAGGTTTGCTTCGATACGATTAACGCATCTTCTCGATTAAACGCGTTTCGGAAGGATCGAAAAATATTACTTTCGTACGGCTAGAATTAGAATTTTGACCACCGTGCGTCGTTGGCCTCGTCGTCGTCGCCAGAACGCACGAGGTACGGCCCGGTTATCGTAAACGCGAGACGGGCTCCCACACGGTGCCGTTCTCGCGGGTAGTACGCCGTGTTCGAAGTGCGGATACACGTTAAAGTAGCACCGTAATGCGGTCTACGCGTTAGAACGATCCACCAGGATCGACGTAGGTAGGTGCGTCCGTCCGCTGGCTCCCCGCGTGTGCTCGTGCACACCGACGATGACCAAAACTGCCGACTACCGACGGACGCTCCACCGCCAGTGACGCCCACTCCTCGAAAGATGCCAAGACTTCTGACAATGAGCCTCGACCGCAGGAGTTCTCATCTGCGTGCACCGTCGATAAATACCGTTGGAATCCTTCGACATTCCGAGAGCACGTTCGTCGAGCTTCTCTCTCATCGAAGTCGTTCCCTTCACCGATTATAAACTACCCTTTTATCGGGAATTTCGAACGATCGTTCCACGGAGCACGTTAACGTGGAAAGTAACGCCGGATAAGGTTTCGAGTCGAATCTTTCTTTGATTTCGAATCTTCTCCCGCCGTGCTTCGTATCGGTTTTATCGTGTTTTCCCGGAGGAAGTCGGCCTCCCGCGCTTCAAAGTTCTGCAATTTGTCGAGTACGCAGGGAAGATTTTCGGGCGTCGGTTTTGGCGAAATCGCTGGTACAGAGGCGCGCTGCTCGGCGATAAAATCGGTTCTCACCTCGCGCGTTTACCACCGATCCTCGGACCGGTATCGTTAAACGGCGATTCGACTGCCCTATTGAGCAGACGCTAACGAACCGACGGTGTCGGCACGACGACGATAAACGCGATAATAGCTTACTTAGGCGATCACCGTGTCGCGGTAACGGCGATGATTATTTTGGCCTAGAGAGCGCGGTTTCGATCGTAAACGAATCGCGCTTATCGAAAGTGTTTTCGAAGCGCCGCGGATTAACGAAGATCGGGTTCGCGTTTATGCTTCGAAACGTCGTTACGAATTCCTCCCAGTTTCGCGGAGATTCCGAAAACCTTCCTGAGTCGTTCTCGCGAATTATTCCGTCCCGTGGATTTAATTCTTTCGCGGTACGAAGCCTCGGGCGGTTTCAACGGAACCGCGAACCGGGCCAACGCCTGTATTACGTGCGAAAATTACGAAGCTCGGCTGCGGCGGGGCCCAAAGGTGCGATCCTCTCGAATGCCGATCGAGCTCTTCGCGGCCAAAGCGAAGGGGAGATCGCGAGGCGGGGTTGAGAACCCGAGCGCCGTGTTAATCCGTCGACGGTACGTGCCCACGGGGCCCCCGTGGTATTTCCAGTTCCTCCATTTCGTTTCTTTCACCGATATCGCGCTCGCCGATTAAGCGCTTTACGCGATTTGACTTTGGCCGGCCCTCCGGAGACAGTGTTGCGCGAACCGAAAAATGCGACGGGATTTTGTATTTGCGAAATTTTGTCGCGAAAGTTATGCGAGAAGAATAAGTCTATTTCGATGTCTCTATAAATTTAGAATTTGCCGTTACAAATAACGTTACGCGAATGTGGCAAATACCAATCCGCTTTCCTTTTTTATTCCAAAGCGATTTTGTCGTTGGCATTTTCGAATGTATCGGCGATCGTTTGCGAATTATCCGCGACCACGGACCTTAAAATTGAACGGAAAATTGAACAAATCATCTTTGATATATCCGCATATTCGGACGGTTCGTATACGCACGGTCGATGTTTTTCGTGGTAACCGCTGCGTACAACATTGAATATCGGTTTATCCGATAATTAATATTTGCTTTTAACGAGGTAACCAACCGATTTTTATTCTCCAGAAATATACATAATGTAACGAGATCGAACGAATTACAGCATTCGATGAAACGAAAGATGCGTATCGACGGGACAAAAAATGTCCGCTACCCTCTTCATAAATGGCACAAATATCGGTATGCGGAAGCCTTAAAGTACTTTGGTACCGAGCGGAGAGTCGCAAAGTATAGCCCATCGTCGGCCAAAGATTTCTCAATCTCTCTGGTTCCGACCGAATTCACGAAATTCCGGGGATTCCGAAATTCGAGATAAGGAGCGTATATACGCGCGGATCGATTCGACGTCTCGCTGCAGGCCGATGAAGAAACGAAACATGGGCCGGCTCGATGGAATGCATCGTAAGAGGAGACTCCGATCGGCTCAGGGCGCACGGTGGCAGCATTGGGCGCTCGATGATCGCCGCGAAAAAACGGTCATTACCGCGATGGCTCGTTATTTCGTGCGATTCGGGCACGTCGGCGCATCTCGCTGGCGCTGGGACTGCCGACGCGTGCATATATCAACCGTGCGGAGCGGGTTGTCGGAAGCTCGATGGTACGGACTAATTCCCTGATAAGGGTTAGTGCGCGATATCGGGAACGTGACACCCTTTCTGACCGCTCCGTGGTACATACCCCATATACGCTTAATCGCTTTCATTATTTATGGGACCCGAGGGCTACGTAATATAGGCGACACGCCACGGCGCAAGAGGTTATTCCGCGGAAACTTTTGCCACGAGAGCGTGTTTACAGACCGAAGAACGATATTGCAGACCGCACCGCGGATGCTTACGTTTCGGGCACGATATACGCCATACTGGCTATGCGCTTTAAAGATCTCCCCCGCCCACGTTTCTTTCACTTCTGCGCG
The DNA here is from genome assembly GCA_038496175.1 of Ampulex compressa. NCBI lineage: Eukaryota > Metazoa > Arthropoda > Insecta > Hymenoptera > Ampulicidae > Ampulex > Ampulex compressa. The sequence continues at coordinate 155,956 of JBCFXI010000352.1, read as the reverse complement.
ATATCCAACGGGAGCCGCTCTCGGTGCAAATTTTCCAAGACCCGCGAGCGGTCGGCCACGTTCGAGTTCGATCGGCGCAGAGAAACTCTCCGAAATCGCCCGGCGAGAGCGGGAAAATCGTTTTTCGCGCGATCACTCGGGAAACAAGGAGACGTCGCATTCGCGTCTCGAGAGCCTTTCATGGCGAGGCGAAGCGTTCCATTTCGGTGCGGCTTTCGGCACGGCGCGGAGCCCGACCGGGCAAAACCCGTAGAAAGTCGATGATTTCTCGTTGGCGCTTCGCGAGATCTTTTTAGAGATGACCGAAGTTCGTGCGCGACTTTCACACGTGGGGTCCCGCGGGAGCACGGCGCGCGGTCGCAGCCGTTCTACCGTCTAATTATATCTTACTTTGTTTGAGTACAACGCACCTTTCGACGCGTCCCTCTCGCCCTCCCACTCGGCCGCTCCTCCACAGCCACCGCCACCGCCACCGCAACCGCCACCTAGCCCTGCCTCTCTTTCGGATTCCGCCGCGCCGCTCCCGAAGCCGTCCACTGGATCCTCGCCAAATCGAACCGCGAATTAGGTAAATCTCTCGCCCCTCGCGAACTTCGACAGTCGCCATCCTGCCGCCGGGTCCGTCCGTTTTGCTCGAAAAATACTCGGCTAATCGAGAGACGACTACCTGGAAGTCCATTCATTTTTGGATACCGCGTCGTAAATGAGCCGCGCGAGTTTCGTGCTCGACGCCGAGATAAAAGAGAGAAACCGGGGAGAACGTTAAGGAATCGTGGGACGAATTGAAAAATTCAGTGCCCCACCATCCTTGTCCCATCGGTCGATTATTCGCGGTATCGATACGCTTTTCCGGGAAAATCGATCTATCGCCCCGCGGAGCGAACGGGTCATCGGCCTTCGGCGGATCGGTAAGTGGCCGTCGTTTTATCGCGATCCATCCTCGACGGGATCGAAGCGCAGGAGTGGGAACGACGATGAAAGCCGCCGCTTTTCCGGCATTTCGTTAGGAGATCTCACCTCGCGATGAGTTTCACGAAGATCGGCTCGCGATCGGTCAAGAGTAAGTACCGAGGACCTTATAAAACGTCTCGTCCGACCTGCTTTCTCCTCCGACCGTCCCCACTCCCCCCCTGCCCCTGTCCCTGTCCCTGTCCCTGCCCCTGCCCCTGCCCCTGCCCCTGCCCCTGCCCCTGCCTCTACTTGCCCGGTAGCGCTCGTGACTCGTCTTCCGCTTCAAAAATCCACGGTGACCCACTACCCTCCTGACTCGCTTTTTCCACCCTTCCGGGCGAGAATAAAAAAGGGCGGGCTGCCAATGAGACGGTGGCGGCGGTGGCGGCGGCGGTGGCAGCGGTGGTGGTGGCGGTGGGGCCGAATCGTTTAACGAACGCGACGCGGAGAATAAAATGAGCAGCTAATCGATACCGGTTCATTGAGTTTTGGCCTCGACGCTGCGCCGGCCGCTCCCTTCCCCCTATCCTCGACCCCACGAATTTATCGTCTCCCCAATCCGGCCCAACCTCGCCTTCTCCACCCTTGTCCCTGATCCACGGCCGCCCTTCCCGTCGATCCTCTCCTTTCAAACCTCCCCTCCAACTTTTTGCACGCGCTACTCGGCCAGGCCCAGCGCAAACGAACACCCGAGATGTATCCCGGTACGTAAAAATTGTCCGAATATTTCGCGAGACGCTGGAATATCTGGCACGGCGGAGAGGAGCTCGAGTAACGTCGCAACTTGGAACACTACAATGTGCCATCGCGATCGCGCCTGGCAGGTCAAATATTTCTCGCGTCAAACTTCTAAACTATCCGACGCATCCCACGAGATACCCGGATACCCGGGTAATTTCCGCGTATCCGAGTGCGTCGTCGATCAGAGTTCTGTTCTCCTTTCTTTTTTAGCGATTCTTCCCACCGACCGATCCTTCGTCCTAGAATCTACGCTTTTAACGTGGACGTGAAACAATCGGGATCGCGACACGCGTATCGCGCGAAAAATAATTCGGAGGTAACGAGCAGTGTTTCAGCCTCGGGATCTTTCACGCGAAAGTCGAAATTACAGCGTCGTAGTTTTCGTCTACTCTTTAGCAGGTTCGTCGGAGGCCGGTGGGCCGACCGGGCGCTCGTGTGCGCTCTGACGCCGCCGTGTCGGCCTCGTCGTCGTCGTCGTCGTCGTCGTCGTCGTCCTCGTCGTCCTCGGTTGCGGCGCTGGGAGGCCGCGAGGGGAGGGCAAGTCACGTGGGCTCTCTTCTCGTTTCGTGCGAGAGCGTGTGCGCGTCTTACGTGCGCGTCAGTCGCCACGGCGACTCTGACGAGTCGCGGTCGTTTGAACGTGGAGATCCACGATCGCTCCTGCGATGCCGATCTCTCGCGCCTCGAAGGAGCTTCGAACTTTTCGTGCGACTCGATTTTTAGAGTGGCACGCGCGAGATTGTTTGCGCCGATAACTGAGAATGATCGATCTCGCGCGTTGCCGCAAGAGGTTGGCATCGGGTTCGTTTTCGACCCATCGAATCGATGCGCGGGATAAAGGATGCATACGGAATCGGACTTTGTCGAAAAGGATGAAATTTAAGAGACTTCGTTTGTATCGTTAACCCGAATTATGCCGTAAGATTAGACGACATTCTTCGAACTTGCGACTCGTCGGACCAGAAACCAGGAGGATTTTGCGTGAAAATTCGTACTCGCGCGTAATAGCGAGAGTTCCTCCAACTCGAACGAACCATTATACATACGTACGGAAATAAACGAAGGTAATATATCTTCGAGACGCGTAACATCGATGGATCGATCGTTCGGCCGACCCTGCGAAAGCTCGAGCTCTCCGCGAACCAACGCACATTTCCGAATATTATTGATTACAGCGCACGAGATATATCGCGGCGCGTATAGAGATGGTAATTGAATTTTATCTCTGGAGAAATGCAAGTAAATTCGAAAGCATTTTGGCGCAGTTTATTATTCACAGTTTTTAAAAAGCGTGGGAATAAAATCGGGCGTGAAATTCTGTTTTTCCGCAATAGCCCTCCCTTTAATTGACGCAAATTGTACAAATGGTGAAAAAAAAATATCGTAAACCGATATGCCCGGCCGGCCGGGTGTGCACGCACGGACGTTACGCGTGTGCGGCTCCGGTTACGCGATATAGTTCGCGTCCTCCTATATCGGCCCGGTATGGATTTTATGTATTTCGTGTAACATCGAGCTTTATATTGCTCTCGATTTTCCATCGGGGGGACATCGCGTTTTTATACGCGATCAATCAAAACTCGAGCTCGCCGGTGGAAATCACGTTGGGGGCTCGGGCAGATTGCGTTAGGTTCGGGGTGGTTCTAAACAATCGAGGGTGGAGGCCTTGAATATCGCGGCCCAGAGACGGTTCGTTAAGCCGGGAACGCGCGAGATTTCGTTATGCCGTCCCGATTACCTTGACAACGGCTCGACCGGCGCCGATGATTCGAGCCCGATAACCAGCCACCCTCCACGCCCAGGAACTTTCGTCCGCCGCTCGTACGCCGGCCACTTAGCCGCGCTAATAACTCGGCCTATGCTAATAATCCGCAGGTGTTTCCGCGTGTCCCTCGGCGAGCAAAACGCGCCTTCTACCCGCACCGCGCTGCCCCTCCTTTCCCTCTCCTTCTTAGACGGATGCCCCGACTCTTCGCGCTCGACGAAACTTTATCCCTCTTATCCCAAACGACTCGCCTCGCGGCTCCTTAAATATGAAATCGTAAATTACCAAATACGCAAAGCACGATTGTCAAAGAGCACGACGTCGACCCACGGCCCAAGGTGGAAGCGCGAGGCGTCGGAGAGTGGGAAATCGTCCTTGAGCGGGATCCTCGCGCGCGTCATTCTTCAAAACTTCTCGCTTCCCTCTTCGGAATCGGAATAAAGGATTTCCTACGTATTTAGTCACATTCATCGTGGACCACAAAGCGTCTCTTCCGACAGCCCGACGAATCTGTCCCGGTATCTCATTCTCCACGTCCTTCTTGGCCACGATAACCGCCAGTAGTCCCAAATGGCTCCATTCCCATCCAGCATTTCCATCGTCGTAAGATAAACCGCCATAAAATCTCGCTGTTGGTTTAAAGCGCCCCTACCCACCTATCCCGTCGGCGTACCATACACCAGCCAATATCGTCCCCCGGTCTGCCCCGACGCATAACCCCTTTTCCAGACGGTGCCTGGTGCGAGGTACGAGGCCGCGCCATCTCTTATTGCTCGACTCTTAGCAGCCTCGCGTATCCCAAGGGGAGGAAGATCGGAAGGACGGACGGGTGCGGCCGGGGGCAAGTGACGAGGAGAAGGGGCGAGGGGAGAGGGAGAGGGGTCAAAAGAACGGCGATGTGGGTCGAGAAAGAGAGAAAATGGTCGTGACGGCGGCGGGCGGTAGGGCGGCGAGGGGCGGCGAGGGGCGAGAAGGGGGGGGGGGGTGGTCGCGGGGCAGGAGGCAAACGATGGGGCGATGGTGGCGCATCGGGGAGAAGGAAGGGCGGGGGGGGGCGGGGAGTGGGACGTGGAAGGCCAGCGCAAAAACACCCCAGACGCTGACGTTCCCGAACCTGTAAAAGTTTAAGCCTCCGTCGTAACTCGTAACCCGTTATGCCTCCGCGACGCCGATCGTCCCTCGCAAACTGCCCCGCGATCGCGCCGTTTACGCGACGGTTAGCAGGCCGTGGCGAGAAGTGGCCGGAGGAGGGCCGGGACGGGCCGTCGGGAGTGGCACAATGGGCTTAGAACATTGAGGATCACCGTCGGTCCTTCCCGCCGGTAACGATTTTTCGCGACGCACCTCGAGGGACGAGGGGGACGGCCGACGTAACGGTAAACTCGTCGCCTCTTTCCATCGACGAACGTTCGGCGGCACGGTCTTACGTTCGGCATAAATTTACGAGAGTTTCGATCGAATCCGCTCTCCGACGTTTCGCGCAAAAACTCTTGCATCGTGCGAAATCGTGGAATTCTTTTCATGGCCTTACGCACCGCTCGCTCTTTGCTCTTCGAGACGTCGTAGTTTATACTCGAAAAATATACGGGCAACCGAGAAGGTATTTTGCTCGCGCGCGCGCGCGCGATATCATCGCCAGGGACTTGCAAGGTAGCGGAGAAGACGGCGTCGGGCGAGGTTCGAGGTAGGAATCGCAAAGGGTTAATGGGAAGTCGGTAGTTGGCCGGATGGAAGCAGTTTCGAGGGAAGCGGCCGACTCGACTCGAAAGGAGGTCCTCGGGAGAGAGAGAGAGAGAGAGGGTGGGGGGGGGGGGCGACGCGGGATATCGGTAGGAGCGGAAGCGAGAGCGAGGCGGGTAATTCGTCGTGGAGAATCGGTCGGGCGCGCGCGTTAGGCGGCCGATCGGTGCTCCAAAGATCCTCGCCGAGGGAGAGCCGCCGCGGTACTTTTCTCCTTCCTTTCCCCGCTTCACGAGGCATAGGATCTTCATCACGGTGCCCGTTACGAATAAGCTCTTAATTCCTTGTAGGGCTCTCGACTCCCACTTCTGCCATCTCCGACTCTCTCTCTCCTCCCTCCCCGGCCTCTCCTTTTCTCGATCCGACTCCTCGCGCCTCCTCCCCCAACCCCCGCTCCCCTCGCGGCCAGGCCCGCAACTGCGACCCATCCCCCGCCCTCCGCCGCCACTTTCTTGGCTTCTCTCGCTCCTCCCGCTCTCCCGCCCGTTTTGCTCTTATACAAAAGCAAACGTGGGCCGTACTGCGCGTACAGATGTGCCAGCGGCGGTTTCGAGCCGACGTCGAATAGGAACAACCGCCTCCACCGTCCGCGACACCGATTCTTCGAGTCGAGGCCCAGCTCGGCTCCGAAGCTCCGGTCGATCGAGCCGAACGGACGTCCCTTCTCTCGGCGACATTGGCGAATTCCGCGTAGATCCATCCGTAGCACGGCGGAGCTAAACGCACTCTCGGCCCCGCGCAGTTTCGTCCCTTTTCGCGGAAATATATGAAATATTCCAAGGGTCGGGGCGATTGGAAAAAGAAGAGGTCGAATCGAAAAGGAAGCTGGCGCGACGTGGAAAAGACTCGGGAGGTAGGATAAAGGTGAGGTAATAAGCCGCGGGGCTTCTCCCGTGGTAATATAGCTCGAGGAAAACCGCTCGGAACTATCCCAAGGAGTCCCCCTACCGTCCCCTCGCCCCTCCGGTTTTATCCTCCGGTTATATCGAGCTCCACGTACTTAATATTCCTCTGCCCCGGTATACAAGATCGGTCCGGCTCCGGGCTCCGGGCTCCGGGCTCTGGGCTCTGGGCTCTCGGCCGGCGACTCGTTGGTGCGTGCACGTAAACTCGTATCCCTCGCTCGGCTGGATGCCGTGTCCTCCCTTACGGAGCGGAGTAAGTAAAGCGAAGCGGAGAGGAGAAGCGTGTATCGACCTCGGCCCCGTAGGTGTGGGTTCGACCGAGAGCGGTCGGTCTGCTCACGCTTGGCAGCCTGGCGACTACGAGCCGCCGCCTCTGCCTCTGCCTCTGCCTCTGCCTCTGCCTCTCCGTGCTCTCTCGTGCGAGCCCTCGAAAAAATCCCCCAATGCCAGGGGAAATGGGGGCAGGAGCGGACCCGGGGGAGGCAGGGTCGTCGGGGGCTGCGAGGGGAGGGGTGAGAGAGAGAGCGAGGAAGAGGTGGCAGCGGCAAAGGAGGAGGAGGAGGAGGAGGAGGAGGAGGAGGAGGAAGTCTAGCCGGGGGAAAGGAGAGGACTACGCCGGCGAGTCCAGGAGGTAGGGAGAGTTACGCGGGGTCTCCCACCGTCCTCGTTGCCTCTCTTCCTCTCTCCTTCTCTTTTTCTCTCCACGACCCGCCTCCGGTCGTATTCCATTTAGCAGGGGCGCCGTTGGAACCGACGGACCGTCATAGAATACCTTATAGCCCAGGCGAGAGCGTGGCTGGCGGTGCTGCGGGAGAAATAAAAAGGATCCTTTTCCTCTCCTCGCGGCATGCCAAAATAAAACAGTCTTCCCCCTGGCTCTCTCCGCCTTTCTCCCTCGCGCTACGAGAGTTCCTCTTCCCTCTCCCTCTCCCTCGCTCTCGCCTCTCGCCTCTCGCCTCTCGCTTCTCGCCTCTCGCCTCTCGCCGCTCGCCTCTTGCCTCTTGCCTCTTGCCTCTTTCCTCCTTCCTCCTTCCTCCGTCCTCCGTCCACCGTCCTCTTACCTCCTCGCGCCCCTCCGGCCGCCGGTCGGACCGCGACGACGGCTACGGGGAGAGGGGCCGAGATGGCCAGATGGATGGACGGAGGGACCGGGGCCGGGGCAGCGGCCGAGGGGCCGAGGGGCCGCGGGGGAGGATGGGGTCAGGGGGGAGGAAGATAGAGACGAAATGGTCAGGTAGGAGGGCGGGGGACAGAGGGACGGGCTCTTTATTGGGCTCTGGGAAACCGATTCCCCTCGAGGGCAATTAGCGAAGTACAAAACGGAGGTAGCTCTCGATTTATGGATTGGACGGTGAGAGGCGATTGAGAGGCTCGTGCCCGTATAGATCGCGAGTCCCGTCGCGCTAAGTGTCTCGGATGGCTCAATCTTGCCGGTGGTAGGCGAAAAGCCACGGGCTATCGATCGACGTTCGAAAAGGGCCGGGGTGGCCGCGATAGCGCCAATACTATCGAGGGCGTTTAGCGACGCGCGAAGCGAGGCTCCTTTGGCCGCGAATCGTCTCGCGACTCGATCCTCTCGATCGATCTCTCTCGCCCTTTCGAAAACTCCTAGGAACGAGGGAGAGAGAGAGAGAGAGAGAGAGAGAGACCTCGCTTGCGCGCTTTGAATCGCCTCTCGGAAATGTCGAGGAGCGATCGCCAGGTCGATCGAGCCGTTTTCTCACGACACCGTAACCGGCGATTTCGCTGACGGCCCTTCGCTTCCACGCGAATCCGCTTTCCCGCGAGATTTTTGTCATAGCCGCGAAAGACGCGGTCGCCGGAGCGTCGTGAAAATCATCGGCGGAAACCTTGGAGGAATTTTGGAGTGGAGGGCGTCGAGCCGTGGTGGGAGCCAGGGGGGAACCTTGGCGACGCGAGCGCGGAACCAATGGCATTGTTTTCGTTTCGCCTCGGACTCGATTGCGATGCGCTTTATTCGGCCCGGATTATGATCGGCGTAACGGCGTCGTTTGTTCCTCCGGTCGAAGGATCGAGGAAAGGAGAGAGAAAGAGGCGGGGCGGAGGACGGCCGATAATCGGAAATACCGCGAGGGCATTCCGGTTCTCGCGCGTCCTACTCCTACACCGGATCGGACCTCGCGTCCAATTTTTCAACGAGCTCGCGTTGGGAACGTCTCTTTTTTTTCCGATCGGAAAAAAAAACTTGTTCGGACAACGCGCCTGGCCAATCTATATTATAATATTTTCGTTCGATCTTGAAACGGTCTCGATAACGCCGAATTCAATTTGCCGGATTGAATCGAACAATGCTACTCCTGTTATTTCGTTATCAAGGCCCGAATGAATGGGAAAGGGCCAGATCCGATAACGGAAAATGTAAGCGTCGCGCATCGACGACCCGTTTCGAATCGGAAACGCGGATGCGTCGCATCTTGATTTCCGGCAGCTTATCGATCTTCTTTCCGTCTTTGGCCGTCGCCGATCGCGCAAAAATTAAAAGCGTCGGTGAGGAAAAATGGTGGCGAAGAGGGATAAAAGTGTCTCATCGTGAACGAACGAGTGCGGTATCCGAGGTAAGCGTATTTTCGAAGGCTTGCTCGCGAAGAACGAGAGTCGATCGGCCAAAATCGGCGATCGTATTTTTAAAAGCGTGATAAACGACGATAAAGATAATACGACGGTTCAAAGATATTCTCGATTTCCCTCTTACCCAAAATGCAAAAGTATTTTCCAAAATGGCAGAAAACGCGAGTGGTGCCGATGGCTTTGAGAGGGTGCCGAAAGCGCTAGGATATTCCGGTCGCCGAAACGATTCGGCGGCAAATCGCGGTGCGATTTATCGGCATCGAGCGAAACGTCGGCGCTGCTCGTGTGTCCGTTATCGATGACAGGGCGAGAAGGAGGAAGCAAAGGGCACGCTCGATAATCAGAAACGCCGCACGGATCCGACCTCTGGCTGTATTTACGTCCGGAGACCGTCCCCAAACTGGCATTCTCCGCGAGTTTGGGAGCGCAGACGGTATCGGCAAGGACGAGCTTTGCGCTCGTTCGATCTCTCGCTCCGTCTTCTCGGGGGGGGGGGGGGGGGGGGGGGGGGGGGGGGGGGGGCC
>JBCFXI010000352.1:0-146733 GCA_038496175.1 Ampulex compressa | reverse complement strand
GCACCTCCCCCCCCCCTCTCTCTCCATCTCTCATTCTCCCCGTGCTCGTCGGACCTCTTTTCCCCTTGCCATCGCTGCTGCCATTTGGTCAACCGGCTCAAGGACATCCTCCTGCCTTCGCGAAGCGCTTACCAACACGTGGCGCACGTTTGGAAAATGTCTCCATGTCGGTCTTCCACGTTACACCGATGCGTCCTTTTTCGTGAGTCAGCCTGCACCGTGGGTACCTGCTCCGACTGCTAACGCGGAGGGCAACCTTCTACCTCCTCGGCGAGGGTTGATCTCTCTACCGATTCTCCTCGAGGGTTGTCGCTTTCAACATCTGGGAGTCCTTCGAACGGATATTTTGCAGACCGCGTACAGCCTCCCCCCCTCCCGTCTCTCTCCCGTCTCCATCTCTCCCCCCCCCCCCTCTCTCTCTCTCGAACCGTCAAAAGGACGAGCCTCGCGACTCGAAGACGATCTCGCCTCACTCTGGAATCCGTCGAAAGCATCCGGCCAGAGGTGGTTCGAGGCGGTTCTCCCGTCGTGGCCAATGAAATTTCTGGCGAACAAAAAAAAGGGAGGGTGTGCCGGTTAATACCAATAGCCACCCTCCTTTTTCATTGGCCACAAACTTCCTAGGAGCTAGCGGGTATAGATCCCGGCCGATGTACCGGCGTCGATAGATACCGGGACACCGATTCCCGCTCCGAGCCAGCGATTCCTTCGTTTGCTCGAATCCACACGAGCGGAGAGATTGATGCAGATGGTCCCCTCTGATTAAACCTTCGGCGCCTATCCTCTCCGTCCTCGCGCATTCAGTTCTCCCTCCACCCGCTCCTCTCCTCCTCCTCCTCCTCCTTCCTCCTTCCTCCTTCCTCCTTCCTCCCCTTCCCGGGCCCTCCGCGCCCGTTCCTCTACCTCGTGCTCATCCTCGCCCCCCAGCCCCACCTCTCTGCCTCGTCTTCCTCTCGCCGCTCCCTGCGGCGGGGCTCGGGAGGAGGCAGGGCGAGACAGCCACCTCCTCGTGGCTCGTACGCGTCATCGCCAAGTATAATATTCCCTTGGCAGGCCAGGCCTGCCTCGCTGCCGAGTCGGAGCTCGCGTGTGAGTTCGGCTCGAGAGCCGGAGGGGCCGCGGAGCACGGCACTCACACAGCCGCGCCCTCGTCTACGGAGCGGGGCTCGATGCTCACCCTCCAAAGGGGGCTGGCCTGCGGAACCCGGGGGTGGCTGCGACCGGGTGCTCGCATTGCCGCCACGTGGGACGTACATCACCGCCCAAAAGTCTAGGGACACCTACGAAAGCTTTGCGAGAAAGTAAGGGGAATGATCGGGGTCGTTTTCGGAGTATTTCGCTGTTTTATTCGAGTTTGCGCGGTAGGAGATGCGCTTAACTCCTTCGCGGAAGGTGAATGCTGCCGCGTTTCATGGCGTTGCAATGCGATATGAAAATCGATCCCTATCGATTCTTTCGCGAGCTGCTGAAAAATCTCAACCGTGCGTCGGGAAAATAAAGAACGTCTTGGCCTGGGTGCCAAGGGTTTGTTTTAAAGAGAACGACAACATTTTTTTAATCGCGACGTTGGTTGCGGATATAGATTTGCGGTGGCATGTTTAACGTCTTGTAGAAAGGAAAGTACGGGATATCTCGAAGTCGTCGGTAAAAGTGCCGATGAGAAATTTGGGCAATTCTCAGGAAAGACGTGTTTCTATTGGTATTTCAAAGTATTCGACCGATATCGAGTGTGCGTTTATGAACGTCTGCGACGCAAAGTTGTATAAATGAAACGATTTATGTAGCATCGGGAAGGTTAGCGGAAAGGGGCCGATGTCCCGAGACTCTTGGGCGGGTGTGTACCTTTCGAGTCGCTCGTTATCGATAACCCTGGCGGACGCGTGGCGTATCGCGGTTTTGTTGGCGCGAAGGTAATCGTGGATTAGAACCTTTTCATACGAACCCTTCTCCCTATGTCAGAATTCTTCGAATAGTCGAGGAAACGAGCCTTGCACGAACTCCGATCGCTGTAATGCGACACGCTCGTTATGGCATAGTGGTTTTTCTTCTATTTACTTATTTAGATGTTTATTATGGTTTACCAGGCACCTCCTTTGGTAGTGGTGCGCGTATAAAAATATTGGTTATGCCAACAACCGAATAGACGGCCTTACCCGTGAGCGGCAAATATGCATAGTATGTCCACGGCGGTCGTTCGTACAACAGAATATATATGCTCGTGTGCTCGCCTTGACTTCTCGCTCGTTTCGCAGATTAAGAATTAACATTTTCTCGGTCTCTACGAGCACCGTATTCTCCACTCGGCAGCGTGAATCGGTTTCGATCGCTTGGCGTGCGGCATCGTTTTTACAATCTTATCAAATCATAGATCGAAGTTAAATCGATAAATCCTTAATAAAAATCAAACGATTATTTCTCGACACTGACTCCTCCACGATGCTCTTAAAGACCAAGAAGATAGACATTCACGAGAGAATAGTTTCGAGTATATCCGAAAAGGGCTTGTCTCCGTTACGATCCTTGAACTACAGTACTAAAAAGCATAACGGGCGATCGTCATCGATAAAAGTAGGATCGCATCGATATCGTACCATCTCGAAGTTGGCGTACCGTGTGACGAATCGTTGTTCGGCGAGACGTGCATAGACGCCGTTAGTAGGAGGGCGAGCGTAGGAAAAGCGTTATCGTCGGGCGGAGGATGCGCGTCGATATAACGCGTGGTGCGCACGACGGTCGCGTTATCGCCGATTCCCTGGAAATCTGCTCCGACCGGTATGCGTAAACGCGCTGACTTCGGGGAAGCCCGGCAAATATACGGCGGCCTAGTGAACGCGTTTAATTGGCAGCCGTGAACCGCTAGCCCTCGAACGGGCTCCAATTACATTTTTTCTCTCTTTTTTTGTTTCCCCCAGCGATCCACTAACCGCCGCGATATCGGGGTCCCGGCTGTAATCACGATTACCAGCAATCGGGGTTTCGCGCGCGATTTTTTACGGTGAAATAAACCGGCGGATTACGCGTCCCATCGGTGATAATCGTCTAGGCCGCGATTAAAATGTCGGGGATTTACGGTAGCATCTTCGGTCCCTTGTTCTCGCGGAGTATCCAATTAAGTAGTAAGAAAATTTGTAGAGGGCGAACCGAGCACGGAGTTTTTCGAGGTTCGACGAAAAATACGAGTTCGCGGGGAAAGGGAGAGTAAGCGAGATCCGATTAGCGTCGTTAGGGCGAAAACTGGAACGCGACGAGAGCTCGTCCCGCCGATGAGGCCGAAGATTATAGTTAAGCTCAACGTTACCGAGACTCGTTACCGTATCGACGAAACTCTTCCCCCCCCCCCCTCCCCCCTCTCCTTCCCCCGATTTGAGTGTCGAAACTCGCGTTCCTTTCGATACCCTCGGCCGCGTGTCAACGCGACGGCTGGCGCGATCGATTCCACGCGCACCGTGCATCGTGGCAAAATAATGAAAAAGGAGGCGAACGCCGAAACCGAAATTTCATAGCCGGATTTTCGAGTTTTATCGAGGGTTCGTTAAAAATCTCGTTGAAAAATTCCCGTTGCGCCAGCTCGAACGGGCTTTAAATGCCGGAGCCGTGCTGGAAATTTGATTCCAGCATTTTCCGATTCGCCCAAAGAGTACGTTTTCGAGTTTTCCTTTTTCCGGCGGACGGAATTAACGTCTTTTCTCGGTCGAAAAAACTTGGTAGCGCGCGGAGAGGACGGCACTTTCGCGAGAATCGTGACGGGGGTTCGTGAGATTCGGCCGGTGGCGCGGAAGAGACGAGGCGGAGGCGCCGAGAGGCGGTCGTGATCGAAGAGCGTACGCTCGCCGCTCGTGGCGCGAGACGCGACTGGAGAGAACGAATCGAACGCGTCTACGCGGGAGTGCCGAATAGAGCAGGGCGCGTGCTCCAAACCGTCGACCGACGCTCTATCCTCTTTTTCCCCCCTTTTCCGCCCCTCGCGACCACCTCTCGCCCACGGCGGATGCTTTCGCGCCCACCCCGTTTACCGCGCGTTCTCGCCCCTCTATCCGGCACGTTATGCCAAATGCCCGACGAATCTCGTGATTTTTGGCGAGTCGAGAGCAAGGCTCCTTCGCGTGGTTAATGAGCCGCTCGCGCTTCTGAGGCGGGAGCTGATCGACGATGTTTACGATCTTAAAAGTGGGCGCACGCGAAAGGTTCTATCGAGTATCATCCTAATTTTCCGTATTCCAAGAAAAGTACGACCGTCGAATGAGCCTGTATCGCGGATGTTGCGTTTCGCGTCGATGCTACTTGGAGCGTCGGTATTTATTTCATGCTCCGCGAGTAGATGCGGAATATTTCGATAGTTCCTATCGACGTAACTTTAAAGCTGCTCCGTCGATCGTGGCGAAAACGAGTATTATGATGCATAATTAAAGGGAGAAACGGGGTTCGACGCGTCTCGAGAGTCGGGTCAAACGTCGCTTATCGGTTATCGACGCTATTAAAAAAAAGAGAGTTTTGGAAGTTGGCAACGCTTTTAACCGGACGACAATAATATAATCCCCACTCGGAGGTATAATTTTGTCAGCGTCGCTCCTCGAAACGTTTTAGGGCGCCATAGAAACGGGGATAATCCTCGATACCGTGGCGATACGTGGATCGTTCGGATGAAAAATTTGCGAGGGCGCTCGGGAGTATGGGGCGTCATTTGTAACGCGCACAAAGGTCGGCTAATAAAGTACGACGGAACGGAGCACCGCCATAGGGCCTTTGACCGTAATAAGGTACTCGCGCGTTGCAACGAAACGTTTATCGGCACTACCACACCGTCCGTTTAGTCGGTGTACGCTAACCATCCGCATTCACACCGCGAATCTATTCATACCGCATTTACGGCGTATCCAAACGTAATATCGGACTTTGGCGCAAATGGGATACGCGACCGCGTTCTGCCCGATCGCGCACCGTTTGTTTTAGGACGCACCGCGGGTTACCGAAAAAAAAAGTTTTTCCCGCCTTTAGTCTTCCGCGATCTCTAAAAAATGAATCGCCCAGTTCTCGATCCTCGATTCCCGACATCTTTACCGTCCAAACATCGTCCAGTCGTTCCAATTCCTGGCCTCCAGGAGCGTTCCATCTCGAGCCTACGCTCCAACGAAGTACGTAGTACCGAAAAGTCGTTCGCGGATCACTTACGCTCGCAAAGATAATTATCTCCTTCGCGCTCTTGGAATATGAGGAACTCGTATACGAAATAATACGGTGGAAATCTAATTAGTCCTGCACGAGAGCAGGCAACGGGCCGATACCTAGGTACCTGGGTGTCGGCCCCACGGCTGAAACCACGGCACACGCGATCGGGCGACGGTAGGTCCTTAGACGACGATCGAATTACCAGAGCTCTATTTCGACGTTCCATGCACCGTGTCTCCCCCTCCCCTCCCTCCCCTTCCCCCGGCTTGGCCCCCCCCCCCCCCTCCCCCGTCCGGCAAAGACACCGTGCGTGCACGGGCCAGAGGGGTGCTCGCCTCGGTGCGAGCGTGTGCGCGCGCGCGCTCGCGCAGGGCCTACACCCCGGGAATAATGGATGCGTTACACGGACGGGGATCGAGAGAAACACGGACACGGGGCGACACGTACGCGAGGAGGAGCGGACGGACAGACGAATGGGAGAGACTGTTACACCCAATTGTCCCTCGTTGCGCAGGGGTCAAGTAAGGTAGCCAACCGGGCACGGAGCGCACCGTTGTCATCCGCGGCTCCTCCATGCGCCATTGGATAAACTGCGGGTCGGCTCGAAAATACGGGCCGACCGGTGGGAAAACAATGGCCGGCTTTACCGTACCCGCTTACGGCCGATGCAGTCGCACGATCCTGCGCCAGCCCGATGCCGTCAGCGGGATCAAAAGGCACCGTGGGCGCAGGTAGCCGGGAAACTAGCAGTGCGTCGCGGTAGATTGCCCCGGAAGATGAAATCGCGCGTGGAGGCGCGTACGATGTTCCGCGTCGAACGAGATTTTCGTATCGATCGCTCGATTTCCTTCCGCGAAAGCCTTGCTCGTCCTTTGAGCGTCGAACACCGGTCGTCTCGAGGCGGCCTCGGATCTCGGTGGTCGAGATCGAACGAAAGGCAAACAACTCGAGGCACGAGAGAGCGTTATCGCCGGTGTGGCGCGATTAAACGACGATCTTCGACGCCACGCTTCGATAAGCCTCTTTCGGTCCTCGACTCGGAGCGATACGCCCGCGAGAGAGCCTCGGTCTCCCCTATCGACGCCACTGGCTCCCCCTTCGCCGGCAGCCTCACCGTCCTCCTCTTCTTTTTCCTCTTTCTTTTTTTGGGACGCACACGTGTGAGGTTATCCCGCCAATGGTGACCCCGACGTCCTCCTACCGCCACCTCCTCCTACTCCGCATTAGCTTTCCAGATCGGAAGAGCACCGACGATCTCCTCGAGTCCCCCTGACGCAACCTGGACGCCGCCGCTTTGGAGAGTACGATGACGTCAGCTTCTCGATCCCCCCACCCCCCGCCCCTCCACCTCCCTCTAGCGCTCTCGACCAAGTCCTACGCCGTTGCTCGACCCATATATCGGCGTGCGATTCGACGAACGTGCCGTGAAACCGCGAGGATGTATCCTTGAAGGCAAAACTAGAAACGGAAAGACCGGCCGTAGACGGGTCCTCCCGATGAGCTGGCGGCAGAGGCCGCTTCGTGGCGCGAAAAAATTACTCAGAGGTCGCGAAGAGTCGGCCAACGAAATGTCTCGTGACGCAACTCGTAATCGACGCTGGTCGACCGAAATCCCGAGGCGAAGCGGAGAATCGTCTCGATTCGGCGTCCGATCGGGAGCGTAGATCGCGACGGGGGTAGGGCGCGGCCGGTCGAGGGGCGCAGGAAGAAGGAGGCCTGCCGGGCCGAGCCGGACGGGGCGGATGTTCGTCGGCGCGAAGCAGAAAACGCGCAAGGTCGTAGGATTCGCGAAGTGATTACCGACGGCCTTGGAATCCGAGCGCTTTAAGAGCCTCCGCGTATTTATAGGACGTCAGAATTTGGTAGGCAAATGAGCCGAAATTGAGAGTCGCTCTGGCGGTCGGGTCGACGCTGGAAGGGAGAGACGGGGAGGACAAAGGGGAGAGAATTAGCGGGGCCCACGGTAGCCACTCCGGGCCGAGGAGAAGGCAGCGGAGATGACCGGCGGGCCGGGACGATTTGGCCATTATCCGGATACGCGGAGGAGACCAACCGGATCGTCGGGCGGCTCGCCGCTCCTCGACTCCATCCCGCTTCGCGATAGCTCGGCCCAACTCGGCTACGACCTTTCGTCCGGCTTGGCTCGGTATCGGTACGACGAGATCACCGCGAAGGCGATAAATCCTATCTCGATGTACCGAGGGGGGTGTGGCGGTGTCGTCGAACTCGATACCGGCGGGCCGATAGCGCGAACCGCGGATTCGCTCCAGGGCAGGTTCGAGCGGCGGCGGCGGCGGCGGCGGCGAGGCACCGAACCTGGATCGCCTCGAAAGGCGACGACGGAGAGTCGGGGATCGCGGGCATCGCTCTTGCCGGAGGATCGGCCAGTTTTGTCCAACGGTACCGACGGATCTGGCGCGCGAATCTACCTGAGACGAAGAAGGAGTCCGCCCGTAGGGCCGCTCGGGAGAGGTGGTCGTGGACGCGATCGGCGGGTATCCGCGTCTCGAGGGACAAAAGACGAGAGAGGAGAGCGGCGAGAGGAGAGAGAGGAGAGAGAGGAGAGAGTCGCCGGGCGATTCCGCGGCGTGTCCGGCCGGTCGGGCTCCTCCGATTGGTCGGACACCGGCTACTGGACCCGGTTGACCCCTAACCCCGACAACTCGCTCGCCTTTATCGTCTGGAATTGCTGTGTTGGTGGCGAGTCGGTACAGCGCCGGGCCGTGGGCATGCCGGCATGGTTCTACTCGCGTACACACCCGTAGCCGGCATTTACGAGCGCGTACGCGCACGGTGGGAGCGGAATTCTGTGCTGAGCGACAAACAATTGCCGCCAAGTGGCTTAATTGCAGTCAACTAAACAAATGTTCCAACCGTATCTCCCTGGCGTGCACGCCTGCCCGTGTTCGCCTCCTTTCCTCGGTCCGCCGGCTATTTCTTTCTCCATAGCCCCGGTTCCAGCTCTCCGAGGGCGTGCTTATCGTCCCGCGCCAAAGGCCCTCGCGCGCCCCACCGGATCTTAGCCCGCCGCGACGCTTTACACCTTTTTTACCCAAAGAACCGCGTTCCCACGTACTCGCGCACGAGCTTCGTCCCCGGCCTCGTTACGCCTCGTCTCCAGGAACGAGCGCGGGCCGCCGCGCAACCTCCTATCTCCTATCCGACGACGATCCCGTCCTCGTATTCCGAAACGAGCCTGCCGGCATCTCCGCCCGGAATCCTTAACCCTCCGCGGCCCGAAGGCTTTTCTCGCTCCGCGCTCGATATTCGGCGTACATCTCCAAATGCTTCGCGAGCCGTCCGAGATTCGTTGAGAAAGTATTACCGATAGCCGGATATCAAGAGTTAGCCGACAATCTATTCGGTCGATGCCAACGATCGTCGCGAAGCGTCGATGGCGCGGACTAGGATGTCGAACCGTGATCGACGCGAGGTAGCGAAGGGTTAATCGGGCGCTTTCTCGGCTCGAGCGTTCGTCTCTTTGCCTCGCGCACCATCCTCGGCGTTGCTCGACGCGTTACTTTTATTTCGGATCGCGGCGCTCGCATCGACGGCTCTCGGCCACGGGTTTGTCAATTTTAATTATCCGCTTAGAGCGTTTGGCTCGTTCGAATACCTTCTCGGCTAGCGGCATTCCCGATGGAATCGATCTCGTTTTATTAGCGACAACGGCTTTAAGCGAAGTTCGCTCAAAGCACCGATCGACCGCCGTTCCTTCTTTCTTCTACCTTACGCGAAATCCTAACTGGCAAAGGCTCCTCGCGTTTCCTCCCGTGCCTCCGCTCTCTCGTTTCTACGATCCAAGGCGAATTTGTCGGTCCTTCGGGGCGATTATATTTATCGTACGTCGCACCAAAGGACCAAAACGCTTGCTTCCAACGGTAAACAAACAACGGTGCCGCCTGGTAGAGAAGTAATTACAAATACAAACGTTAAATCGCGAATCGGTGCCGATGTTCTCGGCGCGTTTATTCTCGTCGCTTTTCTTCGGCCCTCCCGGAGCCCCTTCCCCCGGTCCTCAGCGGCACCTTCATCCCCCCTTTCTCCTCGTCCGGCCTCGAAGACGAGGAGCGCCTCGTTCTTGGATCGTTTCTCATTCGGCGTGGTGTGCGCCGTCGTAGGTGTATACGGCTGACTGGCCGTGCACGGAGTGAGATTCCCATTTATCAGGGTACATCCGCCGGAAGTGGGGCGGCCCGTGCGTAGGTGAGACGGAGAGAAAGAGGGAAAGGGAGCGAGCGGTACGGCGAGGGCCGGCAGGAGAGAGGGAGAGAGGGAGAGAGGGAGAGAAAGCCAGAGGACATTGTTTATTAGTACCTGCGACCTCGGGATACCTCGGGGGTCCCCGATGTAACGAAGGTAGGACGGCCTGCCAGGCTCGAGTTTTAAATCAAATTATGATCGTTAATGCCGAGGAAGATATATGGAACCGTGCCTCCGCCGTGGTACGCCGATGAAAATAGAAAAAGTCGGCGGCTTTTTTGCTCCCGTTGCGCCTTTCGGCCCCGGAGGTGCCGAGCCAGGGACGGCCGAAGCAACCGATGGGGAAGGTGGGAAAAGAGTGAAATTCTTAGCGCGCGAACGACTCGAATATCGTACCGCAATATTCAGCATCGTGGATCGTGCGCGAGCGCAACGATCGTAATCGATAGGTCGTACGACGAGTGGACGAAAGCGAAAGCCGTCCTCGGGCCGAAAGCCCGGTGCGCGCAAAACGTATCGACGCATCGGACGGCACGGGTAGCATCGAAGTTTGATTAATGCCCCGGGCCAATCTACGATCGTATTATATAAGTGAGCGGCCGAAAGAAAAGTCGGTCTAACGTTAACGAGGTTGCCGGCCTTTCCCCTCGATCCCCGCCGGTCCGGGCAGCCTCTCTTATCGTCGATAAGCGAGCACGAGGCTGACGCGCTCCGTGGCGAAGATCGATGAAGGTGCGTCGCGACGGAGATCGATCGAATCTGCGAAAGGAACGAAAGACGAGAGCCGGCCGGTTATCGGCCCTGCTCGTCGTATTCGTGCGGAAAGTTGGTCGTGCCTTCTTACCAGGCCCCGGGATCCTCGTCGCCGGCGATACCGGCTGCCCAAGGCAAAGATCGCGGGACGAAAATGTCGGACCTTATCGACGAGCAACTTCCAGCGGCAAGGTTTCGTAAAAAATCGGGTTATATTAAATTCTTAATGAAAGATTCTTAAAATAACCTTCGTCGTGGACGCGGCTGGAAGCCGAGAGGGTAGTTACCGGTGGCTCGTTGCCGGGTCGAAAAGGGAGATGGAGGACTACGGCCAATAAATTCCACCGATTATTAAACAGATTCTCGGCGGAATCTTCTACTTCGATGCTCCACTTTCGGGTTATGAAACGGGGACTGTGCCTTTCGGGTAGAATTCAAATTGAATTTGTCGCCCTCGAATCCGATCTCTCCTTCGCTCGAGAATTCTCGGCCCGCTTTATACCCCGTTATTCGAGGCGCTTCTCCGAGGAACACTTTTTGAAAATGGTCGCGTGGAGAGGGCAGCAGGGGGGGGGGAGGAAGCGAGAGAGATAGAGAGAGAGAGGGGGGGGGGGAGCTAAAGTTTCGCGAGGCGACTTTTACTCGCACGGAGGCTCGAACTCTCCTTCCAGAGGACGCGGCCTCCGCCTCCTTCTGTCCAATAGCGCGTGCCATAACTTTTTATACTCCTTTTAAATTTTATTCGGGAGAATTATGTCGAAGTGGCGACTGGAAATTCCGGTCCCGATACCTTTTGAACTTTCCACCGAACACCGCGCGGCGTAATCCTACGCGCTTCGCGACCCTCGGATAACGGATCGCTCTGGAAACTATTTCCGACGCGGTAGACTCTCTTATTTAACGGATGCAAAGTTCATGCCGCGGGATTTTCTGGTGCATCAATTTACGGTGCATTTCGCGGAGACGCGGTACCTTCCTCGAACAGTGGCAACCGGCCAAAATGATATTAGCCCTCGGCCGCGGAAAAAAAACGTGGGCGTCGGAGCGAGATCCGCGAGGTTGGGCCGGCCAGGTCGAGCCTCGAGGGACTCCGATTCGGGCCGGCCTCCCGATCCTTGGGCCGCGGCCGGCGGAATGTCTCGGTTACATCATCGGCGGTTTTTGCGCGGTTCTAGTACTGGCCGTAGGTACCGCGCGTACACTCGGCCGCTCGTTGTCTTACAAGACCGCCGGACAAAGTTGTGGCCGGTATCAATTGGCCGTGCTCTCCGCGCCGTATACCGGTCGACCTTCTGGAGTTGCAACACGAGACCTGACACAGATAGGAGAGGACTGCCGCTGCACTCGGACGTCGCTCTACACGCGCTCGCCGCTTGCGAAACTCCCCGCCCGCCATTCGTTTCAATGGGGAAACCCGTTAATTTTATCGGGATTAAATCAATCGGCGCCGGCCTGGAAGACTAGTTCTTCCCTCGCTTACGGTGAAAATCGATTAGCCGACCGATACCCGCCGCACAGGCCTCTCCTCTTCCTTAATCCATTCCTCGGCACCGAGAGCGCTAAGGTCGCTTGGCCCGCGAGCCGCTACTCGAGACGAATTCCGACGCACCGGGACTGGAATGTAGGAGTACGTGGCGCGGGAAAAAAAAGCAGAAGCGGTACCGGGTGGGATTCGAGCTCGAATCTCTCGCGTCGAAGTACGGGCCTCTGTCATCCGCTACATCACCGTATCTCCTCCGGCGAAGGGAGAGATCTCTTTTCGGTCTTTGCTCCTCGGTTCGCGAGGCGAAGACGGACTTGGCTCGTGAATTTCGCGCCAGGCGGTTCTCCTCCCGGGGACGCGCGTCGAGGCGATCGTTTCTAGACGGTCCGACGCAGCAGACACGCTTCCTCGTGTCTCTTTACGCGCGACGATCCTCGCGCCTTTCGAATAAAAGCTCGGCGCTCTTTACGTCGAATAGTTACGGGAGTCTTCGGCCGCTCCACGTGCCCCGCTCCGCACCCGCCGTGCGCCGGTTGAAAAATGATCCGCCGGTAGGTGATCCTACGCTCCTCGCTCGACTTTACTCCCCAAAGTGACCCTGACCACTCGATTCCTGGCCGGCCAGTGGCGTAACTCGAGGAGAACCACGAAACTTTCCTTCGCTCGCGCAAAGTCCATCCAGAAAAACTTGCCGCTGGGAGAAAAACGGCGCGGCACGAAAAGCGCTTGAAAGTAGGATAACCGCGTCGAAGGGAAGGGAGAGAGGGACTTTGGAAGAGTGGAAATCGTACTAGAGCGACGGACAGGTAGGACATCGCGATCGCGATTTGCCGCGTAATATCGATCTTGGAACTATGCTAATGTGGCGAATAGAGGCTCGCGCGTCCACGCGAAAGATCCGAGTTCTCGGTCCGCCCATCGCCTTCGCTCGGATCATTTTCCACACGCTACGTACGCAATAGCTCCGCGGGCGGACGGTCCGATCCGATATTGTAAAAGAAACGTTGAAAGCGTCTAGAAACAAGGGGAGTTTATCCGCCGATCGCGGCCTAACACTTTGATTTCCAACGAAACATAATTTCCAGGATGAACGCGTTGTTCGATACTCGATGAACGGGGCGTAAAGCCCGCGGAGAAACCGTAACTCGGTGTTCGTTCCAAGTTACGGAGGGCAACAGAGCGGTATGGCGAAAGGATCGCGTTAATCCGTATTGCGTATCAAAGGAATATATAAATCTGGTTGTTAACGCGAACGTGCCACACCGAGATGAGATTCTCGAAGCGCCCGGAGCGCGTCTCCGGTGGCGCGTCGACGCGCCTAGGCGTAAGTAATTTGCGTTTGGACGAGCCGCAAGCCGCACACAGCCGGCAGCTCTTGATCCGGGACAATAAAGTCCACGGCCGTTCCGTGGGTGTAAGCTAACGCGAAAAGCCTTTGAAGGTTTTTCTCCTACGAGCCGCCATGCCGGCTGTAAAGACAATCGCGAGCCTCTCAAATGTCAAACGTTCGAGAGGTTGGTGGGAGGGCATGGAAAAAGCGTTTTGACTTTTTCCCAGCCGCTCGCTCAAGAACGCAGCTCCTTTGTCGCCGTTTAACCGACTAATCGAGACGCGCCTCCTCGACGCGCACGCGTATCGTGCGCGCAAAGCAGCGCGGCGAATCCTTCTTCCGGCCAAAGAGACTCGAATCGAAGGGAAATCCGAGGATCGAATTTGCTCCTCCCAAACTCATCGGACGAGTATCGAACTCGCGCCGATTCGCTCTCTCCTTTTGCCTCGTAGCGCATTCCGGATCTTCCTCAAAATCGCAAAGCCGTTTTCGAGGACGCGGCAAGTGGGCGCCACAGAGGATTTAACGTTTGACTTTGCGTGTGTTGCAGGAAAACATCTCGACGCCGGAGCCCGCGGACATATCGGAGGAGGATCATTACTCGAGTGAGCAAAACCTATGGTCGCCTATCTCGTAGACCTTGCCATTCCTTTCTTAGTGTCAGGGCTGATCGAACTTTTACTATCGCGGATTACGAGATCGCCGCACTTGCGAAACGCGTGCGCCTACCCGAGAAACGGGGGATCGATTTCGGCCGGAGCGCCGCTCGTCGTCGAGTCGACGAGCCGTCGAGCCGTCGAGCCGTCGAGCCGTCGAGCCGTCGAGCCGACGAACCCGGTGGCATCGCTCCTACGCGGAGGCGCATCCCTCTCCCACGGGGGCCGGCCCGCTCCCGTTTTGGGAATCTGACCCAAATTCTATGGCGGCGCCGCGTTTCTGCATTATTGAGCGCCCTGAATGATTTAGACGTCGTGCCAGTCCCGTCACGCGCTCCCGTACCTACCAACTTTGTCGGCCGACCAGTCGATCTCTCCACCCTTCCGCCGCTTTTCTTTCGGCGCGGATCGACCGCGCTCTTGCACTACCCTTCGCGATTATCCGGACATCCGGTGCATTCGGACGAACGGCTTATCGATGATAAACCACGCCATTTTTTCAACATTTGTGCCAATTTTTTCGGTATCGCTCGATCGTCGAGGTCTTGTCCGCGTTCTTTGGTAGCGGCCTGATATCCCCGAAACAGCGTCGTCCCGTTTGCGAGATCGACCGATTCCACGGAATGAAGGTAGAGAAAATCGATGAAAAAGAAATTACCTAAATATTCACAACCGATTATAAAAGTTTATCTTAAACCAGAGAATCGATCTTACTGGCTTCCGAACAAAAAAAAATCATTGTCCAACCGCTGTATAAAATTTTGTTATTCGGTGGTGCTAAGCCCGACTGCCGGGAATATTTATTTTACGTGTAAAAACTCGAGCACCGATCGAGTGCTTCGTCGCTAAAGCCGACTGGATGAAAAAAAAATAGAGTTACTCGTTGTGGCCCGCGAAACTTTTGTCCGTAAAGGATCGCCCCGATATCCGAAGATGTCGCGAGTGTCGGGAGACTTTTGCGCGGTAGTGTACGCGTCACTGCTAATTCTCCCGCGAGGAAGCGAACGAATCGATGGTACCGAAACCTCGGAAATCCTCGGAGCACGTAGCCGCTTTACTCCGATTCCGGCCTGCGATCCAGCGCCGGTGCGAGCCCGCTCGCGATATCGATTACCCAAATCGACGCGCACGCCTGTCCATAGGCATTGGGACACTCGTGGAAGTATTCCGATCGATTGTACGCGATGAATTTCTTCTCGGGCCGTATCTCCGCGCCAACTTTTCATCGCTGCTTCGACCAATTTTCCACGTACGTTCCTCGAGTTTGTTCTTTGTAAGTCTCGTCACTCGATTTCGCGTAGGTTGCAAATGATTGCGCGAATTACAGTAAGGTTTTGGGCGGATTACTCGGGTATTTTTTATTTAGTTCATTCCAATACACGGCTCGGTGTAGATACGATGTAGGCTTGTAACGGGTCATACGCGGAGAATGTGCATAATTATGTCTAATTATATACGATACGTATGTACGGTTTTTTGCTAATAGCGCGTTATAATATTAGCGAGGGCTGTATCGATCTGAGCCAACCATCGCGTTTTGTACGAGGCCAGCGAGTGTTCCGATACTTATGAAACGGGAGTTTACTACGAGCAACGCGTTTCCGGCAGCTCTGGTTCTTGTTTTTCGGTAATGGCGAGTCGCGCTCATCGACAAGTCGACTCTACGCCCCTTCGTCGAGCCGCTTTTTGCGAACTCACTTTGGAATTAACCGTCCCCTCCCCCCACCCCCACCCCCACCTCGCCCCGTTACCTTTACGAAACGCGCCGTGAACGGAGTAACGCAAACGCTACTAGAAAGCACGTTTTGGTGAACGCCCATACGCACCGAAAGCAACGGCGAGAGTTGAGCGATCACGATCGTCGGGAGAAAGGAGGATAACCGTCCTTGAAGCTTATCGCGGCGAAAAGAACTGGCGAAGAATATTCTCCGGTGAACTTTTTGTAAAATACACCAGCGTGTCGATGAATCGTGCTCCTGTACGAGACGTCATCGACGCTAGAACTATCGAGCCAATCAAAGTCGCTGCTCGTTCCTTGGAAAAATTGCACGGCATTGCAACGATGCGTTTTCCGAGATTTTCCATGAATTTCGTGCAATGCGTAGATCGTTAGTTATATCGATCTTCCGATATCGTTTCCTCGTTCTCCCCTTCTTTTTTCTTTTTCTTTTTTCTTTCCGTAAGACGTACGGAGCGTTCTAAATATGTCCGGAAAGCGACCGGTAGTTCTAGTGTCAACGTATGCCAGTGACGTAGTTCGCTCATTTTTCACCAGATATTCTTCCCTTCGTCCCGCATTCCTCGTGGTAGTTGACGCAAAGGCCGAGGATAGCGATGCTCAGCGCACAGACCGTTGTTTCAAAGCGAATTCTTTTGAAGAAGCGCGTCGCACACGTCCGCTCGGTTCTCGCGATACGAGCGATACGTATACGAGATCCGAAGGTGAACGTTTTCCTCGTCGCAGACGCCGGGGCTATTCTCGGTAATTCGGTTTTGATGAATTCACGCTCACCTCTTGGTGGCGCAACGCTAAAGCCCGTATGCTACAGATCGATATAACGAATTGGCTTCGGCGAACACGGTGCCTTCCATCGTGCATTCGATTACCACCGCTTTTACGCCGTATCGTTCCTCTTCCGCGAATTCGATGGATCGAACGCGAACGGAGGTACGGAATAAAACCCAAGTGGACGTCGATATTCATCGGATACCTATGCGATACTCGCGATAATCCATCGGATATCGGTATAATTTTAATTAACCGGAAAGTAAGCGGCGCCTGTTCACCGTTCAAAGTCGATCCGCTATCAGAGACTCTCGAAATGCCGCGAATGAAAATCCCGCTAACGGGCGTTTCGAATCCGGCGTAGGTCGGCGTTCGTTGCCGCAAAGCGCATTCGACGAGCGTGGCTGGTCCAAGTCGTGGAGCGGTGTCGATTCGATAAAACGTCCATACTCCACGTAAACGTATCCCAGCGTAGAGTCGCGCTATGGAATTTCGAGCCAGAGATTCGATTAATATCCCATTTTACGCGCGGCACAGGTTGGTCGTCGGTCAGGACGCAGGGATATCCGGGGATCGATATCTATTATTGCGCGGGAAAGAAGGCGGAGGATGAGTAATTTCGCGTAACGGGCCGATCCGTACGTTCAATGAGCTTGCCTGCGCCAAAATTCTCTCGTTGCCAGTTGACGCGTTACGGCGGTTGCGAGGCCGAGCGAGTACGATTCGAGCGAGAAATCGATGCGATCGCGTCCTCGCTCGCGAGAGCCTTTTCTCGCGCGAGACCGTGGAGCCGTGCTCGCCGAAGGATTCGCCCCTCGTTATCTCGGCGCGATCGTCCTCTTCTCTCTCCTCGGCGCTCGTCGCCTCGCCACCACTTCCGGTCCCGTAGACGCCTCGCGCTCCCGCTTTGCGCGACACGATTTCGAAGAACCGATCTCACCGCGCCCCTCCTCGTCTCTTCCAAGCATGCCAGTATGCGCACCATGTAAATTATGCCCAACGCACTTGCCAACCACCCCGAGGCTCGAGCATACCCGTCCGTACGCTCTTATCTCCCGTCTTTATCGCTCTCCGCGTTTCGCGCGTCCACGCTCGTAGACTTTGGTCGCGAGCGCGAAGCATCGTCCCGTGGACGCCCCGGGGGGCGATCTCGCGCCACGATTTCGGCCATAATTCCCGACTTCCTTCGGTCTCGCGCGCGTCGCTTTCGGCCGCTACGGACTCGCATCTCGGTCTCTCCTCGTCGGCGCGCGCGCGCGTGCGCGGGCGCGCTTTGTTCGCGAAGCGGGCCGGTCGTTCGTCGCGCGTAGATCGCTCGGGCGGGCGCGATCGAGGAGGGGCGGCTCGGCGGGCGAGCTCGAAACCGGCTCGCTCCTCTTCTCTTTTTCGGTAGCCGGCTAAGCCTCGGCCGAGTCGATCCGCGCGCCGCGCCGGGACGTCGTCGTTAATCGGCGGAATTGACGGTGGGCGCCGATCGATAACGGCGACGAGGAGCGGGCTCGATCGCGTCGAAGGATGAATTATGGCCGCTCGCTTTGCCGGGATTAATGGTAGGCGCATAATTAAATCCCGGCCGTAGTCGCGCCGCGGCTAACGCGCCGAGTCGAGTTTGTCGATTACGCTAAACTCCCCCGATTCGGCCGTTTTGGTAATTAAACCTGTTGCTTTATTAAGAGCCGCCGAAGCGGGGCCGGCGGGCCGAGGGTGGGGAGCTCTGACGTTCGATCGGCGTGTCCGGCGAATCTCTCGTGCGAGCAGGGCTCGAGCGCGCGGCGCCCCTCGAACCGCACTCTCAATTCCTCAAACCAATTGGCACTTTTAATTTCGGCAGGCGCGCTCATGAAAGACGCGGATAAGCTGAAGCTGATGCTGCTCGCGTGGAATTATAATCTTCAACAGCAGGCTCAGGCTCAGGCTCAGGCCCAGGCGCAGGCGCAGGCTGCCAACGCGGTCCTCTCGCCAAATAACTCCTCGACCACTACGGCCACCACCGTTGGCACACCCGTCACCAGCCAATCGGCCATTTCCACGGCAAACAACACCATTAACAACTCCACACTTACAGGTAACACCTTATTTCATCGGCCGGGATACGAATTTCGCCTCCCTCGGACCGCCGCTCGGCGTTCGGCCGCGCGCCACCGGAATATTAACCCCTTGCCCGTCGAGGAGCGCGAGGCCGGACCTACGGGCCGCTATTCCCGCGTATGGCCCGCCTCTCTAGCCATCCATCTCCGTCCGCGAATCGCCGCTGTGGCGCTCGTCCTTGCTCGCGGCTCCTTACCGTAAGGGCCGCCGCTATTGCCGTCCGCCAACCACGCACCGCTATGGCGCCACTCGGCCGAATCATCCTTACGGATCCCCGCCGACGAGTAGTCGTCGCGCGTGAAGGAACGATCCGTGGCTAGTGCGAAAATGAGTTTACGCGGGACGGCCGTCTTTATCCGTACTCGATTATCGTCCTCGATATATCGTATACAGATACGCGCTTTGGCATAGGATGCGGCCGAAGGGATCGATTGGACGTTGCGCCTTCTCGAGCGCGTTCTCGGGACGAACGCGTATCCGTATATTCCTTCGGCGTTTTAATCGCACTTTGAGTCGCGGCGATAGATCGATCGGCGCTCCGTCGTTACATAAACAAGAACCTCGGCTATTTCGACGACGGCCGAATAGCCGCGCCTCTCCGCCAACTCGGCGCGCTTCCTTGCACTTCGCGTCGAGTAACTCGTGCAAACGAGCGCGTAGTCGTTCGAAAGTACGTTGCCTCTATTTTATTCCAGGTATCGTACCACGGCCGTGCTTCAATCCGTACCGTTCGATCTTTTAACGCGGACCTGGCCAACCCGAATCGCAACGCGGGCCGCAGGGTAGTGTACGTATAAGAAAGATCGAAAATTTTTCGATTCTCGGAAAAAAAATTTTCTTCGCAACGAATTTCTTATTTATCGATTGTTATCGCGAGCGATTGATTCTAACGCGAAGCCACGTTGAAAGCGTTGGATCGATGTTAACGACGAAGGAAAACGATACCGCGATAGGATACGAAAAGAGAACGCGACTTGAACGGACGACAGAGCGTATTTTTGAACGCCGATAACCATAAAATAAAAATGGAAACAACCGATACTTTTTGAAAAACACGATTCTTCGTATACGACCATGGGCCGCGCTTCGTATACGACCGTGGTCTCGTCTCAACGCCTCGAAGCCAATTCGAAGAGGGGAGCGACGATCCGTCCCATTACCGACGACTGGAAGGCTCTTTCTCCCAAAGTGCGTTCCTCGAGCTCTCGTCGAGTTTCCTTTTCTCGTTAATCGACGCCTGGATGACGCGCTCGCGTAATTGGTCCTCCGCGTCGAGGAACGACGAATTATAAAAAGCAGGAGCGCGTGGCGTCGCTCCTGGGCCCGGTCGATTATACGAATCTGTCGGCGTGCAAACGGTATAATCGGTCGACGGCGAGGAAAAAGGTTCGGAATAAATTCACGTCGAAGGAGGGGCGTGCGTCGCGAGGTCCTCTCGGCCCTCTCGGCCCTCTCGGCCCTCTCCGCGCTGTCGGCGCTGTCGGCTCGCAAATCATCGCGCTCGTGGGCAGGCCTCCGTTGCGAAATCGGGCGTTTCAGGCCGTTCTCACTGTCGCCGCGAACGGGAATACATTTCCGTCGCTATTCGCGACCCGCTTCCATCCAGCCGTCGAAGCCAAATAACTGGCCGACTTGTTGCCGAACGGCCGCTACGAATCGTCTCTTCCTCGAACCAGAGATTACGTGGATCGCTCGGAGGCTTCGAAGAGAGGCGGCCCACGCGAATATCAAAATTCAGCCCCGTACGATCGACGCTTCTCGTATATTCCGGATTTCTAACCGTATTTCGTTCCTCCTTTCTACTCGGTCCTATGCCCTTGACGGGAACGGGAACGAGCAAAGTACGATCGACGGGTCGATCGACGAGCGACCTTTTGATTTACGCGAATCTACAAATCTGAAGAGGAACGAAGGCTTACCGGGGACAAAGCAGGCGAATGGAACGTTCCTTCGAAGTTGCCGTAGTTTATAAAAGGTCGACTCGTCGGGATGGAAAAAATGTTACTCGTTGCGCGTGGGGCGGATTTGATCGCGATTCGTTTTCGGGTCGAAAAGATTTCTCAGAGGCGCATTACTCGCCATTAAACTCGCGGTTTTGTCGTTCCCGTTATAACTCGCGAATCGATGAGTCGTAGCATATTCGATGGCGTACGAAAACTCGCTGTGCGCGCATTTAAAACGAGGGCTCGTAATATTCAGTTTCCGTCGCGGTAAACGTCAAACGATGGGACGGTCGTTAAGGCTTAAAAGGATGTGAAAATTTCAAAAGTTACGCCGTTCACGTTCGAAGCATCGAACGGTATTTAAAATAATCCGACGAGCACGGTGGGGCAAATCAAAATAATTACGGTCAGCTGTGCGAATGATTTCCGACCTCCGACCCATTAGATCGCTCGTACGCGAGCGGACCGGTTTTTAATTTCATCTCTTTTCGAGCGAAACCTCCCGCGAAGTAACGAGATCACTCGTTTGCGGACTAACGATGGTTATTAAACGACGGCCACTTCTCCCGCGATGATAGGAGATATACATCGCGGTGGGGCGCAAAGTTTAAACCGCGCGTTACTCGAATGCCACTCCATCCTCTCGATCCACGAGCGCAGTATCTCGATCGAGCTCCTTCTCCGCCGCCTTTCCCGCGGTCGAGCAAATTCGACGTCGTTTCCTCTCGATCGTCGTCCAACGCCGCGCTCAAAATTCCTCCTCTCGGAGGATAAAGAAGTCGGCAGGCACGCTTCCGCTCCTCTTTCCCGCGAACGACCGACGAGCTTGGCCTCGCGGCCCGGCCGCGGTTCGGTTAGGCGAGGTTGCGGAAGGATAATTCACCGTCGGCCTTCTCCCTCCTCCCGCGGCCTCCTCCCGCGCTTCTTCGGCCTCTCTGCCCTGGCAGCTATTCGAAACTGGTTTCGAAGCGGGCCTCTATATCTCGGACGTGGTCATTGCGTAATGAACCAGCCGTCGGCCGAGGAGACGCGTAGGTATACGCGCCGTGCGGCAGATGGACCTCTTCTGGCCCCTCCCGACCAACCGACGCGTATACCGCCTCGCGCCCTCCCCGTACCCCATCCTTATCGAGAGAAATATTTTCAATCCTCGGTTACGAGCATTACCTCCAGCTCTTGGGAGTCGAGACCCGCTCCAGCCACCGGATGTTTTTCCGTGCTTTCATCTCGTTGATTGCATCTATACGAGACAACGCGCGGAGCCATAATTGTCGATCGCGTTATAATCGTCTCGTCGACGTTCGTGCATTACCAACGTTGTACGCATTTCGGCATACCATAAAAATGTCCCACGCCCTCTCACGATGTTCGCGAAGAGCGCCGCCTTTTAAATCCGCGACAACTTTAGCGCTGACATCGCGCAGCACCGTGCGACTCCGATGGAGTCGAAAAATGTTCGCCACGTGGGTGGCTGGGCTTACGCCGGCGATAGAGCTGCCGGGAGGAATTTCGATATTCCACGTGGGTCTCCTCGGCTCAAGGACGAGCGTTTCGCGAATAAATTTTGCGACTCCGTCGCGAGTCTTCTTTGGGGGAACGGCGGACGCGGGGCATTCGGGGAAACGAGGAACGAGACCTCGTCGCGTAATCGGCCGCGCATCTCGTTCTTTCGGTCTCTCGATGTACCCTTTAAGATGCCCGAGATGTACCTCCAGAGATAAAGAATCCTCCTTCGACGGAGCGGCGATGCTTGCGCGAAGGAGAGGCTCGAAGCGTACGTAGCTTCCCTCCACCCCCGCCCCCCCCCCTTCCCCTCGCGATGACTCGCCGCTGATTTTACATCTCGCTCGCGATCTCGCTCCTTCTCTCGCGTGCGTGTACCTCGCTTCGCAAATCGATCACCCCGATAGGGCGCGCTTTCCCTCCGCGGCGCACGGTGCTTCGGAACGCGGGCATCCTGGCCAACACGCCCGATGCGAAGTGCGCTTTCGCAAATTCTTAGCCGGTAGCCAGTATGAGGGCCCCCCGATGATCGGGGAGTGGTAAAAAGCTGCGTATACAGGGTGAAACGTCGCGCGGCGCGACGTTCTCCCAATTCCCTTAGCGGTCGATATCGCACGTTTCCGCGATATTTTCCTCGACGAAACTTTATCCTCGGCACTGCGCGGCGGGTGCCTCGAGTCTGGAACGTGGATTAAACCCGAACGATCCGGCTCGACTTTCTCAACGACGACGCAACGACGCGACGTCCTCCTTCGTCGGCGACCGGCGGCGCAGTTTCTAAAGTAAGACGCGCCCGGCTCCTTTCCTTCGCGCCTCCTCCTCGCGTTTCACCAAACCCCGCTATCGCGCCCGAGACACCGAAACTGCCGAATAAGTCGTCCCTTGCCTTTAAAGAAGATATAACGTGCCGTTCGCGGAAGGAGAGAGGGATTCCTAGAAAAGATCGGCCCTTCCTCGAGCTCCATCGCGACGTTCTTCCGCTTTACATCGCGTCGGTATTATCCGGAGCGAGCACCGACGATTCCGAATCTATTCCGGTACAACGTTCCTCGATCGAGATCTCCTTCCAATCGAAGCGCGTACTCGAAATTTCTTTCGACGGCCCAGCCCTTATCTCGATAACTCGCGGTGCCCTTCCGTGCGCGGCGCATTCCACGAATCCGCGCGAGCCTCAACTTTTTTGCGCTACGGAATCTACGTGGGCGTTGAAAAATCGTCGCCTCGGTGGTCAGTGACATTTGCCAAGGCGGAGAGAGGTAATCTCGAAGTCTCGGTCCTCCGGCACCTTTCGCCCGACTCGTGGATTCGAGCGATCTCGAACTTTTTCCCCGTATCTTCGGCTCGCTTCGATTAGATTTCTCGCGAATCCCCCTCCCCTCCTCCTCCTCCTCCTCCTCCTCCCCCGCGTCCTTTTAATAGAAAGGCTCTCGCCGCCGTGAGGCCGCAAGCGGGTTTTCATCCTCCGACGTTACGCGCCTCGCGATTCCGCGTCCGTCTACGCGTCTCTCGAAGGTACTCGGAATTCAATCCGACGATAAGACATCTTTCCCTTAATGGGCTCCGACATTTACGACGGAGGCGCGAAGGAGTATCCATTGTACGGTATCGCGGCTTCTTTGTCGTTTTCCTTGGGCGCCGATTAGCTCGGGTTCCAAGATTCTAGAATTTCTCGGGCCGTTACTCACGTACGTACGCGTCGCGAGGCGATTTTCCGATAAAACGAGCATCTTCGCCTCGGGATCTTGATATAAGGACTCCTACTGGCAATGGGCAATCCCGGTGTCCTATCTCGTATCTCAATGTGTTCATCGAGCGTGGCATTTCTACCGGGCTCCTTGCCACGAGCTCGAGGGAAAATTTCGATTCTACGAATTCCAGTGGCGGCTGGACGTATCGCGACGTGGCCGCGCACAATTCCGTGTCACGTACAACGTGACGGGGCTCTATCTTTTCCGAAATCTTCGCTCGATACGACGTCGTTTGCAAAACCAGTCGCTTATCGCGCCGCGTCGGGAACGAAATTGATCGCGAAGCGTTAAGCGTCAAGGTAGGACGCCGCGAGATCTCGAGGAGGAGGAGGAGGAGGAGGAGGAGGATCCTCGGAGGCATCGCGCTACCTCCCGGATCGAGGATCTCGGAGATCGTTCCGCGCCGATAAGGCTCGTCCTCCCGCGAGAGCTCCTAGAGAGAAGAATGCCGGGAAGGTACCGAGGAAGGAGTATTCCTCCGCTACCTCAACGTCATTACGTCCCGACCTTGCACCTCGAGGGCCGGTCGAGCGCGGCCTTATCGGCCAGCCATTGGCCTCCGAATGGCCGGGAAGAACCGTTGGAGCGGTAAGCGCGCACGGCCGAACGCCGGCCGATCAAAGGGAAACTTCCGAATTCCAGTTGCGTTCGGCCGCGAAAGCCCCGTCCGTTTGGTAGGACGTGCCGCCATGAGCGGTGACATTTATGAGGGACAGGATAATACGTCTTCGTCCATCCCGGTGATCGCGCGCAAACTCCGTGACCGCCGTTCCACCGGTGGTGGCTTTTATGCCCCGATACCAACCGCCGTGGGCGTACGTGGCTTGTCTGCGAATTTTGCAGTCGTGCCTTACGGATAGGCGGACTGGAAAAAGAGGAAGTGCGGGACGGGCCGGCGCGCGTGTGTGCGCCCGCGCGAGCGCGACCGTGGGAGGGGGTATCCGTTTCCTTATGCGGGACGAGGTCGAAGGAGGAGGAGGAGGAGGAGGAGGAGGAGGAGGGAGAGGAGGTGGGGTGGCACCTATGCCGATTTCAGGTTCAGGCCAAGAGGCGAGTTCAGGAACGGTGCTGGAAGTGGGCTTGGGATTGGTAACCGGCTTTCTAGCCGGGCAGCCTAGCCGGCTCGTACGTATTCCCTATCTCCTCCGCTCCTTTAGCAATACCGGCATCCGCTCGCCGGAGGCCAGGAACCCTCGGCTCTGTATGCGGCACCGCACACCCCGTACACTCGTAGCCAAAGCGCGTACGTACGCGCTCGTGTAACCGGGTATATGGGTAGAGGTGAGCGCAAGAACCGAGGTGCACCAACCTCCGGGCCCCGGCGGCGCTCGAGCCGGGAGAAAGAGGGAAAGAGGGAAAGAGGGAAAGAGGGAAGGAGCGGGGGAGCGGGGGAGCGGAGGAGCGAAGGAGCGAAGGAGCGAAGGAGGGCTCTGGGGGGAAGGGGAGAAGGAAGCGCGGTGCCGCGCCGCCAGCACGCCTCCTGGACGAGGGGTCCAGTTTCCTGGCTCGTCTACTCGCGCCTTCGGTTACTGGTTCTACCGGAATCTTCCTGGAAGCGTGCGTGCGAGCCTCCAACGGGGAATTCGCAGCGGTCGCGCGGCCGCGATGCGATGCCCGATGTCGACCGCCGGCCGACTCTGCGGATCGATCGACTCGGCGGCGTCCCGCGGGAACGAGGGTCGCTCGAAAGTGCATCGGTACGTTCCCAAGGCGTGTCCACCGTCTACGAGCGCCCCCTTCCCTCCGCCGGGCCCAAACGAGGCCTCCTTCGAGGAGCGAGAGCCGCGATACCAGGTCGGTCCTAGGCCGAACGCCGCGGATCTTTGGAAATCGAACGGGGCTCTTTGGCTTTTTCTTTTCGCTCGGTCTACCGGACCGGCGATCTCATCCTCGCACGGTTCCACATTTTGAAGTACCGTCCCTTTGCGTTGGTCGGAACGCGGTGGCTTTGCGTACGTTTAGGGTCGATCGATGAAAAGTTTCTGGCGGAGAGAAAAAACCATGCCCTCGTCCTTGCTCGACGAGGGCTCTTATCTCGATAAACCGTAAAAATACTGCGGCCGCGCTCAAAGGAGGTTCTACTCGTGTTCGGTAACCGAACGTTGGAAAATCCAAGAGTAGAACCGTGGCCTCCCTCTCGCGCAATCCGACGAGTACGCGCGCCTCGGCGCGGCTGAAAATACGTGGCCTCGGTAAATCCGAAGGACAGATCGGCGGATCTTCGGACGTCGAAAGGTAAAGGGGAGAGAGCTCCGAGCAGAATTCCAGAGGCATTTTCCGCCTCGCCTTATTCCTACGGCGTATTTCGTCGGCCCCTCGGCACGCCCACGCGGCCGCGAGCAGGGAGGGAGGGGCCGGGAGGGGGAGGGAGACCCATCGTCGTTTCTCCCGTGCGAAAGCTCGGTGCGAGCGCCGCGGAAATTTTATATGCAAAGGCGTATCGGCACGTCATCTTTTCTAATCGAAACCGCAGCCCGCCGCTGGCACAAGTCCGCGAGGCGGGCAGCCCCTTTACGGTTCCCCCGCGGCAGCACTCCCTACCACGCTTCGCGACTTCACCTACACGGCCAGAGGCCCTCTAAGCCGGCCAGCTCCGACCAGA
Source organism: Ampulex compressa (assembly GCA_038496175.1). Lineage (NCBI taxonomy): Eukaryota > Metazoa > Arthropoda > Insecta > Hymenoptera > Ampulicidae > Ampulex > Ampulex compressa. Next base: position 120,752 of record JBCFXI010000352.1, on the reverse strand, counting down.
CCCGACCAGAGCCGGCTCCGTACCTGTCCTCGCCGACATCCTCGTGAAAGCAACTTTACCGTACCTTCTCTCCCGGGATACCGAGGATGGAACGCTTCCATCTCCTTCCCGCGCCCCGTGGAAACTGGTCGAGCCTGCGCGGCCCTGGCTTTTCGGTTGGGTGCCTCGTAACAAAATACCCCTCTCCCCCCGGCCCGATTCGTCGTCGTCTTCGTCGATGCCGGGATCGACCGTCCTGAGATTCGGATCGTAATCTTGGAACCATCGAAAGGTGATTGGATCGGCGTCGGATCGTAGCGCTGGTTACATGCGCACGGGGATGGGCGTTTGAAGAGGAACGCGGGAAAAACTTTGAAAGCGCGCGATCGGAATGTGCGTGTAAAGTACGTATACGGTTAGCAATGGTAATAGTGGAATCCCGCGGTATCGCCAGTTTGGCGCACAACGCCTTGAAACGGGCTCCTAAGCGGAAGGATAGGTATCGGTCGTCGGTGTCGAAAATCCAACAAACGGGCGAACCGGTTCGAGCGATCACCCTTGCGAGAGCTTCCTCGCGCTTCCTCGCAGGTAGCTCGACCGGTAATTGCTCTTTGTCCAACGAATAATATCTTCCTTATCGAACGGGTTCACGCGCCATCGGTGGAGGGGTAGGAGGGGAACGGGCCTCTTACGAAATGCTTCCTCGATCGTCCCTAATCAGTGGCGTCACGCGAGCCCAACGTGCACCGCGTTTATCGTTATTATATTCGCGGCATAAATACCACCCACGTGCTCCTGGCCAATGTTCTATCCGACGGCCAAATCGCGTGCCCTCCCCGAGCCCGAGCGTGGGAAGAAAAAGAGTCCGGGTTTCTCTCTCGACGATCTTCGACACCCGATCATCCGGAATGGGCCGCGCGCGTGTCGCTCGAATTCCGAGGAAGAATAACGCGCCTCTTCGCGTTAACGCCGATCTCGCGGGGTGTTGCTCCGATCGGTGAGTCGCTCGTACCGCTGGTACGATAACGCAAAATTGCCTTGGATCCTTGACCCTTCACGATCCACGGTAACTTTAGGATAACGTTAGGCGCGCGCGCCATCCTCCAAACTAGTTGCGTTTCCTTCCAGAGCTTTGGGCTCTCGCCTCGTTCTCCTACATTTTTTCCGTAACGTAATAATCTGCAAAGATATTGGAAAAAATCTCGCGCGAGAGATTCTCCACGCCGTCGGGGCATCGTAGCAGCGATCGGTTCGAGCGATGGCAAATACGTATCGGTGGAATGCGCGCGCGAGTCGGAAATAATCGGGCCAAGAGCCTGGCGTGCCGTGATCCGAGGATTAACGCGTATTCCGTTGTCCTTCGTTTTCCAGACTCGCGGAACGGCTCGTCGGAGCTGGTGGACATGCCGACCGGGACGGTCCCCAATTTGGGCGCCGTGGCCGGGGTGGGTAGCGAGGACATGGCCTCGCTCTGGGCCTCGTACGCGATGGGCCTGAAGAAGACGCCGCCGCCAGCCTCCTCCGCGACGCCCTCGCGCTCGGACCGCGACCGGGAGTCCAGTCCGCCCGGCGGAGAGGGCACCGGGAGCGCTCACGACGAGACCAGCAGCAGCGGCAACAAGGAGGACGAGGACGACGACGACGAGGACGCGGACGAGAGGTTGGATCCCAGACACCACGATCCGGAGCGTCTCAAGGCGTTCAACGTGAGTCCCTCGCTCCTCGATCGATCTCGCTGCCTCGCGGGCGAGCGCGCGCCGATCGACTCCGCGAAAGCGCCAAATCGACGCGCCTCCCCGACTCGATGAGAGCGAACCATCTCGAAGCGTCGATCGGCGCGCGAGTCATTTTTTCATTTATAAATAATACAACGTTCGAATGGAAAAGTGACTTACGGGCTATCGCGTATTATTGGAATACGCTAGGGTGTCGATGGTAACCGCGAAGAGATGGCCGTGGGTGACGAGTACGCGTGGATGGATGATATCGTAAAATACTTTACGACGATGTTTTATTTATCGGTGCGAATTCGACGTACGGCCCGAACGACGAACTCAACGCGTATCGAGAACCTTGCACGAGGAGGGCAACGCGTAATGAGGCTCCGCGTTACGTATTACATATGTGCGAGCGTACAAACGCGCAAATAACTTTCGTCGACGTTGCCGCGACTCGATGTTGTCATTAGGATCGCGTCGCGTATCGAAGCGCTCGACTCTCGCCCGCTTTTTGACGATACGCAACCAGTTTTTTTCCTTCCGCGTATCGGGCAAGACACTCGAGTTTATTATCCGTGCCGCTAGCCTCGACCGAAATAGAAGCGCGTTAAGAGGTCGGCAAAGGGTTGGAAGGCAGTTGGCACCTAGCGCAAAAAGCGGAGCGCGAAGGGGACGACGGTGGCATCGAACGCGAAAGTTAAACCCGGCGCGTCGGCGGAGCGCCGGGATATCCTACGAAAACCCTAATTATCGTAAAGTTTTATGAAAGCGCGGCGAGGCTGGCGCGATTCCGGCTGCCGTTTCCCCGCCGCTCTTTCCCCACCGCCCGCCTTTTTCCACCCGCTCCTTTTTTCCCCTTATTGGCGTAACCGAAAATCCAGGCCGGCCAGCAGTTGGCCGCGAGCCGGCGTTGTCGGGCCGTCTTCTTAATTAATTACAATTAGTTTAATAGAGGGCCACGGTGTGCCCCACCATCGCTAAATTCTCAATTTCTCGAGCAGCCGGCGGGCCAACCGAGGCGTACCGGCTCCTTTGATTCATTCCACGGTGTGTTCTTATTCCGTCACCCCGCGCAGATGTTCGTGAGGCTGTTCGTCGACGAGAACCTGGATCGTATCGTGCCGATCTCGAAGCAGCCCAAGGAGAAGATACAGGCCATCATCGACAGTTGCACGAGACAGTTTCCGGAGTTTGCCGAGAGGGCCAGGAAGAGGATCAGAACGTACCTGAAGAGCTGTCGGAGGAATAAACGTGGCAGGGAGGGCGCGCCATGGGACGCGGTGAGTGGATTTAATCGCGCCCAAAGCTTTTGTTACCTCTCAAAGTCATTGCCGTCCTGCGATCGGTGTCTGGATTTTTTTTTCCCGCTACCGATATAGACTTTTCGCGTCGCGGATCTTCCTCCTCCACGGAGAATCATCTCGTTCGTCGTAGATACGGGATTCACCTTGTACGATGAATCGTACACCGAGCAAACGTAACGCTCGTCGTTGAAATTCGAGGAAAGATTGGATTGAATTTGGGGAAAATATTACGCGACGGCATCGAGCAGAGTTTCGGAAAGCCTGTATTTTTTCTTGCGCCACGATTCAGTACGATCTCTTCGAATAGAAATCGATTGGAATCAGTGGCGGAAACACGACGAATAAACGTTACGCGATACTTTAACGGACAACTGCGGCAGCAGGACTTTAGAGGGTGGTTGGTACGCCCGGTGGTTATTCATAATCAAGAATCATGCGCGACACGGAGCAACTCGCCTATACTCCCCATCGCTAGTATCGTTACTCGAGATTCATCGTTGACGCGTAACGTTCGAGGATTTTCTACCTTTCGAACGACTCTCGTATCGGTTTATCGGTATCGGGAAGACGTCCGATAAGAAGAATAAAAAAGGAGAGATGTACGATCGGCAGCGTCAGCTTCGTACTTTGATAATTATAGGAACGAATCGCCGTAGGCTTCGTTGGAACGTCGACAGGAATTTTGTTGAATCTCAAACGCGGCAAATGCCCATCGTAAAAGTTTGAACGTTCCCAAAGTCTGAGTCAAGCCGGAGCTTTCGGTATGCGACAAGCGCGAGCGCCACGTGACGTACGCATTTCTTTTTAGGCGAGGCCCACGCCGGCACACTTGACCTCCGTGCAGGCCGAGCAAATTTTGGCAACGGCCTGCGAAAATGAAAGCGACAACGCGAAGCGCATGAGAGTCGGTCTGGAGCCAGTCTCACAGCCCATGCCAACTCTTCCGGCCGCCACGGTGAGTATAATTAGAATGAAAAAAAATACGATTCTCCGGGTTCTACGAAACTGCGAGTTAATCCTTCGTTTCGTACGCTCGCAATTTTGCGACGGACTCGCAGAACTATGTATTTTAATTATATTATATCAACCGATGAGCGGCGCATCAGCAAAGTCGCGTATATTCATCGTACGTACTAATTCATACGCGGTATCCGTCGGAATGGAAAGGTGGCGCGATTTTTAGGATTTCAGTACCGTTAATGCGACCGATGGCGCATTATACTTGGCGAATCGCGAAACAAAAGGTTAACAAAGAGACTCTCTGGCCGTGGCATTGGCCGATTAGACGGCGATCGCGTTGCTCTTGGATACATCGTATCTCGTCGAGTACACGAATGGCAACGATCAAATATCGGCGCCTCGAATCTCGACGAACGAGCCTTCGAGGCTCCTCCATTCGCACGCTCCGTAATCCGCGACGAGCAAGATTTCGGTATCTATTTATTTACGCCAACGCTAACACCCAGGTTCTGTACGCGAAAGGAAGTGCGCTACGTTGGTCGAATAAAAACGGTAAAAACCGAGCCCACCGGTTCGCGATTCGCGACGATCAAATACTGATCGCAGTAGCTCGTGACCAAGCCGAATCTAAAGGAAACCTAGCGCGAAGAACGCAACTCGTTCGTCGATCTCCGCGCGTCGCGTCGCTTAAATCGCGTGGACGAAAACCGAAACGTGTCGCAATCGCCGTAAGAAGTTGACCAATTCTCAGCCACCGAGGCTGCAAAAGTGAATGGTCTTTCGGTATTCGCAACGATCCAAGCGGTAGGTAGACCGTTAGAAAAACGTGGAGCGGTGAATCGAGAGCACGGACTTTGTTCACGGCCACCGAGCAAATCGGCGGAGAGCGAAGGAAGTTCGTGGAAGAGAGGAGCGGTCGGGCGCGCGATCGTCGATCGTGAAAAGCCGAAGTTGGGGAGATCGAGCTCCGCGGCTCAAAGTGAGACGCGTGAACGGAGCTAGAATTGATATAGGTACGGAGAGTTCACCGATAACCCGGGGTCGCGCACCTCTCCCACTCTGCGATGCAACCCACACAGCCAACGCCGGTTCAGGCACGTTCTCTCGTGCGCGCAGCGAACGATAGGCCGAGCGAGGCGGCCGAGGGATCGCGGAAAAACGGAAAATCTTGACCGAGAGAAATCCGGAGCTGGAAAACGCCCGGCCAGAATTTTCCCATCCTCCGCGTCGCGAGCTTTCTCGGAGGCAAGGTGACCGATCGTTTGTCACGACTCGCGATTAGCCCCGCGTGTCCATAAATCTTGCTTTTCTCGTAAAATGCAGCGAAAATCCGCGCGATTTGCGCCGTAAAAATTTGCACCTGCGCGCACCGTACTTTCGGAACCGGGCGCCTAAGGATATTACGCGGTTGTATCTCACGGACGATCGATCGAGTCGATCGCTCTTTCGACGCGCGTTAAATTTTGTCCGACGGACGCCGAGTCGCTTCTGATTTCGAGCAATTTGCACGGTATTACGGGCCGGCCCGTCCTTTTGTCTCGAAAGAGAGTCCGATCCTCGAGGGGGCCGCTCGTCGGAGCATACGCGTCGCGTTAAATTCGTCTCGTTAACGAAACCGGCCTCCGCAACCCTGACCACTTTACGCGCGAGTTCGTTAACCCCGAAGAGACATCGCGTAAAAAGGCAGAAACGGTAACGGATCCGTCGGTGTTTCGAACGGTAGGTGTAGGCGGTAGCTCGAGCCATCCAATTCCGCACAATGCATCGCATCTTGGCACACCTAATCCTCCTTCCTACCCTTCACCCAACCTCCCCTACCCCCGCCGCTCCTCTCCACTCCTCTTTTTCCTTCCCGCAGGTCCGTCGTTGGCGAGCACTGGCCCGACACCCACTCTCTCCTCTCTCTCTTTCTCTCTCTCTCCCTCTCCCTCCCTCCCTCCCTCCCTCCCTCTCTCCTTCTTTCTCCTCCTCGCTATCCGCCTCTCCCTTTCTCCCGAGCGTACAGTAGAGGAGCTGGAACTTGGTTTCTCGTCGCCGGCTCGACTTATCTACTTTGAAAATCCCTGTCGAGGAGGATGGAGATAGAGGTACCGAGGGAAGAGGAAGAAGTGGCGGATAGGAGAGCGAGAGAGAGAGAAAGAGAGAGAGAGAGAGAGAGGGGGGAGGGGGAGAGAGCGAAAGGGAGAAGGAGAGGGTGAGAGAGATCCGATAACCTCGCCGGCGACCTAAACCTAACCCATTAAGGAGAAGACCTCTATATACGCCGAGGTTCGTGCGCGGACGCGGCTATCTGCCGTGGCCACCTATATAATTGACGTCAACGCACACTGCTCGCCTTTCATAAAAACACCTCCCTACATCCGCTCGCTTCTCTCCTCAAGATTTTATTCCTCCGCGCTCCCCAACCGGCCCGCCTCCCCCGCCACCGCCACCGCCCCCGCCCCCGCCCTCGCCCTCGCCCTCGTCCTCGCCCTCGCCCTCGCCCTCGCCACCGACCGACTCCTCGTCCGCCCACCTCCTTCCCTTTTAGCTTTCTTCCCTTCTTTCTCCCCCCGACGCTCCTCCGCCGCCCCCTCCGCACCCTGGCCCGCCGACTCTTTCTTTTTCGATCGCCGCCTCTTCCCTCCCGCCGCTCGCCACCCGGCCCCTCCGATTCCGCGGTGGAAACGCATCGCCGTTACCTCTCTCGCCCGCTTCGCCCTCTCCCTCTCCGCCGATCAATTTCCTCCCGCGCCACTCTCCCCTTACCCTCCGCATCGGGACTTTCCTCCTCCTCCTCCTCCTCCTCCTCCTCCCCCGCTTCCGCCACCCCTCCCGAATCCTCTCCCCTTCGCCCTTTTCCCTTCTCCGGGCCCCTCTTCGTCTCCCTCGACGGGAGAGGACCGCTCACCGAATCGTCATCGGACGCGGCAGCGCCGCGGAGAAATTGGCGCGTTATTGTTATCGGCGCGAGGGTGGGGGCGGAAGCGGAGGAGGAAGAAGAAGAAGAGCGAGAAGAAGAGGAGGAGGAGGAGGAGGAGGAGGAGGAGGAGGAGAAGGAGGAAGGAGTCCGAGAGAAGGAACCTCCTGCGGTGTTGTTAGCTCCGCGTGCCGGCCCGGCTGGAAGTAACGGCGAGGAAAGTAAGAAACGATCGGGATCGTTGTTATTCGAGCCCATGAGAGGGCTCGATCGGATGACGTCTTCGCGCTCGGCCGACTGTCCAGGTTCGATGCTCGGTACAGTGATCGACAGTGCCGTGCAAGCCGGTGACTCGTGACACGTGCTTTTGGTGAGAAGGGAGAAAGGGAGAGAGAGAGAGAGAGATAGAGATAGAGAGAGAGAGAGAGAGCTAGGGAGGGAGAGAGGGAAAGAGGGAGAAAAGTGTTGGCGGCGAACATGAGGAAGAAGAACCTGAGGGTCGTTCACAAGCAGGTGTACGATCGCGGATCGATTCGGCAGGTACGCGTGGATCGCCGTTTCCTACCACGTGCTTCGATACCCTTTTGCCTTCCTCGCGCGAGCGACGAGGATGCTCTCGTACGCGCGCAGTTTTCTCGCGGGATGGAATTTGTCTCCTTCGGTGGCGAGATCGTAGGGTAGATCCCGAAATTCCCAGCGACGCGTGAGTTAAACCGATTCCCGATTCGTGCTGTGCGGAAAGTGGGTCAAAATGCTTAAAAACGTAGCGCGGCAGATAATCGTCTGTCGGTGGCAACGAGAGAGAGAGAGAGAGAGAGAGAGAGAGAGAGAGAGAGAGAGAGAGAGAGAGAGCTCGTGAGGAGGGCGGGGGGGGGCAGGGGGCTCCGCGAACGAGCCAATGAGCGGCGGCAACAAAACGTGACGATTACGGGCCGCGTACCGAGCGATACAAAAGCCATGCCCCGCTCGAGCGCGCCTCCAGCCGAATACGTTTAACCCTCCGCCGGGCGACATTTTATCCCGTGCCACTCAAAACGAAATCAATAGGATTTTTGATTTTCACGCAGTAAAAGTACCACGAGAGATCTCGAGCGCGGCCAGATGTCCGATCCCGCGTCCACTCGATGTTGCACCGCGAATAAACTTACGCTTCCTTTTATACCGGAAAAATCCTACCGTCGCGCAAATTTATCCGTCCCTTCGTCACGCTTTGGACCCGTGTCGTCCACTTATTTTAGCCTTTGCGCGCGACACGATACACGCTGGACGTCTTGGATCGATGTTTAGGATCGATCTTTTTTTCGGCGAAGTTTGATTCGCATCGCGCATCCGCCGTATCGTTCCTAAATGGCAGGACACGTTATAACGACGAGTTGAACGCGAATTAAAAATTCTAAGCGCATTCCGGTCCGCGATCTTGATCGTTGCATCGGTCTCCGCGGGCCGATCAATTCGAGCAACGCGATCGGCCTATTCGGTTCGGTAGGATCGGGAAAAATGGCGCGCGGCGTTCGGCTATAAATAATGAGCATGGCTCGTGATTCTTGCAGCAAACGGACGTTCGATCGAGCTTGGAGCACTTCTCGAGTACGCCGGTGAAATCACTTCCGGGGAAGAGGGAGGACACGCCACCGGCATCGCTAACGTCCCTGGCACCTCTAACCAGTTTGGCGAACTTACCGAGCAGCACCCTCTCCTCCACACCACTGTCGCTCGCACCCGCGTCGAAGTTGCTCACACCGGCGGACAACAAGAGTCTCATGAGGTCAGTACGATGAACCAGTTACGAAGATCGATTACCGGCTAACGCCATGCAGAACGGATTATGTGCCGAACCGAATCCACGCCGGCGTGCGCCACCCGGCATCCGGCATCGATACACGCCCGCGACACACCGTTATCCATCGATAAGCCGTGCCACGGGGAAAATCGAGTCGATTTTCATTCGCTCTAGCGGGAAACTAGGGATGGTCGATGCGCGAGTCAAAGCCGCGACCCAATTTCTCACGGTTGGAAAGGATATTTCGGTTGAATCCGCGCGAGGAGGGGAGTCGAGTCGATAATTGGACGGAGCATCGCGCCGAGAAGTACGAAAATACGGTTTGGCCTCCTCGCCCTCTTTTTTGTCAAAGATAAACCGGATTTATCGGCGCCAACGACGTTTTCTACGGAGGGTACGCCGAGCGAGCTCCCGGTTATCGCCGTGGATCCTCCGCGGTAAGAATTTCAGATAGAGCCTAGTCATCGGTCAAAGATCGCGAAATGAAAATCTTCCGAGTGGGTGTCGAAGCGCGGTCTCGGTCCGCACGCGGAACGATCGACGGGGATTAGCTTTGCGATCCTCGCCTCTCGGTGACGGGATCTCTACGGAATCGTCTACTTTTAGGTGGGACAACTCGCGCGTTTGTTGTTTCCATACGAAGTTTTTTTTTTACGATCGCGACACGATATAAGCGATATTTGGTCAAAAGGTCCTATGGCGTACGCGGGACACTCTATAAAATTTGATTCGGACCTATATTCGATTATAAATTTTCTTCGAATGGCTCTTACCTCGCAAGGCATCGCGCAGAACGATCGAAACGTCGCCCCCTTGTCCTCTTCTTCTTCAAGGATATATTTGGTATACCCAAATACGTCTGAAAAGTGGCTGGTAGGTCTGGCGTTAGCGGTGGACGAGCGTCATTAGTAAAACGTCGGTGCGAGTCATGGAAGAGCCCGTTACCCGCAGCGAGCCACCGTACTCAAAGGGTTAATTCGATTCTTCTACTTGTTTTCCAGCCAGGCGACGATAGTCAGTTCCTCGGCGGTTAATGGTGTTGCCAGCGGCGGTGCACCAACGGCGATGTACAGACCGAACTTCAGTCAGGCCTTTCAACGAGCTGGCCCGACAACGGTACCGCCGACCCTGTCCGCTGGATTGTACCCGACTCAAAGTTTCACGTCGGGCCTACTGAGCAACGGTACACAAAGTAATATTGGTTATTGGTGTACCATACGTTCATTCTTGTCACCGTACGGCTTTGGCCAGCCTTCCCCGATCCCCGGATCTTTCGACCCGCGTCTCGTTTTCGGCGATCGATGCCGCACCTCGTCCGTGAAATACCTCCGTCTCGCTTCTTCATCGTACCGACGCGCGGCATGCTTATAATCCGCGTTACGAGCAAAAAACTACACGTCACGGCTTCTCGCTCTTACGTCCCTCGACAACCGGTATATTACGCGGCATGCTCATATCCCGTGTTGCGAACGCACGGAACATCATGACTTTTCGCCTCGCTCGAACCTAATCCTCGCAACCTTTCCATCGACCGCTCGTCGATTTCTTTGTCCAACATTCCTTCGCCGATGGGAGCATTCCTGGTGAACGCGATGCGGCTTTCCTAATCGGCACGTACTTGCACGGCGTGCGCGAGCTCGATTAGCATCGAGAAATCGCAACCTCCTCGCATATCCGGCGAAGGCCCGCCGCCCTATCGCTTTCTCCCATCCCGATTCTACAGGATCATTTCCGTAAACCTGAAATTCGTCGATTATTACAGGACCGACGGATCTGAGCATGAAGAACACGAAGCCGCTGCTGAGTCACAAACTGAACGCGACGGAAATGACCGCCGTGAGGCAGCTGATAACCGGATATCGGGAGTCCGCCGCCTTCCTGCTGAGGTCCGCCGACGAGCTAGAGCAGCTGTTGCTGCAGCAGCCATAGAGCTACGTTTACGTGGCCAATGCCCAGCAGCTTGGCTCGTAATCCCCCGTGGGGGGAAAGAAAAGCCGGTCCGCGGCTGGCTGGTTTACCATCCACGTCGCTCCCTCGCTTAGGTCGCCTGGAATTTGACCGTCGGGCGGAGTCTTCGCTCGCGGCTCATAGAACGCTCTTGGCGGTTCGGAATCCAGCTTGAGCGGCAGGTCCCACGCCGAAAGAACTTGGCGGTCTGTGCCCAAATCAGATCGAAGAGGAGGAGCGCGCTTGTTCTTGCAGAATCGGGCGCGTATACCGGCCGCCGATAACGGACGCCTCTTATCCGCCATGGGAAACACAGGGGCCCAGCCTCGGTGGGTAGGATGGAAACCGGCCGAGGTGCCCTCCCGCGCTGCTTCCGGACAAAGGAATTCCTCGTATCCGACGGCTCGTCGATGCTTGGACGGTCGGTCGTAAGGGTCGGTGGGAAGTCGAATGGCTCTTCCCGATCGCGGCACCTTGGCTAGGAACGGAGTTTCATGGATGGGGAGGAAGGCCGCCCGAGGGTCGAGCGGCGTGTGACTCGCGGAGCTAGGCTTAGGGAAATTATTCAAACAGGGTGTACATAGAGAGGAACTACAAATATTTACTTAATTACCGATAAGCCGAAGACGATACGGCGAGGATGCGAGAGTGAATGCGTGTGAGAGAAAAAGAGAGAGAGAGAGAGAGAGAGAGAGAGAGAGAGAGAGAGAGAGAGAGAGAGAGAGAGAGAGAGAGTGGCAGCGATGGCGAGGCGACTTGAGAGACGGGGGGAAGGGATACGATCGAGAGAAAAAATTTATCGTTGTTCGAAAGTACTAGTATTTTCTAAAGAACCACACGAGCGACACGAATTTCTAATTGCAACGACCGCGTAAGTTATTTAGATTAGTGGCCAGACGCCGGGACGCCTGTAACTGGGTCTTCCCTCCGGTACGCGGAGGGTTACACATACACACACGTACACACGATTGCATTTTTTCCTATCGAGTTTCATAGCTTTGAATCGTTCACAGACTCCGTATGAGAAGTAATATAATTGTACTCGCTGTTTCGAGGGGCGAGCGGGTTTCGTGGGCCCGCTCGAGCCAGATTCCGCTGACTTATACGATGTCGTTATGTAAATACGATATATGATATATGATATAAATGCGTACGATATGTATCGCCGTCGCGAGGCAAATCGCCGCGAAAGCCGAGAATTTGGAAAAACCGCGGGTTACTCGTAAGAGAATGGCGGAGAGTGAATCGAGAAGTAACGGAAGCGGTCGCGTAAAATCGCCAAGAGAGAAAAGAGAGAAAGACGTATTGGACGAATAAGTTGCGCGAAATCGTTGAAGATTTATGCAAACGGGATCGTACTGATCGGCGAAAATGACGAATTGGAGGGCAACGCATAGCGAACGAAGCTTTGCATCTGTACGGAAGAGGCGCGAGAGAGTGTTCCATCGTTGGTGCCTGGATAGTCATACCCAACGTACAAACGGAGACATCGTGGCTGGCAATTAAAAATTTGGCTGCGGCAGAAATAAATTTCTTTTTTTTACGTCGCGTCAAATATCGATAGTCCAATAAATGATGCCGGGGCTGTGCTGTGAAATATTTGGTAAACTCATTTATTTTGACCTTGTTAAATTTATGCGAAAACAACGGCTGCCGAAGTCATCGCGGAACACGCGAATGTTTATTATATACATTAATACCGATTCATAATGGACGGTAAATGATGTTCGGTCGACGGGTAAATTGTCATCGTTATTGTACAGGAACAGATTTTCTCTTCATCGGGATCACCGTACTTCGTGCACGAGCAATACGCATCGATGATGCGTTAGAGCGACGATTCACGAATTGGAATAACTCCATAAACGATCGTAATGGCGATGAGGAAAGCACGAAGCGGACGAACTATCAAAACGATGTTATCGATACGACTCAGGTATAGAGATGACGATGCGGTTAACCCTTTACGATAAACAGTGATTTCAAAGTAACGCCCCCTTCGCGCGCTTTGCCCCGACTCGGTCATCGTCTCTCTCCGTGTTCGTGGATTATTATCAAAAAGCAACTCGTCGGGCGAACCATTGCCCGTATCCGACTTCTTTCTTTCTCTCGAAGCATATGAGATCGCTCAGAGACGGCGGTTAACGTACGCTCAGGGTGGAAAAATTGAAAATGGTTGGTCACGGAGGATAAGAGGGACCTCTCGATTCGCCCTCGCGCTTTTCGCAGTCACACGTGTATATAAATTCGCATACGATCGCGCATAGTTACATGTATATACATAGGTCGCCGGACAAGATGGATTTTTTTTACTCGCGAGACGTCGTCGTTGATAAACTCGTCGGAGAGGATGGGCTACCGCTTAGCCGTTGCCGAGGCCGACTCGGCGGCAATGAGCATAGTACTTGAATTATACATATAAATATATATAAATATATATTTATCGGGACCATCTTGTCACGATCGGACAATACGTCGAAGCCGTATTTGTGGTCTCCGGACGCATCACTGTGTTACCAAAGAACACTTGATTATTAACGATAATATATGTAGTGCTATAGATACACGTTTCTTTTTTCCTTTTTCTAAAGCGATACTTTGTCGTAGGAGCGAAACAAGTCATTCTACCGAATACGCCCGTTAACCGTACGAAAGACGCGAAGCGGGGCTGGAGTTATTCGTAACTACGCTACCTCCCCGCCTCCGTTCATTATTATTACGATTATTATTACTACTGTAATTATTATTATTATTCATTATTATTATTATTATTGCTATTATTATCGTCTTTATTGTCGCTCTTATTATCGCATTATTATCGCTATTATCGATTCCTGCGAATCTAACAGAGTGAGAGAGTGAAAGAGGGATGGGTGGGTGGGGGGGGGGGGTGAGAAAGAGGGAGGGCGTTGGTGGACGTGGTCGAGTGCCACTTCGTCGAAACTATTTTCCACGGAAGGTTTTACGCGCGTTAATTCTATTCTGTCGTTGTTTTGTACATAGTTTATATACGTCGCCGATGCGCATAAACAGATTACGACTATTGAGTTGCTTTTAACGAAATACGAGGAGAGAGTATATATTATATAAAAGTGTAAAATACGTTTACGCGGGAGAACGGCGATCGTAATCGTCGCGATCGAACTCCATGCGCGGAGAAACATTCCATCGGGGGCGAGGACGGTCGTGGGTTGCGTTCAAGATCGGCCCCCTCGAAAGATCGATGCGGGAATAGCGACTTTTATTAAATCCCTACCACGTGGTCGTGCTTCCTTTTTCCTTTCCCGTCAGTAAGCATCGCCGGCGTACGTACCGTGCTCAACTACGAGAATCAACCGTTCGCTTCCCCGCGACGGGAATCCGGCCTTTCGATCCAGCGACGCGCCACAAATGCCGGATGTCGCGACGGCTGACCGATTTATCGGGAAGACGCGCAAAGGGTTCCAGCCTGGACCTCGAGGTACTTTCGCGTCGAAAAATCGAGTACGTATGCCCAGTTCCTCGCGACTCGATTTTTCAACGCGACGTCCGTGCCCCACACCCGGTGATTCGCGATCCACCTCGACACGTTCGCTGCCGGGAAAATGAAGTAACGCGTCCTGGCCCGACTGCCAAACAGTTTGTTTCGAGGAAAAGGGTGAAACCTCTTTAAATTCGATATTGGCCAATCGTTATTCGGCAGTGGCATTTACGATGTCTCGAAGGAAAAAAGTAAACCGCGAGATGGCCCACCGTTGGCGGTGAGCGTGTTAAACGGTAGGTCCTTTAGGCTAACGATAAGTGGCATCGGCGTAGAACGCCGAGAAGCAGAAGCGAGAAACAAAAAGGGGTTCCAGTGCAATAGTTCCAGCGTGGACGTCGGTCCGATCGCGCGTACCGGTGCACGCTTTCTTTCCCGGGTACCGGGCAACCTCGGGTTGGCTTCATTTAACCGCTCGAACGGCGCGTCTCCTTTCGCAAATGTAACGGTTACCGGAGGGCCAAGCGATACTGCTAGTATAACGCATTATACATAATCCATTCTATATTCGCATATAGGCAAGATCAAATTCCGCATCGCACTACATGTACATGCATACACTACAGCCATACGTACGGGAACCTTCGCAGCTCCGATTAGCGATAACGGTTACGATTAAGAGCTTAGGGTACGCTCCTGTATCTTTCCTCTTTTTTTCTTTCAAAGTTCAAAGCGAGTCGGTAGCACGATACGCCCGACGAGGGATCAAAAGGAAAAGGGAAAGACGAGTGAGATGAGCGAGAAAAGTCCGGAGTGGGGGTAGACCGAGATGAAAAGATGCGCAGTTCACTTTTGTTTCGTTTTCGGTGGATGTGTGGAGACATTTAAAAAGTGTCCGTACCTTATTTGCCTACGCGGGGTGCAGTTCTACCGTTCATGTAATCGCGAATTGATGTATATTGATTATAGAAGAAAAAGAATATGTATTTGTTCCTGAAAAAAAAAATAATAAGAAGTAGTAATACCGTAATATTAATATTAATAGTAACGATAAAGATAATTTGATGGTACATACTTTCTTATAAGTAACCTTATACATTACTACGATTATTGTAGAGTTGGTACGGTCTTTGAGGATGCCTTGCCTGTAAATGTAACACACGTTAAATGAAAAAAAATCTTATTATCTTGTAAATGTTTTACCAAATATAATCGATTATTCAACTTATAATCGGCAGCCATGTCTCGTCTCTGCGTCCGACGCCGATCCCCCTCGCGTTTTCCATCGGCGAGAGGGTGTTGCGCCAAACCTGCTCCGGCCCGCCCGTCCTTTTTATTCTCATCCTCCTTTCGGCGTCATTAACATCGTGCGAGGAATCGATGGGAAGGCCCCACGTGTGCGGCCGCGCATAAACATCCCGACGCATGCATAATCGGTGCCTTAAAAGCGGCGGACAACGGGCCGAGTAATGTATTATGTAGGTACATATCGAACGAAATGGAAAGTCGAATGAGGTCCGAGCGAGATCACGATCTTAGCCAGATTGTGAAACAAAACCTGTCCACGACCGGTTGGTAAGAATCGAACGAACAGGACATCGTGTCTCCGCCTCTGCCCACGGTTTTACCTCACGATTTCCACGCCGTCCGCTGCGAGAAAAATCCTTGGACATTGGCGTGTACGTAGCTTCTAGGCACGGCTGTCGTCTTGAAAATTTAGTGCCAAACGTTTTTCCGCCAGGCCTCTCGTCCAGAGCAGCGTTTATACGATTATCTCGAAACTCGGCAATTATCCGCTTTTAAGGGAGAGACCAAGAGATATATCCGAATCTTCGCGGATGAAATACGAATCGCGATCTATTCGCGCGTTTGAAATTTATATTTATCGAGAGCGAGAGATTCAAAATTCGAACGAGCCGGAAAGCACGATATATACGCGCACGAACGATAAAAGTCTGGTGTACGTACGTGAACAATATTAGATTCGATGGCCGATAATGGAAAAATCGCGGTTATTTATCGTTTTCTTTTCTTACGATCGGCAATGCGATACGAAACGTCGAGGTTTTATACCCGTGGTTGCGCTTTGGATAACAAACGTGCGCGCACCGTTCGATTTTCTCCCGTTCTCGAAAGTATATTCGTCATAACGAGACCCGTGCGATATTTCAAAAGGTATTGGGCGGTTGCGGTATACGTGGAACGACCGAGAATGATATCGCGGCAGCGTAATATCGTCTTACGTGCACAATGGAAAGTCAAACGGACGCTTGGCGCGATCTTTGATCCAGGGATTGCGAAATGGCACCGGTTACCGGGCCTGGATTCTCTGGATCGCTTTGGAAGACCTGCCTCGATACGGGAACCCGCCGAATCGTGAAATCGTGATCGCGGAGTTCCACGATACGGAGGATATAAATATTACCAGGTAATCGATAATAACGGCCTCTTTTCCGGCTGAATTTGCTTCTCGTCCCTCACGAGGGATATTTCACTTTGGCCAAAATAGGCTTTCTCCGCCAGTGAACGGCAGACATAATGCACGATTCCTTATGCCCTACTGGAAAAATGTAAGTAATATGCATAACCACATGTTTGAATATTCAATATTCCAACGTGCATTTCGGGCGCGAAATATTATATAAGGAATGTAAATCGTGGCAACAATGTTAGCGAAACGAGAATGCTGGAAATGATATTTTAAAAAGAAATTGCCATCATTCTTATTTATACACGGTTCGTGGAAATTTTTGGGTCGTCAATGCGCTCCATGGTGTAATCTGGGTTGGCCAGGTTCGAACCAAGAAATGCAGGTACGCGGATGTATTCCGGCTCCCGAGACAAGGGCTATCGCAAAGGGCTCGTTTCGCGGCAAGTCGTAAAGCCGTTTCCTCGTTGGGCCCTCTCGAGTGAGGTTTATCGGTTGGCAATGCATCACGGGCTTTACGAAGGTCTTAGCATTTGAATTGCCCGCAGCTTTCAAGGGAGTGTGTACTGCTCGCTAAGAGACGAGCTCGCGCGTACCCTCTGCGCATTCACGCGCATGTTGCGGACGAGCGGTTATTTCAGGAAAATCTCAAGAGCTCCTTCGAAGGTGCGCATAATCTTGTAAGCACATAATCTCGTATTAAGAAAAATATTTTGGACGATCAGTGGCGAGAATTATAAAATTTTATTACGATGCTTTCTTTTATAATACTCTCGATTCATTGTTTAAAGTATTTTTCTTAGACGCGGACGAGCAATATAGATATAATTTCATATTAATCGACGACACAATAAACTAAATTCGACGCGTTCAACGAGAGTTCGTCGAGTACTATCTGCCGAGGAGAATAGGGTTTTAATGTAAACGGAAACTCGCAATTTCTCTGGTTAAAAGCTACATTTTCGAAAAAACTATTCGCTCGCGACATACGGACATAAGCGCACATTTTCCTCGCGCGTATGTGTTCGCAGATCCTTGTCGGAAACGTAGATTCGCGGACTTTTACGAGACCCGATAAATTACTTCCCCCTTATGGGACGAGAAATTAATCGGTCATAAGACTCGCGAAATTGGCTTCTTATAGATATTTTCCAATTCTTTTCCACGGGTAGAACGATCGCTTTCACCTATTTAACGACGCTTGCCGAGTACCGCTCGTGCGTTCCGACACTCCGTGGCTCACGTATTCCAAACTTTTATACGAGTATTCCAAAGTCGTTCGGGTCGTCCCCCAGCAGAGGCCACTTGGGAAGTCAATGGGATATACCGTTTTATTTATTGGGAAAGACCATTGTAATCGGAGGAAACGATTGATTCGTTGATCCTTCTCCGCTACAAGTTAGTTTCCTTAGCTCGTTACGCGATATAAGCTTTGCTTTCGAACGATGCTTTAACCTTGTGATACTTGACGGAAACTTTCGATTCGGACAACTTTTAAACCCTTTACGTTTTCCAGCGCGTATAAAGTTGTTCAAAGATTAGACACACGCAGTGCTCGTTCGATGCTTATTCGTGCAATTACGTTTCTTCGATGTACGTATTAAGTTGGACGTGTAAGCGAAGGAGAGGAAGAGGACGGTGGGGAAATGTAGGATAATTGAGTTCTTTCTCGTGCACCGATCCGCACATACGTCGATCGGTATAAACAGATCTCGCGTTAGACACGCGGGTAGTTCTGGATGTTCGACGGTCGTATACGTAGGATTGCCCGAAGACTTTTCGAGAAGAGTTCTCGGTTCAGCGTCCTTTGGTGCGTGTCGGTGGCAAGCTCGATCCAGCCGCCAGAAGAGTGCACGCAACACTTTAAATACTTAGTGGGAAATCACGGCCGGCTCGTATCATTTGCCATCCTAATTAGAGATAATCTATGAAGCAACATGCTGCGCGGGTTAAGTGGTATTTATCCATACAAAGAACGCGTAAATGTAACACTTGCGCGCGGACTCGAATTATAGACGTCGATGCCGCAGAAGACGCAGCTTTTGAACGTGGATCGATCGCGAGAGTTCGAAGACAATTATTTCACAAGCCCCCAACGGATCGATCGTTAAATTTAAAAATGTCACGCCCGAGAATGAGGGGTCTTCGCCGTCACGGTGGGAGAGGTTAATCTTTCGACTAAAATACCTCGGTCTCGCGCAGTTATGTCGTTGATGTTCAATACAATGACGCTCGGCGAGCGTAGTCATTGGCAGGACGCAAGGAGTTTCAGACGTTGGGTGACTACGGTCATCGGTAGTATCGAAAGGGTTGATCTCGATCCGCCCTCGCCCTCGAAGAAGGCTCCATCCCGGGGAAGCGATAGGGGCCGCGAGGAGCGATGGGGCCTCGCGTGAGGTTCGCAGGTGCGACTAATGATATCGTTCCCCCAGCCCGCTGCTCCCCGTCCGGAGGCGGTCGAGCTGCTCGCGTGCTCCTAATGCGGTTCAAGGGTTACCCTTTTTTACCCGGCCGCCCTTCCATCTCCCGAAAGTGGCCTCTCTCGGCCCTCGAGGGGGCAAACTCGGTGCCTCGTTCCTCTCCTCGAGGACGATTATACCGCGGCTTGGAAGCGGGAGGCGGGCACGGCAATCGGATGGAATCGATATCGGAGATGAAAGATGCCGATAAGCGATAATCGTTGCCGATTGAATTTTCTACCTCCTCCCCTTTTCCGCCGTGAAACGCCGCGGCTGGTCGCCCGTACCAATTATACCAATTACGACGTCCAATCGGCGTGCATATCGCGCCGGCCGAAAGGCGAAACCGGTCATTAAATTCAGCTCTCGTACTTTGTAGATCGGAGTGCTCGCGCAGCGGATAGAGCCTCGCACTTCCAGCCGGAAGATCCGGGTTTTAATCCTGCTCATCGTGGATCGAGAAGTCTTTTTGGCCTTGCTAAGGTCCTTCTATCCAGGACCTAGTCCTTCAAGCTGGATTTCGAACCGGCGAGACTACGATTTAATTGCGCGCCTGCGTTCGTTAATTTCTCGGAACCGAGTGCTAAGGCTCTGAGATCTATTATTTAAGATAGACTCCGAACCATCGGTATTGCACGTGTCACGTGGAGAATTCTCCATCGATGATGGGCGGGAGTCGAATCTTGGATCTCCCGCGTGGTAGTTCGAGTTTCCATCCTCGACGCTATCTTTGCTCTATCTGGAGTATTGCGGTAACCACGATTAAAAATTGTTCGACATTCCAGCTGGCAAATAATATCGGGCTTTTACACACCCAGTCTGTAAGCATACCGTTTCGAGAAACGGCAATGAATTACGGGAGATCGAATGTAAATTATTGCTCTTTGCTAAGCGCCTTTAACCGTGACACGCATCTATCACCCGTAAAGCGAGCAACGCCCTCGATGAAATCGGCTTCAACGATTCGCGTATCTTTGTCGCGCAAGAGAAGACCGATCGGTAACATCGTGATCAGCGTCACTGAAAACACGGATCATGCCAAGGAGCACGAGTGAGGCGTTAAATTCCCTCGGCATCGTCGCAATTTCGATATACATCGGTTGGTATTACAGTATCGAGCGTTAAAATTGTTCGACATTCCGGACGGCAAATAATATCGTACTTAGAGTCGAGCGCGCGAGCGTACCCTTTCGAGCAAGCCCCATAAATCATGGGGGATTGAACGTAAATTATGGTATTTCGACTAAGCGCCTTTAACCGTTTCAGCTTTGTAACGGCCGCAAAGCGAGCGACGTGGTCGATTAAATTAAATTTAATAACCGGCGTATCGTTGTCGCGCGGGAGGAGACGAATCGGTTCTATCGAGGAGCGCGGATCGCAGCGATTGCGCGCGAGGAATTTATATCCTCTCGATCCGATCGATATTAATAATCGAGGGGCGCGCGGTCGTTGGAGGGAGAAGGTAAGGACGATGCAATTAGCGACGGTGGCCCGCCCGGGAGATTCGAATTAGGCGTGATAAATACCAGGAACGCCCGCGCGGCCTGCGTTTTGTTGCAATCAGAAGCCAACGAATTTATTTACCCAGATGGGGCAGCGGCAATAAACCTATGGTGGCCGGCTCATTAATCCCCCGTCGCAGTCGTAATAAGCCCTTAATCTTCCCGGTGTGGCTGCTACCTATGAGTAACTGCCATCCGGAGGCACCTTAAGCTCCGGGCCCCGCGAATATTCCACGAATCTGCGCGGCTCTCACGCCACGGCATCGGCGTTGCGGGAAATTGATGGGGGAAAAGACGCTTCCCAAGGTGAGACGATTAATTAACTTAATTATTCCGGGTAATAAATGCCCCTCCGGGGGCCTTAAATCATCCTCGATGACCGGGGATACCGCCGATTGCCTACCCGTCCGCGTTATTTTACGGCCACCTTACGGGGGACGCGTAACTTGGGCCGGCCCAAACCTCCTCCTTTCCTCCTCCTTTTTTTACCCTCTATCCTTTTTCAGCATAACCGAGAATCTCGGGCGCAGGAGCGGCCGAGCTTTGGACGATTTCTTCTTGTAACGGCCAAGTTAAGTCGACGCGTGTGCACGCATATTCGGTAGGCAGTCTCTATAAACGTGGAAAAAAGAAAGGCAGTGGGACGTGACCATGGATGTTTTTTCAATCGGCGACCGCGCTCGTATTTTAATGCCTTTGCTCTCGGTTTGTTTAAATTTAGATATCGGGTGTCGAGGTTATTTGACCTGAAGGCTGCAAAAAAAGAAACCTGGGACACGGCACACGAGTTGTTTTATTTTGCATATTGGATCTTATACGTCGCCCCGTCTCTCCGTAATTTATTTACTCGCTCATTTGCTCCTTTTGCTCCCAACGTCTACGGTCATCCAACGTGGGTCTTATCGTTTAAGGTGGACTAACTACTGAGATTACCGCATACGTATTACACGCGGAAAAATGTGATGGATAGGATTTAAACTCGAATCTCCGCAGTGGGAGACCGAGCCTCCATCCACTACGCCAGCGTACTCCCTTATTCACTTAATTAATTAGCTCTGGTAACGAGCGATCGATTCCATTTGGAGATCGTCCAAGGTTACCGACCTATTCAGGGCCTTCCAGGGTACCTCGCAATGTCACGAATGTCCGGTTACTTAAAGTCATAAATCGATTTGAATGCCCTGGAACCATTCCAGTTCCTTCGAAGCTCTCGTTCTCGAGCGATCCGATCGCGAAGAGTAGCCTTACACCGAATTAAGCTTTTTGGGATTGAGTCGCGGGGCACTTTGACAAGATGCGCTCTAACGAATTATGCGCACATTTTTACGATGCAGCGAGTCAGGGGCGAGGGGGAAGCCTATACGGGAATCGTTCTCGATCGTCCATGGATCGGAATCGCGATAAAGCTGAACCGTACCTCTAGCTTTGTAGCATCGGTGTAATATCGGATTGGATATCGAGGCGGTGAATACGATGTACATACTAGGAAGTGCACGTTGTCCTGACAAATGAGATTAATCGGCACCAAATACAGAGGCGGGTTGTTGCACCCGCAATTAAAGGCCGTTAATAAAGCACCAAGGCAAATCGTTTCGCGCTCGGTGGAATGTGAAAGTAGATAAGTCGAGGCTAGCCGTGTACTTTGTGCCAGTCTCGATAGCGCGCGGCCAACCTCATTATCCGATTCGGTCTTAATTGAGATTAGTTTCGTTAACGTGTTACGGCCGGACCAGTTCCGTAAACCGATATACCTCTATGTAAATGTCATTATCATGATCAACGGCATCGAGCGGCGGAACGCTCCAATTAAACTGTCGCTTTAGAACCCTAAATGGAAGCTGCCCTTTTCGAGCATCGATTCGGGAATCCTTACCATAGCCGAGAGAGGCGAAGGTTAATCCTGGGATACGAAAGCGGTCAAAATGACGAGTCTATCGTTCCTTAGAAAAATTCTTTGGAACGACGGATTTTTCAGTAATTTCTATCCTTTTACCGTGATACGTGAGTCAACGAATAAGTCTACGTACCTTTTGTCAGGGCTTTTTTATCTTCGCAGGTATTTATAGCATCTCTAGGTGGCCCATAATTCCAGCATTGGCAGTATCGGCATTTTAGATTTGGCCGTGGATGAAATCTACGCGTCAGATTCGAGCGGTCAAAATGGGGACGCGCTCGTCAAGACAAATCCGCTTCCACGGACGACGGTCGACTTCGAGTTTTCATATTCCTCGAGCGTAGTCCTCGACGTTCGTCCGGAGGAGGGTAATTTGATCGCAGACACATTCGGCTCGAAGCGTTCGACGGTGAGATCGTTGCGGCCGACAATGGCACTTCTGAAGATGGCGTGACTTTCGGCCTATCGCATGGCAACCTTGCCGTGCATTATCGCCGTTTAATAAGCCCTACGTTCCAGGAAAGCACCTCCAGCTCGTGTATTTACCGGACATGCACCCTGCATTCGTGAATCGTCGTATCTCCTTGCGAGAATCCGCCGGCCCTTAGCGCTTCCATCTATCGCGTGTGCACATTACCCGGAGGGATGGTCATTTAAAGAGCGTTTGGAAAGATTTTTCCGAATCCTAAACATCGCTGTGCCGTGTGATTTCGTTACCTCGGGCGGCGCAATATGGGGGTTGGGGTAGAAAAAGGCGCGCTCATTAGTGCCGCGCACCGGACGAATATTCACGATCATTACCTCTCGACGTTTCTTACAACGACCCCATCCTTCGGGAGGGCCTACCCGGAAACCTACCCTTGGCCTTGGACCGTGGGGCGGCTATGGAAATTCTTTTTTTCTCGGATCGAAGAAACTTCGGAAAAGCTGATTCGATAAAATACCGTATACGACAGAGGTCGGTCTCCCGTCGAGTCCAGTGCGGTTAAAATTTTCACGCTACCCGTCCTGATTTTTTCGATTAAATCAAAACCTATTTTGAGCGGTAGGTCGAATCGTTTGACGGGTCGATCGAGCGGATAAACGTATCTTATAGACTCTTGCCTTTTTCTGCCGTTGCGGCCAGGTCACGAATCGTCGTGGTCCTTTAAAATCTGTAAATGGTCCGCGGATTAAAAATTTCATATCGTACGCAATCCAGCACGTTCCTGCATTTCCAGCGGAGCGTCGAGGGTGTGGGGGGCAGGGGCGAGGGTGGGGGCGGCGGTGATGGCCCTTGGGCGGGGTGAGCGCATTGTACAGTTAGAATTTCGAGGAGGCGAGGAACGTAATGAGAGAAACGTGTTGCCCTCTGGCCCGCGTTCCCTCGTATATTCTCGCCGGGACGAAATTCTCGTTAGGCGATATTTCACGGCCGGAACGTGGAAACCTGTTCTAAGGCGGGCGAAAAATCGGGCAAATTAATTATTTGAGAAACTCGCAAGGCCTCCGGTACGATGACCGGTCTGGAAGAGCCAGGGCAAACCTCGCGCTTGATCCTTGGCGATTTAAATTATTTCTCCCGCTAAGCGCTAAAGGGCACGCCTCGATACCTAGAATCTCCTTAGCGGAGCTTTCCTTTTGTAATTCATTTTTTTTGTATACGTTTACCTACCGTGCAAACTGCCAACGCACAGAGCGTAATAAGTTTTAATTAAAATCGATACTAAAGTAAATAACCAGATCCGTAAATCTGCACTCCACGAATGAAAATACGAGATAACATCCTTTAACGTCCCAGCAACGTTTTTTACGAACGGATCTTTGTTAATTTTCGAACGTATAATCCATAGAATATTTTTGTCGTATAAAACAAGAACGATGAACGAGATACTCTTGCACCGCATCCACTCAGGTCAGGGCAGTGGCCAGTAGTTCGAGCAGTAATATTAGAACTTTGTATAACCGAGTAACCGGCGCGGCCGATCTGACACCTGTTGGCGCATGAAAACGTGCTCTTCTCCAGGGGAGCACGGAAACTTAATTAATCCAGCGCCGTGAGGATAATCGAGCGCCTGTTAGCCGATGCTACGAGAGACTCTCGATTACTTCCGAGAGGATTGCCCTCGAGGTACCGAGACCGGCCGTCCGGGGGGGGGGGGGGGAGGAAAATGAGAAATACGAAGGACCGAGTTATGATATATCGCGGGGGCAGCCGCGTTTTCTCGTTTTCCCCGACGCCGAGCTGCATTCTTTATCCCGAGTTCTCGCAAATATTTATTGCGTCGTTAGGGAGCGCGGTTAACGGGGTTGCTAAATGGCGGCGTTTCCATCCTGCCGAGCCTAGGCGCGGCTCCTCGATTATTTCACTAACAATACGATAAAGCCGATGCGTATTTCTTACGCGATGGAAAATCGTGTTCGGTAATTCTGCGAGAAGCCGCTAAAGATTTTTCGTTACGTTCCTCGCTTCCACCGCGCGTAGAACGGGTTGAAACCTACCATCAAAATTCCCAGCTCGTTGGACGATATTCATCGCGTCGAAATATAGAATTACCCGCGAGACTCGACGAGCGATCCACGGCGTTTCAATGTAAAATCCTCCCGGTGGAAGTTCAAGTACGTACCTTTCATTTGCTCGTTTAATCCTTGGCAGGAACTGACGTGGCTCTTTAACCTAGGACCTACGAACGTTATACGCTGTCGTCCGGAAAAATACACGGTGGATACCTGGAATTAACCTTTGCAATTCGATACCCAGTCTCTATTCACCGAGGCACCGCGTCTTTTCGTTGCTTCGGCACGCACACCAAATACGACTTTTCGGAATGTTAATTACGATAGATTTCGCATACATCGGCGGCCTCCTAAGAGATGGCGATTCGTCGACGAGGTCGACTCGTGTCGCGCCGCGCCTTCCGTCTCGCTCGCCATCGCGCGCGAGAAATGCTTACCTGGAAAAGATTTAAATGACAATGGAGCCACGGTTGCGGGCTACCGATTTCACCACAGACCTGCCAGTTGCGAAGGCCGTACGCGGTGCCAATTTAAAAGTGGCGAGCGTGGCTAAACGGTTGCAGCTCCGCGATAAGGACCGGACGGTATGTCTATCAAGTCCGAACGCAGCACATCTCGGGATAATTTCCCTTGCGCTTATATGTCGTCGATTGAAGGTCAAACTAAAATAATTAAATACATACATACCGATCAGATTTAATTATTGCTCGTTTTCGCTAATAAGGGATCGAGAAATATCGATCGCTATGAGAACTTTCATTTCGAACGTTATTATTTTTAAATTATTCGAGCGAAGACATTGGTAAAAAATGCAGTTGCTCGGTTCAAACTTTTTTATCCATACCTTTGCCTACATCGTTAAAAAAAAATAACATCCCCGACAAAAATGTTCGAGGCGATCGACGTTGTTTTTTAATTTAACCTAAGCAAATTCGCGAATCTCAAGAGCAAAGAAGGGGGTCGACGTCAAAGGTCGGGACGAAGGGGGGAAAAATCCGGCTCGCCCGCGCAAGGATTCCGGAGGAGGTCGCGAATCATTAGAATCCTCGGTATAAGCTCTAACGAGCGTTGCGTAACGGCGGCTCCTCATTAGCACGTCGCGCCCAGAGATCCAATCCCACGCCTCAATGACCGACCGACCGACCGAGTGACTTGCCCCCCCCCCACCCCTTGCTCTCCGCCCCTCCGCTCCTCCCGCCTCTTCCGCCCTTCCGCCCCTTCCGCCCCTTCCCAACCCCTCGCCGAGCAGAGCACAGGGAACGCCGTTCTTACGAAACGGTGCGTTGCTCCGCCAATTATTCCGCCGATTCATTGTTGCACGCGCTTCCGCGTGCAAAAGTTTCGAAAACTTCCCACGCGAATTCGATACGAATGCATCGCGCTGGAAACCTCCGCCCTACAAACCACGGCGCTTTCTTGCGGTCAAGGAACGTAGCGAAGACAAACCGTAGCATCTCAAATGAGCTTGTATTACGAGATCGAAAATTTCACGATATCAACGTAATCCAGAATCGAAAGTACGTTCGGTAGGAAGGATAGCAAATTGTTCGTTCTTCGAGGAATAATATGACTTTGTCAAGCGTCAGTTTGAAGAGGCCGGTACGCGCGAATTAGCTACGCTGACTTCGAAAAAAGAATCGTCGAAAAGAAGCCTCGAATGACGACATATCCATTTATCCCACATTTGGAAAGCATAGGGGTGGGCTGGATGCGAGAACAATAGCGGCAAGGACACGGATATCGCATCGGCCGATTCGCGCTGGTATTTGCCAAAGTCCGAGCTCACCCACTTTCCGAGACCTTGAGATACCCGCGGAGAATCGCTCGTTTGCTTGCACGACGGCAGAAAAACGAGGTCGGTACATCGTTCGGCATGCGAATAGCTGGCATTCGTACCACTACTATTCCTACGTCACCCTACGACGTATTTTGCAAAACACCTACATTCCAGCGATGCGCGACCGAGATTCGCGAATAAAGTGGGCGATCGATCGAGGCTCGCGATACCTCTTACGATCGTCGTCTCATCGTCGCAAGTTCAACGAGGCGAAATAAATCATCGCCCACCGCGTGAGCGATCGCGTGTCCGCGACGGAAAAGTCTTACCGTTTTGCACGGGATAAAGTGTCACGAGGGCACCGTGATTTTGCGTAATACACGGTACCGGTGTACGTTACGATTTTGCGCAAGATTAAATATTACGGCATATTATGATTTTACGTAAGACGGAGTTTGTTAGAGACCGTTACTACTTTGCGTGGTACAAAGCATTGCCATTCTGCGCGTTTTACCGAGTATTACGAGGGTTCGTAAGATAATACGTTACAATTCAACGCGCGATAAGGTGCGACGAAGCGTTACGATTTCCCGCAAGATCGAGCGTCGTGCGTTACGATCTCGCGCAAGAGCGGAGCGCCAAAAGCGCGATACGCGTAGAATGGAGTATTCGTGGATCGGTGGGCAGAGTCCAAAGCGAATGGCGCGTCGGCCGAAATCGTTGGTCCGATGCGCGATTCGCATTCGCGCATTATCTCGTTCTTGGGAGAAAAGCATGGGAGGAATATGGAGCACTTACCCTGGCCATGGTAACGACCGAGCACTTAGCCTGGGTAACGACCGCTCCGACCGCTACGACCGCTACGACCCGGGAATCATCGAGCCGTCCAGCGGCCTTATGTACTTCGGTTGGTGACCTTTACGCCATGGGACCACGGTGTTCCATTTGCTCGGAGATTGAAATTCCATTCGGCCTCGGATTGCACGGTGACTCGGCGATACCGCGAGTTTTCTCTTGCGCATCCAGGACTCTGAAAGCATTAAAATGTAATGGCGAGTTAACGGCTGAATTTGCAATTCATCGGGGGAGGCTTAATTGCGAATAATATATTTTAAACGTCACGCTAACGTTTCTGGAATAATTCATCCGCCCGGATCTGGAGGGCAGGACGGGTGGGTGGAGATACTCGACCTTTCCAAAAATTCGTTTCCTCGTAGCGCCGTCCTTTCGCGGAAACCACGAGGAGGGGCGACGATTTAAAACGCTATCTCCGTGGTAGATCTGTCGGCTTACGGTAAACTTTGGAGTTACGTAACGTTTCCGAATGCTGTACAAAGGGGAAGCGATAAAATTACGCGGCAAAAGTTGGAAACCTTTTTATACGAGCTAGATTAAATTTATAACGACCAAAAGTACGAGGCGCGTATTTATTTCTCGATGTCGATGCCTTTTGAGGAAAGATGATTTTCCGGTTTTGTATAGGACACATCGCGTTGCAATTTAAAATTGGCAATAATTTATGGTATTAACAATACGTGTAAAAAGAAGCGTCACGTCGAAGGTTTAAAAAGTTCATCGATCGATGCATCTGCCTGGCGTTCGAAATGGTAAAGCTCGACGTTAAAAATCGTTACATCTCGAGTGCTATAAAACACGATGACGAATGGAATTCGTTGCGGGTAGAGGAGGGGGGAAAAGCACGTCCGAGGGTCTCGTGATTCAAGGCGGTATTCCTCGAAGCTTCGTTTTTACGAGTGACGTAACATTACGCGAGTTCGCTTCCTTTATATCCGGCATCGAGAATACCAGGAAATGGTGGTTTCCACCGGCGCCCGTGCCGGCCGAGAATCTACGCGCCTCTCATACCGAGATTAATTGCCCACTCGGCCGGTGCAATTACCGCGATCGAGGTGCGTTATCTACGTGCCCTAGCCGCGACACACTCGTGAAAACCGCCTTAAAGGGAAGCCACGTAGATATGCCTCGTTGCACTTGCGAGTTACACGCTAACGGCCGAGCCGCCAAATAAAACTTCTCGGCGTAGAAAATTAGCCGCTGGAAGATACAAGATAATCCTGAAATACGCTGGATCCGAAGAATTTTCTGAAGTGCCGCGCTTCGTACGCTCGTCAAGCGCACCGACTATTCTCGCTTCTTCCTCTTTTCCTCGTCTATCGTTTACCATCGCATTGACTTCTATGGTCCTTGGTTATTTCCATTTACCTCGCATATACCTTCGGACCTTTAATCGGTTCCATATATATTACGTTGTAGCTGTTCCGCATAGAGCGTTGCGACTATTTTAGCGTCATTTTATTTTTCATATTCACGCGCATTTGCATTGCCATCCGCTGAATAAGGCGATTGAATTTCTTTTAATTCAAATCACCTGTTTCACGCGTACATAACGTATTCCAACTAGAAGGGAATCAAGCGCGATACGACTGCGCGACCCTTTTCGCATAATCCCTACATTTTGTCCAAGGTCACCTACCGTTTCTTTCCGAACTCGTAGATTATTCCGAACCAATGGCAAATAAATATTCGTCGTACAAAACTGTCCCTCGATATTTATTCGTTGCCTTCCTATTCCCACTCGATATAGAGGTGCGTGGAAGCGGGGAATACTTTGTACGTGTAACTTGCGGGAGTCAAACGCGTTTAGTACGTAAAGCTTTGGATTTCAAGGCATGTATCCTGACGTAATGTTGTATGGAAAACGTTTACGAGGAAAGGTGCAGGAATCTCAAGGAGGCGTGAAACAAGAGTCGGCATTGATCGTCGCCTCGAAGATCGGCGCGCGTGTAACGTCGAACTCTCGACCGAGTTTCGATGTAGCCTCTAATTCAGCGGTACGTCGACGCGTGTTCGTCGCTCGGCGTTCGTTCCAGGCTGATGGACACGCGATCGGGCGACAGTTATGAATACTACAGCGGCACAGTGATTTAGTGTGCCACTTCCGCGAGTCCTTTCGGCCGTCAGGTTTACCGCAAACCGACTCTTAATTCCAGCGATACCAATGGTTGCCGCGATCATCCTTCACGAATCCGCGTTAGGTTCGTCCTTCGGCGCGATTCTCAGAGTTTCATTAGACGCCACGAGTGAAACCGTTCCCCATTCTTTTTCACGAAGAGCCGCAACGGTTGGAATGTACGACGCCTCTGCATCGAGCTTGAGCGAAGCAACATCGAAGGCGTTTTCAAGAGTACGGTTTGCGATGTTAATTAAGAGGGAGAAAGTTATTCCTTTCCCATCCAATATTCCTGACGTCACAAGTCGATCCTGCGGTACCTTTGCAAGGATCCACGAGAGTGAAACGGTTAATCCATTTGCATCAACGGGCGGAATAATCCGCGCAAAGTGATCGTCGCTCATCGGCATCCGCGAAGTATGCCGCGACAACCTTCGTTTATCGCCAAGTGCGAAACAATGCGTACCGAATATAAAAGCAGATTGCGCGTTCAGAGGTAGGATGCAAATGGGCTTAAGCGAGCGGTCGGCGGCGGTCGGTCCTCTGGACCGATCCACTCGCGGAATCGCAAACGGGTATTCGCCGGTTTGTGGGAGCGGGGAATGCGGCCGGGGGGACTCGTTTCTACGGGTTCTGGATCTAATATTCTCCATGGGCACGTTGCTACGCCGTACCGAAAGGCTTCCCGTTTCTGAAATGGGCCGTCGCGCGTGACTCCGCGAATAGAGACCGCGGCGTTACACGATCCTCCATTCGATGCGCTCGAGATTAATAATCCTCCGGGATTTTTAAGGGGGAGATCGTACAGTGCTTCCGGCAAAACGCTCGAGACGAGTCGTGGTCTTCGATATTTATTTCTAATTTTGCACCAACGTACTTCTCGCTACTGGATTTTGCTACGGTACGCGCATCGATTCGCCAAAGCGTCACGGATGTTCATTTTTTTTGATCGTGCTGCCGATCACCATCGGTGAACGGACGAGAAGTTCGGGTCTTTCGAAACCTTTATCGACGTCTGCGCATCGACGATATCAAAAGCAAATATCTTGCGAAAGGCGGTTTGCATCTGGCGTGCGTTATTTGAAACCGATAAAGGGCAACAAAAAAACGTATCGTCTCGCTCGTAATATTTTAAAGTAAATTCGACCGAATTCTATCCGATTACGACGATCGACGAACGATTGGGGGAAATAAAATGCTCCTCGTCCAACGGCAAGTAGAATCGTCCAATGTCGCTTCGAAGAGCGAGTCGTCGTAAATAAAGTCCGAATGGGCCGCGACGCGGGAATAAGAAAATCGATCGATCACCGGCGCGTTTCCGCGTATTTTTGCGAGCATTCTCGCACCCAAGATTACGACGTCGCATTAATATTCGAAAAGAACCGAAACAAGGCATTGTGGCCGTAGAGGAACCGCATTTATCGCGACGATCGCGATATTTACCGGCCGGTGGGATCGCAGACTGTAGGAATAACAGGATCGCAAGTAGATAAATCGCCGCGGAACCACGGCTCGTGGGATTTTTCTTCCCTCCACCGTCGCCTCTCCTTCCGCCACCCCCACCCTCCTCCGCACCGGCCGCCTCCCCACGAGCCAAACGATCGATGCTCCGAGACAAAATTCCCAGAGCGAGGAAAAAAGGCTGCCTGTCACTCGGTGCGATGAGCACGGAGCGAGCGCAGTGAGAAACCGTTCGTAGTTGAAATACGTGCTAGGCGGATTCGATGTACCGTGGCTACCCTATTATACGAGACGCGCCTCGAACGCGCGGCCGATCGCACTTCTCGGTACGCAAATCTCCGCGGAGTCTCCCTACGCGCGGACACCGAGCATTCCGTTCCTGGCACTGAATTATTTTCCCTATCACCCGTGGAAATGTACTTCCTGGAGAGGCCGCTATCTCGCCTACGACGTAACAGATCGCGGCACCGAGCCAACGCTCGTCATCGCGGAAGAGTTTTTGCTTGGAAATCGCGATTTTCATCGGCCGATGTGCCCATAAAAGTCATCGTTCGTTCGCGAACTGCCCGTTGATCGGAAGGCTTTGGCGAATGTCGCGTTCGAGCGAAATCGAATCGCCGAGAGAAAATGAGGATAAATATTAGAAATTACGGACGAAAGGTTCCGAACGCCTCGGTTATTTTTACGTTGAAATTCACATTATCATCTTCACCTCGGTCCTCGCCAAGCTGTAACGGTTCTACGATCAAAGGACAATACCGCGCATTACGATCGAAAATCAAAGAAGTACGTTTTCTTGCGGAATAAAGCCAACCTATACCCATTGCATCCCTGTTCCGATTTAAATCAAACGGATTCCACCATGGCTCAGGCGCTGACGATAAAAAATCCACGTTTCTCCCATCAATTTTATCCCATATTCGCCTCGTACTCCCAGCCGAGTAAAAGTATTCCCAAGCGCGATGAAGGGTCACGAGGTAGATTAGCCGGCCTGTGCTGGGAATTCCAGGTTATCGCGCAGTACACGTCATGCTCGAACGACGTGTCAAGATGCCCGTGGAAGGAGGCTCGAGCTCTCGAACTTATTTAACTCTGGGTCAACGATCAGCCACGGTAAATATGAGGGTCGCCGTCCGTTTAATCCGGAGGGCTTCGCCTGGGTCCCAGGACGGAGGGCGGTGGGACGAGGATGGGGATGAGGGGAAGGGCCAGGAATGGAGGAAGGGGGGGGGGGCAACGTCGATAATTATCGACGGGTCCGATCGTGCGTGCGGATGGAAAAATGGCTCTCGGCTGTGCAACGGGACAGGCCGGCGCTCGGTGCATCGGTCGCATCGGTTGCAGCGGCTGCCTGCCGATGTCGGATGAAGACGTCCTCCCCTTCGCTTACGTACGTACCGGTGGAATAAGTGTGGGTAATTTGCTCGACTGGCTAGACCACTTGTTTTGCGGAGAGCAGCGCTGCCGTTTAAGACCGCGTCAGCGGCCGAATGCATACACCTATGCGTTTACGTGCATCCGTACGCGCGAGCTGTGCGCGCGGCTACGCGTACCCGTGCGCTCCTGTACCCACATACGTACGCGCCATTTAAATAATGAGGAATGAAATATTTATCGCGTCCCGATGCGTCTCCGTCCACGTCCCGATACTGTCCGTCGAATCTTCCTCGGCTCCTTTTTGCCGACGAAACGACCAACAGGATCTTACGCGTGTACGTATTTGGGAAGGAGGTTTCTGGAAGGCGCGTCGGATACGCGTGCCTGCATATTTAAAAAAGGACCTTCCAGGAAACGCGTGATGTAATTTTTGGTCGGGATGGTTGGAACCGCGCCCGGTGACGTTACCTGAAGAGATTCTGGAATTTGCCAAATATTTTATCCCGATATACTTACGCGAGTGCGTATCCTTATTTTTATTAAATATAATTCTTTGCGACACCATTATACCCGAGTGCATTATCGTGAGACGTACCGCAACGCAAGGTGGGTATGACTTTGTCGAGCACTATAGAATAATCGTCAAAAAACGCTAATCCTCGATCGCCTCTTCCGCGGCTTATCAAAAATCCCAATGCCGCACCGGGCCCAAAATCGCGCGCGTAAAGTTATGAGGGAAAGGATGTCAGGGAAGGTCGACTCGCGCCGATTGGCGGTGGTTAATAATATTTCGTGTTTATGGTAATCGGCGTACGCCTCGTCGCGCACGGATCGACACCCCTCGAGAGTGCACGGTGCACGAGCAACGTCCAGTGCACTTTAGCAACGTGTACGGGTGATGCACGTACCGGTTGGCCGAGTGGCCAGGGAGGGTTGGAGGGGGGGAGCGGATACATAAGACATCCACTAACCCGCTTGAGGCCGCGCGAAGATATGCGCATAGTGACGCGTACACACGGGCGTACGAGGTAGGAGATAGCGCGTACAGAAGGGGTCAAGTCGAGGGAGAAACGGTTCGAAATCCTGGATAAGGAAGAAGATGTGGAACAGAAGGTAATTGGCACGTAACCCGTCGGAGGCAGCGTGTTTTATGGAGGGCTGCGCGCCGCTCGTCGGCCGTCGCGGGATGCGCGGGGGTGATTCGGTGTCAGGGAAGCCGGTGATACGTATTCCTGTAAGAGCAATGCCAGGACGAGTCGGTGGTGAACGTCGAGAGCACGGAGAATGCGTCCGTAGGACTGGTTAGTGGATACTCCGAGCCCGGACTCGCTTCCCGAGTATTTAAGTACTACGACCCGCTCTAAGGAATTAATGAGCCTCCGCTCCCCGGCACTGTTACCCTCGATGGAATCGCCCTATCAAAATGCAGATTTGTACGAATGTACTCGCCGATATCGGGACGATCTGCGCGAAACCGCGTGTCCGTTGGCTTTAATCGTTTAGGCGTCGCTTCAACCTCGCCCGCGTTAATGCCTCCGAGAAATGCGTCTCTGGATTCGCCGATCCTGTAAAAAGATACGCCGCTTAGGAAGGAGCTTCTCGCGCGATTCTCACGCAAAACGGCCTTGTTGCGCGGCTCGCGCCAAATATACGGAGTTCGATCCAATGCCGGGCTTATTCGGCATCGTTCGCGTCTCTTGTGAAGTAGCGTTATTCGTTTTCCGGTCGATGTAACGTCGAGGAAACTCTCCTTGATCGATGTTTCAATTTTTTATGCGATACCGATAGCTCTTGCGTGTACAGGCATACCGCGTATTTAATAATACAGATGTCGCGTATGAAGTTGGATTGTGACGCGACGTAGATGGATGATTAAAGGATAAGAGCGGGAATTTTCATAATTGAGACCGTGATTTGAATTTCACGAGTATAACGTATACGAGACGAGTACATAGTGGGATAATGTTTAATCTCCAATTTGGCGCGGAGCATAATATTAGTTTAGGATAAAGCATAAAATTAGCTTAGAACAACGTTACGAACGCACGATCGAGACGGTTCTGTTATTACACAGCGCCGTTAATCGCTTCGGGATGAACGAGCGCAAAGAGCCGATTGGTTGCAATCGCGAGTAAAAAATGGCGAAAGAGTAAGTCGATAATTTTCGTTTTAACGGTTAATCATGAGTCAACCTCGGCATTGACCCGTATAATTGCCTCCTGAAATTGGACGATCGCAGATTCCACGGCACTCGCACACTCGCACGCTGGCCGCTTATCCACGCTCACGGCGCGCCGATCGAGTGGCCCTCGACGCTCGTGTGTGCATAATGATGGATATCACCGCATCGTCTATTGTAATGCGTGTAATGAGAATCGCAAATAGGCGTGCGATTTGATAAGCTTGTCAACCGCCGTTACGGTCGATGCGCCTGCGGAATTGAATAGGGATTACAGTTATACCGAAGGGCACCGCGCGCCCTTGCCCGCAAAAATTCTTTGGCCTATCGTCGATTATCGAGGCAACGTCGTGATCCTCCATTGCGGTTCCATAGTTTTCCTCGAATATTCTTTACGAATTAACGACGGAGATCGTAACTTTGTCGACGACGATGATACCCTTAATGACGAATAATTGGAATTTTTGATTAACCGTCCGTAGTTTCTCTTCCGCGCACTCGGACTATCCTTCGATTATCCTTTTCGTGCAATTTCATGCCTCCATTACGGAGAAAGAAACGGTCAGATGTAAGCGATAGTGGCGTATAATTGGCGGCCTTTTGCTCTGCTATAATCTATACATCTGGAGAGAAACCATACGTGATCTAGGGTAAAACGTGTAAACGGAAGGTTACTTTGAAATTACCGCGGGTTGTAGCGTTAATACGTAACGATGATTTATCGCTAATAGCTAACAGCGATTTCTTCACCTTGAAGAATTCTTCGTGTACGAGTTGCCGGAAAAAAACCGGGGAACGTTCCGCGAATCTTAAAGATGAGTTCTCACGCATTACGATATCTTACGCAATCTCCGTTTCCTCTATTTGCGACGACTGAAAAGAAGGGCGAATAGGCTTTACCGCTGGAAGGCGGTATTTCTTCTTTTTTTTATCGCTCAACGGCCTTGTCGTCGACCACTTTCTGCCACGATGAATTTCATTATGGCTTGCGTGCAACGGTTTAAAGACACGGAAGTAAAAAGTTTACCGTTAATGAGTTTTAACGAGATTCGCGATCAAAAATAGCTACGCTCCTTCGGTAAAAAAATCCAACGAAGCAAGAACGTCGCTACTCCAATGATACTCGGATCCTGGTATCGATCATTGGTGACGATACCAAATAAAAACACAAAGGTCTACATTTTTTACGCGCCCGGATATCGAGGATGACGATAAAATATAAAACAATTATTTTTTTACCCACAATTGCTTACGCTCTTGTCGGCACTTAAATCTCGAAATGTCAGGCTCATCGTTTAGAGCAAAGGGGTTAAGAACAAATTTTCGAGAAAAGAGAGCAAAACGAATTACGGAAAAGATGATCGCGAAACAACGCGTAGATGTACTATAATCGTAATTTGAGCCGTGGACAATACGTTAAGATCGGGAGAGATTTATAGAATCTGGATGTGATACGATACGTACTTATCGCGATATAAAGCGACGCGACCTACAATGCTCGCAGACGAGAGTAACAGAATTCCTCCGGTTATCGTTGCATAATGATTCCTATAGCTCTGCTAGGAAGATGAGTGAAAGTATGCTGAAATAATGTTCTCGTTCTAACCTTTTGCCGGCGGGACGATCGCGCCTTGCACCGTGCCGATCCCGTGGATAATCGCGCCGAACTCGACGCCCTACCTAACTACCTGGGTCATGCGTCTATACCGATTTTCTTCGTTATCTTTACTGGCGAAGCACAGCGCATTTCACCACTCCCTTTTTTCGTTCATTCGTTGAACTTGACAACAACTGGAAGAACCTACGCGATAAACGGAAGAGGGATGATGATTAAATGGATAAAGACCTTTTCACGCAAACGATGCGGGTCTCGCATCTCGTCGATGGAGACATTTTTCTCGTAAGGCTAAAATAGTAGGTTCTAAGCCCGATGATTTCGAGTATCTGCCAAAAAGCGATGAAATAAATTGGAGCAACAGCTCTTTCACGCGGAAGATCCGGGTTGGAATTTGATCCGCTACCGAATGAGAATTTCCAATCATAGATTCGACGGCAAGGTAGTCGTGTTAAAGTAGTAAGTTTTGCATCGATCCGATAACAGTCTATTAGTATGCCTTTATGTCGCGTATGAGCACCTAGAGAGGCGCATAAATGAAATAAGAATATACGGTAACGTATATGGCACGATGGAGAATTTTCCCCATGATACGCGCACCGTAGATCCGGTGATTCGTAACAGAGCTTAAAATAGCACGAACCAAGGCTAAATAATGTTAATGCTCGATACGAAAAATCAAAGTACGAACCATAACCGCGCACGTAGCGTGCATGCTCCTTGGCAAAGCTGCAATTGAATCTCCCCGGCCGCATAACCGTTAGTCGGCGCCGTTAATTGTCTTTCGAGGTGGAGAAATGCGCGGAACGCGTATAAGAACCAGTTTCATAATCGACCTGGCACTTTGAAATCAAAAGTGATTTAAGCCCGCATTACGGGCAAACTGGATTTCGAGCGAGCGGTGGCCGGGTAATTTTGCGAAACTGGTTTGGAGCATGCGATTTGGCGGCGTGGCAGGACTGGGCAGGAGGGTAGGTGGAGAGAGGCCGAGGGTGGCGCATTATCGGTGGGCCAAGGAGAAAGGGGCTCCGCGTTCTTTCTCCCTCCTGCGCCCGTAAAGAGGAAGGTACGGCGGTTCGTTTTCTGCACCTCGATTTATTTTCGACACCGACCGTTAAGGTCGTTTGCTCGAAAACCTACTGTTTAACGCGTTCACTGCCAACCACGAGGGTTTCGTACATTTTTTTTTCTTCGAAATATAAATGCTACTGCAAAACTATATTGGTAGCTGACTAACATTGAATTTGAAGAAGTTTTACCGTTGTTTTTTGAGCAAACTTGTAAGAGCCAGGGCAAGACGTTTTGAATTTCTTTGGAAGACAACGGGTTAATGTAGATTTCAAATCAGGAGAGCTGCGATGTACATATCGCGTGGAAAAAACCGCGAGTTATGGGCGTTATGCTCTATCCACTGCACCAAAGCCCTTCAAAGTGGAGATTCCGACCGTCAGGGGTGTTATTAGAAGAATGATTATTAACAACATTTTACACCGCGTAGAAAAACATTCAAATGCACGATTAAGACGCATTTAATTTTATACTTCAAATTTTGCTTCTATCGCAATTTGGCTGAGAGTGCCACGAAAAAACTTGACGATTGAAAGGTGGTTGCGATGAAAAAAATTCGAAGAGCCCTGCACTGTATCATCGTAGCTCTGCGACGGCTCATTACGCGGCGGGCATTCCTACCAAACGAATAATACGCACGATGACAGCGACAGACCGGATTTGCATACAATATGAAACGGCCGCGGTAGAAAAACGACGGCTGAACCGTTGCGCAGGATGTCTATTGTGGCGGCTAAGAGACTGACTTTCCTCGTCGACGCGCACCAAAGGCCGACAAACAGAATCTCCATCTACCGTCGCTACTTTCCAGATCGGCAGGATATTGAAATTAGAACCGTGGAAATGATGAAAATGTTGGGTTTGTAGCTTTTTTTCGAAAAATCCTTCAAATTTGTCGGCAGTGTTTTTGAAGTCCTTCCATCATTACATTCCATCGTATTTATTTCTCCTCTTTGAGCTTCGTTATTTTCATAGATTTTTCTAACGTCTATAAATATGCTTCCATTGGAGATCGACTTTCCAATGGAGGAAGCTTTTGTTAAAATATAAACCGTATTCATTGTTTCGAGATGACCGGTGTTCCTTCCCTCTCGCGTTCATCGTATCCAAGCTCACAGACGCAAACGTCCGTACGCGCACCGCTTATAATTCGCAAGGCAGAATATTGTATCACGGGATATTGCATCGCCCACACCAAGGTTCTTACGGGGATGCATCGGCCGTTCATCTGATGTTGCCACTTTTCTCCGTACAATTCAGTGCTCCGCGTTACAATATAAAGCCATGTTTTATCCTTTATGCTCTCGGTATATCTTTCTGGCTGTCAAATCATATAAATTTTACAGCGCAAGTTACCGTACAGAGTTACGGCGAACCGAAGAAAATATACATTGTGTCTACGCACTGAATATTCGCAACGGAATAAGGCACGCGTTCTTAAGAATCGCACTGTCCGAATAACAGAAGTTTACGATACCAAGGTACAAATACCGAAGCTGGGCGAGCCAAACGCGGAGTTTCAGGGTAAACGACCTTAATCGCCGTCGGTTAAGGAGCCAGGCTCCGTACGTCACCAACAATGTACCGAGCAATGCTAATTTCCATGCGTATCGAGAGGAAACGAGGCCGCGGGCTGCGTGGCCCGGCCAAGCTGTACAATAAGAACATTCTAATCTCCGTTCTAGCGGTACAAAGCGCGTGTTAATTACCGTGATTGATTTAAGCCACGTCGTCGGGGATTTAAGAGCCTCGGCCGAGAGCTGCGTGCGCGCCCTCG
This sequence comes from Ampulex compressa, assembly GCA_038496175.1. NCBI lineage: Eukaryota > Metazoa > Arthropoda > Insecta > Hymenoptera > Ampulicidae > Ampulex > Ampulex compressa. Next base: position 81,701 of record JBCFXI010000352.1, on the reverse strand, counting down.
TGTCCTTCGCTCGACGAACTGCACTCTCGCGTGCATAACTAACGCAGAGAAAGCTATGCCGGTGTAGTGGATAGAGGGTCGGACTTCCACGCGGAAGATCCCGAGTTCGAATCCCGTCCATCATTCGTGGTTCATTTCGTACGATATGCGCACTGTAGCTCCGCTGGTTGGGAATTCAACTGAAAAAACAGTAGCTTCTGGGCTAAATGATTTTAGCCGACGAGAACTACGGAAAGTTTAGCTACGTCGGCGTGCCAAACAAAGGCTTGGACTAGAAATGCCAAAGATCCGAGATCGAATGCCGTTCATTAGCTTCGAATAGTATTCCATACGAGTTGCGAAGTATGCTGTCGGTGATTTCGGAGTATAACTTAAAATAGCAGGCCTTGGGTTAAATGACCGAACGTCGAGCATAGCTCTTGGCTGCTTCCAAACCTTTTCTCATTCCGAAACCACCTGGAAAGACCGCACGGAAGGCGAGAAGCTTTGCGTGGTTCTCGCCGGGTTTGTTGTTTGTTTCTTTGATTCTCGGTATCGATCGTTAAAATCATTTAGCCTGGCACTTACCGTTTTAAGATGGATCCGAAACCACCGCAACCACAGTGTAGGTTCGAGGTGTAAAATGATCCACGGCGGGTTCGAGAGGCAAATTAGCGCGATGAGGAATCGGCCCTGAAGGATTGGGATTGCCCTCTGTGATCATCCATTCGAGACGGTTAAATCGTTTAACCGGCCTGGAGAATTACCGCGGTCGGACGATGTGCTTGATTTTCGTTCGCAGCGCCAAAAGGTTGCATCAGCGTTTAAAAGGAGTATGATTACGTGGTTGCAAAACGCCGGGCTCTCGCAGGTACGGAACCTTTGTCCGCATTAGTGGCTCCTTCGCTTTGATGACGGAGTAGAACCCGCTGTCACGCGAATGACGATCGTTATGCGCAAATTATACGTAAATTTATACGTACAGGTATCTCCAAAATGAGAAGAATCTCGCTTATTTCGCTCGTCGCGTATTTTACACGTTTGAAGCAAGCGCGACGCGCTCGACGACGGACGATACGACACGCGTGATTTGTGATTGCGACGGTTCGTTTCTTCCTCTGTCTATTTTGCACTGCTATTGATTACCGTAACTATGGAAATTATTCGGAGCTGCATTGACCATTACATTGAATTCTTAAAATATCTGACCACGTCTCTATTCTCCGTACAAGCTTACCCCTTGGTAGAAAAGAATTGTGCGAAACGGAAAGATGGATCGTGCCGCCGACACACTTTCGATGGATAAATCTGTGATGCATCGACCGCTGGATCAGAAAGGACCGTGAGCGTCGGCCGCATGAATGGGCCCAATCACGAACCGATCAATTTGCATTCGTCCAACCCTTATTCTACCCCGCCCAGCTCCCCTCTCTTTTTCCTCCCGACTTCTTTTATTTCTCCTGCCCGAGGGCGGCGTAGACTCGGTTCCACCATGGAGATCGAGAAGGTGTCCTTTCACGCATCGACGAGGTTTCTTTTCGGATATCGATCCCGATAGTTGGCCCCTCTCACAGGGATCCAGTCTCGACGAATGTTCTATTAAACTCGAAAGTACGTGCATCGACTTTTGCGAGCTGCTTACTTCCTTGTTGCGCCGATATGGTAAACGCGTATTATTCAGACTTTGGTGTCATGAAATTTAGGAATTCGGGGACGCAGGTGGAAGGTGATTCTGATTCGCGTTAAACGTATGGACAAGATCGTATACTTAGTAGCTTACTGTATAATAACCGTTATGGGTAATATATGCGATATTGAGTTTTAAATCGAAAAATAAGTTGCATAGAAAACTTCGTATCTATCGATAGTATTATATAGATACCTTGGCATTCATTTTTGTCTTTGCGGGTACAATTAATTTTATCGCTATTTTGATAAAATCGTAGTCTCTCTTGCATATCATGAATAATGGAGACGATTGAGAATTCGTTTGGAGCAGATCGAGCATAAAAGTGCGTTGAATTTATTTGAAAGGATCGTATATCGTGATTTTTCAGAGACCAACCGCGAGATATTTTTTGGCTTATCTTTAAAGTTGCACCAAAGGCCTTGAAGCACGCGCGCATCGATAATGGAGACGTTGTCGAGTATCCGAGATTCAGAAGTATCTCATAAATGCAAATTTCCATTCCCTGGCGAGAATACAGACATCCTTGAAAACTCGAGCCCCGTAGACGGGGGGTAAATGCGCTGCTCGCTCCTCTCGGTGTACGTGTACCCCAACACCGCAACTACCAGTCGCTATCCCTACATATCCAGATATGCTATAAATATCTACGAAAAGAAAAGGGAGCAAAGAGGACAAATAAATAGTCGCTTGTAATCGCTCGGCTTGCGAAACAACTATACGAGCCGTGGTGAATGAAAATTCATTTCGTTTCTTCGCCTTAATGGTAAGGCAATGACAAACCTCGACTGCGTCCAACGACGAGTATCGAATCGAATAAAAATACTCGTTCGATACTTCTTCTTACCGTTTGTTAACAAGTTTATGCTCTCCATTACGAAAAAGTATATCGCATTTGATCGAATCACGAACGATCATTTTGGCATGGGTTCGTTGTTGGCATTCGAATTATCGCGTTGTCAGAACTTAGTTCCACGATTTATGAAAGAACCAGTAGCCGAAATGTGAGATAGAAGGCAAAGGGTAATCGCCACGGTTAATTCTCCTTGCTATCGACGTAATCGTTAATCGGTCGGTAGCTTCTGAGTCGGTATTAGCATTCCGGCTATCTCATTGTTAAAGGCGATTGTTTGGATTCTTAGTTCCGTGGTGGTGCGTGGTAATAGGTTCGGTGAACCTTCCAACATTCGTTATAAGGCCTCTATACCCGTGCAGTCGAGTATGTAAGACGGACGCATAGACGTATAGCCGCGGATACGCGTAGGGATATATCGCGTGTAACCGTGTATAAATTACCGGCGGCCAGCTTTTTGCGCTCCTATCGGTAATAGTAATCAGGATTTACTATTGCACGCCCCGTTATTGCACCATCGGCTCGAAGAACTGCGACAAATGCTCGTATCGCGACTCTACGCGATTCACACCGCCACGGTGAATCTTCCGATCACTTTTCTCCGCTTTAAACGACAGCGCGTCGTTGAAACGTAACGAGCGATCGATGAAGAAGCTCCATTGCGGTTCGAAAATCTTTTTCTAGAGGTTTAGAAAATAGAATTTCTCCTACGGTATATATAATCCTCGTTGACTCCGAAATGATTTCAGATTATGTTTTACGGACCAAGAAACGATCTTCGCAAGAAATATTTTTTGCTTTACGGTAAAGTGACGAACAAACAAAAAAACGCTTTTATCCCATTGCTACAGCACCAAAGACGATAGTACTATTTTTTATGGCAGAATCTCCGGTAAAAAATAGAAATTATCGATGCGCACGATGAATACAAATTACTCCATATAAATATAGAAATAACGAAAGGGAGAGATACGATTATTTTCCCGAGCTAATATCGTTTCCAAAAGATACCATTCGTCGTAATAATCGGGCCGCGATTACCCTTGCAGTACTCCGTTTCAACGAGCGAGACACGAACGGTTTGGCGGACGATAACGTTCCAATCCGTAAGCACCAGCACCGACGTTAACCGTGCACGAAATCATAGACGATAACCCACTTTAGCCCGTATACCACGTAGCCGCATCCCGATATCGTTTTATGCGCGAATAAACGCACACCTCGAGCGTCGGTAGGCCGAACGATATAATTACCCGGCGCGACAATCGCGCCGATCGGTTAATAAAATTTAATGGAATCCTCGGGCCACGACCGACTGTAAAATCGCCTAACGACATTCTCCATAATGCCACCGTTATCTGGGTAATGCGAATCGAGATTCGTGGCGTATATCGCGAGCGGACATTTCGCGGCTTCCTCGCCCTCGTGCAAGTATACTCGTCTGGAAACGAAGGGCCTTAAACCGCTACTTAGCATTAAGGACTTGAACTAAAATAAACGCCCGAGGGTATTTCGTAGGAGTTGGATGGAACGAGAACGAGCGAAGGTTCGGCCATTGGAAAGGAGTCTCGAAATAATTCGAGGTTCGTTCGAGGGCCGTGGACGCGTCGAGTAACGAGCGGCTTTATCGGTATCATTGTAAGCTCTTATCGTCGTTTTTGCAGAGCCAAGGGAATTACCGTGAGACGACCTTCGCATTACGGCTCCCATAAACGTCCGATTAACCGGCAAAAATGTGAGCGCACCGCGAAGCGCTCGGGCACAAATCACGCCTAAGTAAGTCAATGTGCCGCGGCGTTAACGACTTTGAAGATAGAGGGAATTAATCGGACGTCGGGCCGATAAGACTGAGAATGCTATAAAGTATTGAGGTAACGGGCGTGTTAACTGGGTACTTTCGCATACGCGGAAGATGCTTCGGGTTTTCCTCGACTTCCTTTTATTCCTGGATCGCGTGCCCGGCAGCGGCTATCGGGTAAAAGAATTAGACCCTAGCGCGGCGCGAGGTAATAAGTAGGTTGCATTTACGAAGCAACAGGAAGACGTAGGCACGTCTCAAAACCTTCTACTTCCGTTGTACGGCTTTGGTGCTAACCATGGTGCTCGACCGAATTTTATATTCCGGGAAGAAGCGTCCACGGCGCTTGCTCCGCCAAATTCCTTCGTATCTCCGATATCGAGCCAATTTGGAATCTTACGAGAGTATCGCGAGCGTCGCGATCGGCGCTGGCACGAAACAACCGTGAAAGTAAAGCGATGTAAAAGTATCGAAATTTATTACGCAGAGATGACGGAGAAGTACGGTTAACGCTTGTCATCGTAGGATACAGAAGGAAGTAAGAGGTGCGTTAAAAGGTAAAATCACAAAGTAAGCACCTGCCGGTAATGGAAGGCGGTACATTCGCACAGACGGATCGTGAGGCCTGTCGTAAAAAAATAAACCTCCTACGAAAAAAAATACGGAAGGAACAAAGTTGAGCGTAAACTTCGAATAAGATTATCAGAGACAGAAACCAAAGTGAAATTTGCCGATGCAAGGCGATAAGAGTCGTGCCTAAACAAAGAACCGAGGGGCGAAAGAGTCCGAAGCGGCGTAAAAAGCACGATCCGATAGACAGTTGCAGATGGATAATCAGCGCTGCATTTCCATTCGTAAAAAAGAGCAAACAGGACCGAGCAACTCTCTCGGTACGTAACGTGCTTTTCGAGTCACGTTCCCAAGCAATCTCTGGTCGCTCCTTTCTCCAGCGTGCATCGCCGCGTCTCTTCCGACAGACTCGCAGCCACCGAGAAGCATCGCCTTCCTCCCGCCTCCATTACGCCTATTTCTACGGTAATAAAGACGGCGTATTACGAGTATTAAGTATCCATCATAAAGGATCGGGACGTGGCCGGCGATAAGGCGGCTAAGAGCGGTTCCTGGCGTGGTTCGATTTCGAGGCGTAAGCGACATCCGTCGCGTCGGATCTGTTGGCTATCGGGAAGGATGCATTAGGCGGACCGCCATTTACATAGATCATTTCCGTCATCCGCACGGCGATCGCCATTCCGCTGGCCGATAGGCGTTGCCGGTTATACGAGATGGTGTCCGTGAGATCCGAACCTCTGCTCGATACGAATCGACATTTATAAAGGCGGAGATGTTTCTCACGGGATTATTGCGTGATCACGTGATTAGCCGGCGGTTCGCGTGATAGGAGCACGAGATTCCTCGCACGATTCGCGCCGCTGCTAGATCTGAAAATACGGTGGTTTGCAAAAAGACCACGGATTTCTACGCTGGCGCGCATCGGCATCCTCGTGCGCGCATCTCGGATCCTCCCTTCGAGCCTTTACGCTTTTACAATGGAACATATTACCTTATTAATTTTCTCATTTGGATCTGAAAAAGTTGTCGGTTTCATCGTAGGAGAGCATGAGAAAGGGACGCGTTAATCGCGTTAACGATTATAGTGCATCGCTATTAATACTCGAACCGTCGAAGGAGTCGAAGCGAAATGCTCTGTAATTTATTATGCGTATCGCTATAGTCTTCTAGGGTTCGTTCTTGGAGATTTTCCATCCTTTCCTCGTAACGTCCAAATCGATTATTTTTTTTTATTTAGCACGTTATATCTTATGTTTATAAAGTTCCATAATGCGATAAAACGACCCGCAAATGTAGTGCGTTTTAAATAAAAATGCGTCCGCCCGCCGATATTTTGTAATTTTCGTAATCGTCTGCGTTACCTCGTAAAGTGTGCGTACATCGGGACGGTTATCGGAATTTTCAACGGTTTGACAAATTTCCGGAATGGATATTAGCGACAAGGCGGGTACATAAAAACGTCGAGGACAGTTCGATGGGGTTGCCACTGTAACGCATTATCCATTACATTATCCGCCCGAGAAATTTATGAAGCGATACCGAATTACGGTACGATAATCGCGGCATCGTTCTGGCATAACCGTTTCGTAAAAATCAATATTACAGTGTCGAGCAGGCTCATCGCACTCGGAGAGAAAACACCACGCCTTAAGTGGCGATGAAACGGTACTAAAACCTCCGTTCCGCCTTTTTCCTTTTTTTCTGTCAGCCGGTAGCAGCAAATGCGCAGGACTATAATCTTTAATGACGCGTTTGACACGGATACGCATAATTTAGTTGCGCGCGCCCCACGCGCTGGTTCCGTAGCGCGGGAGCATATACAGGGTGATAAAAAAAATGCTTCGTTGCCTCCAAGAGGGATGGTATTTTCCAAATTACGAGAAAAGTACCGATAAACACGAGTGGAAAGAACGATGGATTCCAATTTATAAACTATTTTTCGTCGCGGTCAGAGTATCTACATTTTCACTTTGGAGGCCTTCGTACGGAAGCGATCATCCGCCTTTTCCCTCCATTCGCGTATTATAAGATAAAATTATTCCATTATGAGATAACGTCACCGAAGAAATGGTAATTACTTATCTTCGTAACCGGTTAACAGCGAAGAATCCGATACAAAATGATCTTCGTATGAAAAGTCGTGCGTCCTTTCTTTCCATCGCCACGTATATTCGTGGAAGAACACCATACAAAAATCGGCATCTTGCGCGCTAAATTAATTCTTATTATTATATTTTGGCAAATATCCTATACCCTGGAAGTTACGATTCCTCTTTTTTTCTCACCCTGTATAACCGCGGTACAGCGGCATATGAAAACCGGCATCCCGTGCGGCCGGCCGTGTATATTCCGTCGATCAGAAACGATTGCACGGTGCTCTGGTCGCGAGACACGCCGGGCACGCGGAACACGGCCGGCCGATAGCAAAGGCGTCAATGGCCACATGCGAACGCCGATCGGTGCCACGACTAAATGCGCGCCCGACTACGCGCTGCCCGAATTCGACGACCTATCCATTTTCCCTCCCCGGACATTTTGCCGCCAACTTATCCGCTTTTCGCTCCTCGCGATTATTAAAATGGCTTTTTTTCCGCCTCGCCCGGATTTACTATCGTCGGACTTCGATCGAGCCATGCCCCTGCCGTTTCTGAGGCGGAAGACCTTTCCTTGGAAGAAATCTGGCCGACGTTTAAAATTACGAACGAGATTTTGCGCTCGCAGGAGCCACGCTGGTATGGTGCAATGGCCTTCAAAGTGAGGCACTGGCAAATACTTCTGAGGCGCTAAAGAACTTTTTTATTGGTTATTTATTTATCTTCACTTATTTGCGCGAAGTGCGTATTCTTTTAAAAATGATTCTGGAGTTGTATTATTGTAAATGATAATATTATTCTAGACTGAATGACACAATTTCTATCGTAGTGTATCCGCATGAAATGTCCGTATACCGATATGGCGTTTTTTCATTCGTAGCTGGCGACGTTCAAATTTTTTGATCGAGTGTCGAGGCTGTAGCGCGAAAGATGGTTTAAGTCGCTCTAAGCGACTGCGAGCGTTTGACAAATCTGCTCATCGTGCGGTACGATAAACTCCGAATGGTTATCCGTTGCCTTTTTACATCTGTCTACATCACCAGTCACCGTTACGAGTGCAATGCAAACGTTGCACCATCCAAGTGGAAAATCTCGGTGGTGAAAGGGTTAAACGCGGTTCACGAGCTCGATAATCCGTGGCGTCAATGTCAAAATCGAAACAAACGTGCGGCAACGTACGCGAGATACGGAGAAATCTTATCGAATATCGATCTCGGCCCACGAAGAACGAATTCACCTTTATAGCCTCTGGACTCGCATCGATCAGAATTCAGATGCGGCAATCGGGTCGCGTTTATGCGGAATTTGAATATAAAGGAGGGAAATCTGTTTCTCAACCGCGGTTTCGGTGCATTTAGGATTACGTACGGAAATTTTCGAACGCGGGAAAAAAAGTGATACGACCACTTTGGCGTAGATCGCGGCAGATACGGTGGAATGGCTAACCAGCCAGCAAATCCTGCATCCAGGAGAAATAATAGTTCCCGCATAGCCATCGGCCGGCAGGCAACCGGTATTTAGAGGCATTCCTTACTTGTCCCGCGATATACTCATAAAACTGGTATGTCTTGAATTATCTCTGTTCGGCGGAAAAAAAAGTGGCGAACAATGCCGAGGTAATGCTAGCCCGATCGTTGGTAGCACACGTGCGCGACTTTTATCGTCCAGGAAACGTTTTGCGAATTATACGAAATTAACGCCGCGCCATTACGACTTTAACGATCGATGTGACCCGGTTTAGGTACCAACCAGGCAGATCACCGCCCTAAGTACTCCCTGCGCTTCTCGTAAAAACTCCAGCCCAACGAGCTGCTAAGAGAGGAGAGAATGATAGAATAACCGTACGTCAGGCCCCGGAACTTCTGCTCCCTTCTCGCGTACGTCCGGGAGAAAAAATTAGTGGAAGAGGAACGAACGCGCACGACCGCGTCTTTCTCGTACTTTGCGTATAGAAAAATCCAGAGGCGACGGATCGAACGTAAAATCGTGTCTGTCATGGGCGAATCGTGGAATTATATGCTTTTTCGGCAGATCTTATTATCGACCGCTAAAGTGATTTCGTTTAGGATTGTTACGCACGAGTCCGTATTTCTATATATCGTATTATCGTCTCCGCAGTGAGCTAGTGAATTTTTATCTTAATCTTCGATATCGGCCGTCAAAGTTATTTTGTGGGAGACGATCTTCTTCGAGGTGAACCGTGCATCATTCTGAACATGGTATACAAATCGCATGGAAGTGGATCCGGTGATAATGGATGGGATTTGGAGTCGGATCTTTGATATGTATACTACAAAATATCTATCCACTAGGAAGGAGATACATTTTGTTCTTCGAAGTAATCCTCCTTCATTATCTACCGCAAATTACGGTCTTACAAGGAGTCCTATTAGCTACCTTAGAATCGAGTTACTCTACTGTACTTAGGATTATTATCGTCAATAATGACTTTAAGAAAGTACGGTAGGGCTTGCGAATCAATCTCCTACGATCGAGGCTCGCACACGATCGAAACTCGAAGGCAAAACGTGAAAGAGCTCGCGGGGTACGCCTCTCCGGCGACCATCAAATTTCCTACACTCGTACGCATACGATCTACGAGGTAATCGATCATTCCACCGTGACTCGTACGGGATGGATATTCCCATCATCGGGACCATGATGGCAAAATAATAGAAGGCAAACCGTATTACCATGCGTAATTCTCGAGAGTAGCTCCGTTACTTATTCATACAAAAGAGTACGCGTAGAAAGTGACTCGTACCCGATGCAAGCGATATTCCCATTATCGTAACCACGTTGCACTAAAAGTATGAGATTAATAATATCAAACGTCGTGCACGGTTTTGGAGAGTTCCTTCGGTACCAACTTGCGCGAAGAAGGACGCGCGGAAAGTGATTTCTTCCTATTATCGGATACACCAATTAGCGAGAGCGCAAGAGTAAAATGGCAGAAGGCTAATTTATTACCATACGTAATTTTCAGAGCAACATCGGGCCCATTCGCTCGCGGAAGAGCCACGCGAGAAAGGGACTCGTCCGATCCAAGCGATGTCCCATCGTTAGGAATACTAGGGTAGAAAAGCCGAGGACTAATCGTATTACCATGCGTAATATTGGAGAGTAGCATCGGTATCTATTTGCGCAGAGAGGAGGGCAGACGTAGAGAGTGGTTGGTACGTAACGCAATCGCGGACTTACGAAACCGGACGGTGCGGTTCTCTTCGCGTAGGATCGGCGCCTGGAACGATTCGTCCGCTCGTAGAGGCGCGCGGGGAAGAAAAAGGAGAAGAAGAAGAAAAGAAAGGGGAGAAATGTAGGATGAAGTTCACACGCAATCGAGTCAAGATCGTTCGTGATCGAAGAGTTGCGAAAGTCCGGCGGCCCCCGTGCGGCCTGGAAGGAGTTTAAAATGGTGAACGATCAAAGTCCGAGGCCGCGTGCACGGGCGTGCATGGTCGGACGCGTGTACGGCGCATGCTCGATGCATCATCGTGCCGTTGCACAATTTACCACGAGCCTGGAACCCAACATGGTGCGAACATGGCCGAAGGAGAAATTGAGAGTTTAATATTTATGAATGCTTAAGAGGAGCAAGGTGACCGCGGTGTCCGCCCGACGATTATCCCTATCCCGGCTGGTTTGCGTAACGTTCGACGCACGGGACATCGGTCTTGGTCTATCGCAAGATTCTGGAGAACCGTAAAAAGTCTTGGTCGCATTGCTCTCCGAGATTTGCATCGAAGTTAAGGCACACCTCTGGCAAGACTCATCTCGCTTCGAGTCGACGTTACTCTCCAGCGTCGGCTTACGAGGACGCTTAGCCGTCGGTGAAGTAATCATTTATGCGGACAGGGGAAAAATAAGTCGAACGTATCGAAAGGTAACCGTTATCGATCTATGGAAAAGTATGGTACGCAGTTGCACCGCTTATACGCTGCTTGGTTCACGGTATTACTTGCGTCAGAATTTCGCGCGATATTGATCGAATACACGATTTTAGCGCAACTTTTAAGTATACCTTCGTAAAATTATATCGGTGGCCCGGGGAAAATTATTGCAAGGAGTCGTATCTTCGCGAATCGCTAACGCCGTCGTTGCGAAATATGGAGATGCGCTCTTCGGCATAAATCGAATCCGCGATCGTTAAAATTATGATCGCTCGAAAGTAGGGAGCGAGTTATCGGACACCCTGTAGATCGAAGCTCTATTCGTCGGCAAGTGCGAAACAACCTTTTGAGAGATATCAGTCGCTGTTAACGGACGTGCGGGTCGACCGACTTGGCGCGTACGCACGTTTCTGCACGCGTGCTTGCGTGCACGTGCACATAGCTGCGCCCACGCCTCTGCAGCGCACGCACCGCGAGAAGGAAAGGCAAATCGCTTCTACCGCGCCTCGCGAAGTCCATTTGGCTCCGGACGCGAGGATACATCGATCACCGCGGCGTGCGTACGTCAAGAAAAAGGAAGCTCGTGGACGCTGCGTACAAGATTTCCGATCCTTTTCGCGTAAATCGAGACTCGATACTCTAAATTCCAGAGTGAAGGTAACGCGAAAAATGGAATGTCAACGCTTATCGGCCTCGAGTATAAGACCAGGTCGTAGCTTAAGTTAACGAGGGAATAAAGTAGAAATCAATAGTGCGATGAACCGGATTTTTCCATACGATTTGAAGAAAAAAAAGAGGGAGACGAGGCGTCGGTTATCAATACCGACGATTCTCGCACGATCATAAATGTATTGTAACAAATATACGAGCGATGCGAGAGTACGATAAAATCGCCCGTTATCACCGACATAAACCATCGATATTCACTCGTGCGTATCAACGTCGGCAAGCTTTTAATTCGGCCAAATAGCCATGAGTCATTGAAAATTGACACGGCGAAACGATGCGTTCTTCCAATCGACTCCTCGTTAGGATCATTAACCGCGAATCATTCGTCCTTTCCGATATTCCAGCAACTTGCTTTATCGACCTTTGATCTTGCAACGAGATGCATTTTTCATTATCGTTACACCGCGACGAGGATCGTAAAGGAAGGGTTCGCGGTGCAAAATGACTCACGCACCGGGCATTCGCTCGGTCGCGGTGGCATTACGCGTCTATAAAAGTGCGACGAAGGCCAGCGTAAATCTGTCTTTCGACGTTTATTCGTTGGAAAGCGTTAATTTCTGCGGGTTACCGCGGCCTGCCGTGACGAGTGGGCCCTTAAAAGGTAAAACGGCGGTCGCACCGTACCTGCAGCCTTCCTCCTAACCGCCGTCCCGGTATTTGCATTCGTTAACGCCACCAACTACCGAAGAACTCGAGATGATCCGAATCTCTTACTCGTACGGTTCACGTTCGTCAACGTGCATTTTCGGAGACGGATCTTTATTTTTTTTTTTCAGTATTTCCGCGATTAACCTTAGTTTACGATAGATAAAAATTAACGGTCATAAAAATTATGCAAAGGAGATTCTCCTTTCTCGAAAAATAACCTTTAATCGTAATTAACATCGATTAGAATCGACGTGAAAAGCATTCGATTCGCGAAGGTATCGAAAGAGATTCAGGCTTTCGAATCGGAAGGACACTGCAAGGAGGTAAGCGCACGCAGAGCTAAACGGAGCCTTCGCGTAGTTAACAATTACGTGACAATTAACGTGTACACGGCCGATGATCGCCTACAGCCATCGACTAACGAAGTTGGAGCCGGTGCCAAGGGAGCTCTCGTAAAAACCCAGACCACCGGGGGCCTCTCGTTTCTTGCACCGGCTTTTCCATTCCTCGATCTACCTCCGGCAAGGAACGACCGCGATCGAGACGATTTGCGCCCTAACCCACTCGATTTTTATCCCGACCCGACTCGCGAGTCGAGTTTGAATCGCGAAAGAGGCTGCACATCGCGTACCGCGGGTGATGAGAAGTCGAGTGTGGAAGGAAAGGACACGCACCATTAGTGCAAAAATGCGCCTCGTCGATGGCCTGCCAGGCATTCATTATTTCACTGTTTACGCGCGGTTGAGCCGTAGCACGTTGGCCACCGGCTATGGAAACATACTTCCTTTAGGTAGCTAGAAACCTAAGAAGTTCTTAAAGCACTTCGGGAAACGTCAAAATCGATCTTTTTATCGGCTCTGCGAGTTATACAAGGAATGCAAGAATATTTTCAAAAACGTATCGCAATTATTTTCCTTTACATCGATTCTTTTCTCACGGATAAATGATCAATGTTTATCTTTATTTCTATCTGCCATACCGGTGGGAGGATATACCGGATCAAAGATTCTTTTGAAAATCACGGCAACCGAATCTTCTCGTAAAGGATAGTAATTCCTGAATAAACGCGTTAAATACTCGAGCTGCATCGCGTAGAGGACTCTCGAGGATTCTCGATGCGTCGATCGAACGTCCGTGGTCCCGATGCGAGAATGCGCGGAACGCGGGAGGTCCCGGCTCATGAAACGCAGAAAAGCAAACTTCTTTTCCCCCCGAAGGGCCGAACGAGGTGTCCGCAATGACGTATAATGGCCCGACGGAACGAATGCGCAAATCAAGGGGGCGAAGAAGCGCGGAGAAGGCGGCAAGAAGGCCGTGCCTATACCACCGCGGTGCGTAACGCCATTCGAGTGCGGAATAATCTTACCCGTCGATACCCACCGGCCCCGTTTTTGCACCGTCATTGACATTTTCATTAAGTCCCGTCCATTTAAAACCCTCATGATTATTTATAGCCTGATTAATGATTCTTTGCACGCGCCGATCAATTTTTAACCGTGGCTTAGCGAACCGTGCGCATTCCACGACCTAAACGCCACCGTCTATCCCCGCCTTATATAATTTCATCTCCGAGTCACTGCACACGACTAATTTTCAAAGTTGCGAAGTGGACGTTCTATTTAGATCGGGAATATACCGTCGTATTTAGATAAGCCGAAATACTCGTAAATGATGTACGAGTTTATGCGTAACACGGCCACAAAGATCCGGAAGTGAAATATCGTTAAATGGTAAAAAACCGCGTAACAAAATGTACAACGAGTATACGTGCAAAGATCAAAGGATTTTTCCGCAGAGATCGTGGGAAATGACCTATTTCGATACCGACCGATAACGTAATTTGTACCGAAGTAAGACACGTCAAATTGCAAGTTACGCATAAAACGAGTAATAAAAAAGAGACACGGCTGTACGATGGTTAAACCTACTTGATTTTTTAGCGGAGGAAGGTCCGTTTCAGATCCTCCTGGCCGGCGTTTTCCTGCAAACCTTCGAAAAGCGTAGTCATCGCGGTAACGTTTAGTATCGACGATTTAATGGGGTAGGAGTAACGAGCGGAGGAGATCGAAGCGGTTCTTTCTCGTTAACGAGCAAAAACCTATCGATGCAAGGATTATTCCCACCCTGGATCGACCGTGGCGCAATCGAAAAAACATATCCGAAGGATCGCGCAGATCGGCATGACGATCACGGGGGCTTACGTAACCGTCGCTATCGTGGGAGCCCGAGGAAACAATGAGCCGTTAATATGCGAATTAATTCGTCCTCGCGGTCGCGTTACTCGAGATTACGCGCTCGTTAATCGACCCTGCCAGACGTAAACGACTTACGATCGGCCGCACGAATTTCAAACGGCGACGTGGCGATCGTGTAACGCTCGGCTCGATCCAATAATACCGGCCGTAAAGCATTATTTGTAAACGCTTATCGCAAATTGTTCTCGAACGATCCGATTTTTTCTGCGAGGCTAAACGATCCGAATAATCATACGGACATTCTGGGAACGAGGCTTTGGTCGATCAAATGGAACATCACTTATCTCATTATACGGGGTTTGTTTAATCTCTTATTTACTTGTTATTTATCATCCAATGTTTTCTCCCACATTCGTTATTCGCGAATCGCTCTGAATACGTTACTCGTTTAAATAAAATGGATTAAATACGTGGGTATAGAAACCCGTTACAAATTTGCCACAATACGAAATGCAGGATTTAAGGACGTTCGAACGAAATCATTCCTGCATTTTGGTATACAGCAAAGAGGTATGGCCAAGCTACTCGGAATTCCTCGTTTCTTCGAGGCCAGGGAAGGCTCGCGTATACGGAAGAAAGTCCCTCCGACCGTTTAACCACTGGTTTTCCACGTCATCGGCCGATCTTCCATTTTACATTCGGCCGGCGGGGATCCCAATTAGCCTCTTTCCGATGGCATTGGCTCATAAGCAGGCGGCGCATCCCCTGACGTTGGAGAGCAAAGGCGCTGACCTTCGGAAGGTCATCCGTCTTGCGAAGATGTACGATACGCTTCCGTGTACCAGCCGTGCACCGAGCGGAACCTTTGGGGAATATTGACCTCGTAGGGGATTAAATCGTCCTTCCTCGACCCTTTATAAATCATCGTGACTCTATTTACGCGATTCTCGAAACTCAGTTGCAGCGTCCTTCCAGGTTCGTAGATCATTGGTAAGACGCAAAAGCTACTCGTTGGTCGTCGAACTACTCGTCTCGTACGTGGAACTTCTTTTGCACCCTATAAGGGTACGAGAAATCGAAGTACGGTCGGAGTATCGAAATCCATAAGAGGTTCGCATTATTACGGACTACGAATAGCGTAAAGACAAGAGTTGCTCGAGAAACGTAGGCAATCGCTACGATTTGAATACCGAATCTCCGGAACGAGAATCGAAAGTTAACTACTGCCTACAAAGCGGACAACCGCTACAATTTCAATGTCGAATCGCCGGAGTAATGACGCAAAGTTAACCACCGTCTAGGAAACACGGGCAATTGCTACGCTTCGAACGTTGAATATCCTGGACAAGAATCCAAAGCTACGTCCACTGCGGTAGTCCGATCCGTTGCGTATGATTTCTGACCTAAAATCCACGGGATGGGCTCCTTTCTCGTCGCGGTTCAGCGATCGACGCACGGGTCGTAGATCAGGCTAAGTACGAGGGCTCCTTACCTCGCGGACACTCGGTGGAGCGAGTGAATTAACATAATCGCTCGTATCGGGACCGTCCGTGAGGCTAGCCGGCTAAATGCGAATTTTGCATAGGAAATTTGTGGCGGCGTAAAAATGAACGAGAAGGTGCGACTCCACCTGGCCATTAACGCCGGTGCCTACGGTACCTATAATGCGATATCTCGGCATAGGTGTAATTCACGGCGAGGATATACACTCCGGTCCATAAGTCACCGGGCGTTTAGCGAGGCAAGAAGCTGAACGATTTCGCAGTTTGGAAGCGCCCGCATTATCGGCTGAAAATAACGTTCGTCAAAACTGTCCTAAGTATATCTATTCGAGTGATGTGTACGCCTTCTTAACATCGTGGAAAGTATAGATATAGATATTTACGATGCTTTCCACTCAAAAAATGAAATATCGTATCATTTAAACGTATTAAAGTATCCGTGTCTTATGGATGGTGTTGGGCGAAAATGAAGAAACGTTCGATGACTTATGAAAGGGGATGTATGGGCGCATGGATGGACGGTGTTCGTTCGATCTCTGACCCGGTCCAATGCAGCGGAGGGAAACGTATTAATGGGCCTAGGCGCGTGGAACACAATGACGCGCGTCGCCTCCTCCTCGCTGTAATCAACGTCCGGCGAGTCAATAATCATCCTCCGGTGGGCAATTGCGGAGACAATGACACTCGTACAACTATTCTCGTCTAAACACTGGCATTAATATGCCCGCGTTCCAGACTAATTATCCGATGCATTTTCAACCGCGAAGTTAGACGCCGAAGGACCTTCGAGGGCCTAATTTCGATCCCACGAGTTTCTCGACCAACGCCCTGGACGGGAACGAGGCAACGAATGGCTACTGTTATTTTTATTTTCATGATATAAAAAAGGGGTCCGACCGTTCAAAAATTTCCCTATTTAAGAATGCGCGTGACAATTTTTCAATGGCTCCGTTTAACTCGAGCACGAGTACTGGAAGGTACGAGCTTGTCGACTATAATTAAAAGACGTAACTAGCACGTTTACTTTGCGGCAATTATGCCGAATTAGCATGTAAAGGTCTTTGTTCTACTCGAGATCTTAGGAATCTTAGTCCGCGATCACGATAATCACTTTAAACGACATCTGTCACTCTGTCTAACGTAACGACCGACGTTGAAAAGCATGAGAAGCGTAGACGATTCAACCGAACCACGAATTCGTAGCGAATAATGGTTTCGACTAACCTTCTAAAGATGCACGAATCGATTTTATCCATTCTGTCCGGAGTTTTATGACGCGATAACTTTCACCGCAGCTCTTCCGTGATTCAGTGCCTATCTTCGGTAATAAACCTTGAGTAGACGGGTGCAGCCGATACCGAGCATTACGGAGAACGGAGAACGAAAGTCGCGGAATTAATTTCCCGCGGTGTCATTAGGCGCTCCCTGCTTACGACGGAGTGGAAAGCCCGCGCTAATTACTTCGCCGCGTCCCGTTAATGATTATGAATACAGCAGACCCCCGTACAACAGGGAATATACGTTCCGTGTTATACGAATCTATGTTGCTCGAGTCACGTAGATAATACAAATATTCCAGTCATCGTATAAGAAATTCCACCTCGTTTATTGCCCTCGTTTGTTTTTATCTTCCGATAATTGCCTCGTTTGAGCTTAAATTTTATCTCGTTACATTTGTCTCGGACTTCGAGCTGTAGAAAATTATTTATTTTTTATAGAAATTACTAATTTACATAAAACATTTCCAGAACGTGGTGATCTCATGGAAATTTGGATTGCACAGAAGGTTTACGTTGCCCAAGAGCGGAACGTTTTACGCGGCTGGGCTTAGTCCGTGTCTTATTAATGGCAATGGGCATGAAACCGTTGGGAACACGCACCTTAAATCGCCAGGATAATTTCTACGAAGGATGGCGACATCCGCGAGCGTGAGCGAGGTCAAGGTAGAGCAGAACCCCCTGCAGATACTACCTACGAGTCTCTTTCGGCATTGAGAAAATTGAGCTGATATTTTGCAGCAACGATGCGAATTCTCGATCGAGCCCACATTTACATTAAAAACGATGGTCGTCGATTCCTTTATCGCTATGTAAAAATATACATCGACGATCGAGTCAATTTCAAAGGATCTCTCTCTAGAAATTCAAACGGTTCCACTTGGCTGGTTCCGACGCGATAGATCCCAGTGATCGAAGCCGAGGTCCGAAAATGCGGAAAAAGGCGCTCTTGATCCAGGAAGAGATTCTTCTCGACTAGTTCGTTGCATTACGGCCCAGCGGTATTCGTGAAAAGTAGCACGCCAGGTGTACGACGCGCATCTGGCAAGTATGACGAGTGTGTCAGTCGAGTCGTACACTGTATCCCGATACCTATAATGATTCTCCGTTAACGGTCGACACGTTAAACGCCCCGGCGGTCATCGGTGGTCGACGATAAACTTTACCTTTAGGCCGCTTAACGAGCAATAATACCTTGGTAGAAAAAGTATTGAAATCCGTAAAAATCAATCGAACCAACATCCTACGACGATGAGCGTTCTAAGCCTCGTAATCGTTTGGCGAATCGATCGCTCGACAGATCGCTATTTCATTCTTCTTTGACGATTTAATCGCTCGTAAGATACGTTTTGCTCCGTTGTTCTTTGCCGATATTCTTCATGGCCGGATGTATATAAAATATATATTATTATCCTGTCGCCTTGTTGTCGGTATCGCTGGGTGTAAACCGTGGCATAAGAACAATTTACTCGGCGTTTAACGAGTTAAAGACATCAAACTATTTTGAGCAAGTCCAGCAGCGTCGCGACTATATTTATCACCCTAATTTTCTTTATTGGACAAATTACGTCTGCCTTACGGATCGGGCATACCGATCCATGGGTTTATGAAAGTTATTCAATTACCGATCCTCCCTTTGCCGGGATGCCTCAAATTACGATGCAGTAACACCGCGGTAATTGCACGTATAGGTTATATAAAGCGCGCTCGTTAATTAGGGTGCAAACACAATAATTATGTTGCGCCTTCCAACGCCGATCGGATGATAAATAAACGTATCCGGCTTGCGAGTCTATCGGCGTAGCTTAGATTTTGATCGATTTCGCGAGGAACGGCAAATACGCCTACGAGTTGCGTTTTGACGCTGCTTTTTGACGAAAGTTCCCGACTACCGAAAGCGGAAAACGTTGCGATGGATGCGCAGATACGAAAGTCCAAGTAGCTCGAACTTCGATAGAAGCAAAAATCTGGTAAACCTCCGGCCGCTTACGTAGAGAGGAAACGATTTACGTAGAACTTTCCAGGATGTCCGTTTTCCGATCAAAAGGAACGCTACCAGGTATTTAATAGTTTCACTCATTTCGAGCATGCTTTCGTCGCGTACGTCACTCGAGTTCCTGATTTCAGCGATATCGGAGTATATCTCCGTAAAAACTCCTTGCTTTCATCCGAGTTTGTTAGCTGTCTTTTTTTTTTAAGGTATATACATACCTATAAACCGATGTATTTTTATCGACAATATCGTAAGAACCGTCGATCAGGTATAGAAAACTCTTTGGATTCGAGAGGAGAAAATTAACGATGACTCAAGAACGCCGTTGGTAAAGCGTTGGGACATCGTAAAGAGGTTTACGATGGAAAAATGTCAAGAATGCGTGGGAGGAAGTCCCTGGAAAGGCACGAGATCGTTGGACATCGATCGGAGAACCGTGTTCCCTCGATCCCCCCTCCGAACACGAAAAGCGGGTAACCCATCGAAGAGGAAAATAAGAAAGCGTTCGTAACGTTTAAAGAATTCCACCGGTATCTTCGATCGAGTTCCTTCACCGCGTCAAGAAAGAATCGACGAGTCACTTTGACCGGCTCGACAGTTTGAACGTTGACGATAAGCCGCTAATCATGGCGAAGGGCGTAGGTCGCAGGTTGCGCGCGGCAGCACCGAACGCGATCCGTCGAATAATCCCTCCAAAGCTCGAGGACTTTGCGCGCGCCGCGAGCGCATACTCGGCAAGGTTATAGGTGGAAAACTCGTGGGAGGGCGAGGTCGGGAAATCGGGCGGAAGCGGAAGTGTATGCGGGTGTAAGAGGAGCGGGGCAGGTTCGGGGGGAGGGTGAGGGCGGGTGAGGGCGGGCGAGGGCGAAAGGAAAGGGAGGAAAGGCGAGCAGGAGAGATTCTCGGGCACGCGAGCCTGCGCGATACAGTTTATTTGAACGGCGGGAGGTGGGGATACGCTCGGCGTAGCGGCGAGTCCCCGCGGTTTCCGAGCTTTACTCGGCTTTAGTCGCACGATCTCGTCCGGAGCGTCGGGCCGCTCCTCGTCGCGCTCGCGGATCAGGGCCTTAGCTCGATCGATGGATCGATCTCGCCGCCTTCCTCGATCCTTCGAGAACTCGACCTTTGCCGGCTCTCGCCGCGAGGCTCGCGAGGCGCCGGACCGCGCGGAGCCCCGGCAGCTCCTCTCCTCGCTCTGCGCGAGTCGCCGCGACCACCGGCTCCTCCTCGACCGACCCGCGATCCTCCGACCGATTTTAGCCTGCGAGGAAAACGTGACTCCTCGATGAACCATCCAGGGGAACAAACTTACCTATAGTGCCTTCGCGGTGGAAGCGAGAGACGCGCGATATACTCCTCGTATCTTTACTCGAGGATATACCGGATGCGCGTTTTTTTTCTCGATTTTGGTGCGAAGGAGATCTTTCGAGCGACTTTCCGGGGCATTCGTGCTTCCCGGTTGAGAGGGCAAAGACTCATCCCTCTTCGGAGTTGCGCGCTTCGAACGACGAGTGAAAGTTGCGCGTATGGATAATAACTGGCGGAACGTCGCGTGGAAAGGGTGACCGATCCGATCGGACATGGCAGTTTCGAATATACGTGCGTATATCGAGAATTTGTCTTGACGGCGCGAGTGAATCGCCGATGAGGTTTTGCGAGAGAAGACATCGGGGAAAGCTTGGATAACGGCAGAGGTGGGTTTCTCGCTTTTACCGCTCGTGTCGTCCGTCTCGAGAATCGCTCGTGCGCGCTATTTCTCGATAGCGTTTTCAATTTTAACTCGACGCCGGAGATGCTCTGGAAATTCAATATCGAGGACTATGCTGGTTCGATGGATAAAGACTTGGATTCACGCGTGATAGATCGACGTTTAAATTTTATTGGTTGCTTTTACTGAATTTTCCACGTATAATCTTCGATATCCAGACTCTATATTCGGAATTTACTTATGCTTATTGAAATAGTACTCTATGATCGACGCAAAAAATGAAAGAAGAGTGGAGGTAAACAAACCGAGATGAAGTATCGCGCGGATGCTCGAATTTGCGCTTGGAAGATTCGGATTTACATCTTCTCCATTGTCTTCGGAACATTACCCATGTATCGTGCACGCTGTACGTTCCACACCCAACCAGTATGCTTTGTATTAAATTACTTCGATATCGGATGCCGAAGATCGACGAAACGAACGCAAACGGAGCGAGCGCTATATTTTACGAGTAATATAATATGTATATTGTATATTCGGTGATCGGTAATCCGCATTAAAATAGTGGCCGATAAATAGAATGAATTTAGCGGCTGACGGAGAGTTTGAAATGGACACGCGACACGATGTTCGCTGGTTTTACCGATCGTTGCTCCTTCACTCTCGTTTTCAACGCTATTCGGGCGGACGTCGCGGTTAACGCCGCTGATCTCTGCGGTTTCGGGAAGACGATAAGTCCCATTTTGCTCTCGATCCAACCTTCCATCGATCGTCGTGGAAATTCGCTACGATCAAGATCGCAGCGGACTCGTGGATTATACTCGGGTATTACGCGAATCGCTTTTTTCCAGAATACTTATCACGATTTATGCCGTGAAACGATGCAGCCTTGACCATGAATAAACGACCAAATAAAGCAAGTCTTTGTCTGCAACAAGCGTTACTGTAATTATCACCGTTAATGTACGATTCGTTATGCGAAAAATATCTTTACATGGTCGAAGAAAAGCTGCTCAAAGTAACGTACATCAATGACGTTGGATACAAAATTTCGAGTTGTATGGAACATTTGATCGTCAAAGTATATTAAAATATAGTTTTTTTTTCAAACTTTGCACGCATCTCTTTCATAACCGAGTGGCTATCTACAGCTACGATTACTGTTATCCTTATTGCGGATCCTGACCTATTACTCTGCTGAATTTCATTGAAATCGGTGAGGGTCACGGCTGAGGCTCACCTTGTAAGACGAATCGTCGCGAAGACCTGCTTAAACGCCGATTAACCTCTCGCCTTATAACAACGACCGCACTTGTACCGCGTATTGTATAATACTCTAGACCTGAATACAGATGTGGATTGTGTCAGGGTTTATTAATTTATTTGCGCATGGGATTAAGATTTTAGCGTACGAAATATGAATACAACAATGTTAAAAAAGGCGAGTATAGTTAGCGACCGACAATGCGACTCGCCGCGTGAATATAATGTAGTGAACGCTATTGAATAGTCAACGCTTAATAGCACCTTTGGTCGAATAATAAACCTCGGGTCATGTTATGGTGTGAAAAATTTTAACGCAATACCCTTGAAGCAACGGTCTGAGAATGCGCTTGCTATTTTGCGGAGTATTCTTTCGATCGATTACCCCATTTTCAGAAGATTTAGTATTCATCGGTAGTCTTCTGTAGCCGCTTGCGGAATTACGTCAGGGCCGCGCATGTTAACACGCTGCGCGGAAAACATAAAACATTTCCAGGCTGACACGCTCGCTAATCCTCAAATTGCTAAATCTGAACTTTCACTTCGCACGATCTATTGTGCGCTCCACGCAAAATGCCCCTTTGTTTTAACGCGCGGCTAGTGATTTTGAACGATTCATAATTAAAGGTTCCTCACGCGTATCCATCGATCGCTCGTCACCTGCGACGAAACACTCGTGAACATCAATACTTCCCTATTTCGTTATATTTAAACTTTTCGATGGTACTATGATAAAGATAATTAGAAACTAGTTTACATCGAGATACAGGCTACTTTTCGTTTGATCGTTTAAATTCGCGATGCTTTTCACTCTATTCTACCTGTTATTTTCATCGGTACTTTGTACTTCCGAACACGTCCTTTCCTCCCTCCCCCCACTCTTAAAACAAATCCCTCGTGTTTTAGTTTAATACTCTACATTCGTGAAGTCAATTCGGCCGGTAGACACGTGAGCTATAATGTCACCGAAAATTCCACGGACGAGTCCGAGGGTATAACGTACGACGGAACGTGAGGAGCCTTGCCGAATACGGTCGGAATATCGAATGAGATCGTAGATTTTAGAAGAAATGGCAGCCGCTTTACGATCGTTTCCATATTACCGCGTGTTACAGTGAGTTAATCTTAGAACTTTACCGATCCACAACATTTTCTCAAAGTCTCTCAAAATGTTGACCGTGCATTTTCTCTGATTTCTCATTCTCGGCTGTCGGGTCGAACGGATTTATCCGCTTTCCGTCTTTGCCCTTTGCGTTTTTCACAAAGAAACTCGTAGTATCGTCGCGATCTGGTAGAGTTGCGGCATCGTACGTACAGTTCGCCACCGATAGAAAGCCGGAGTCCTTCCTCCTTAGAAAAGGAGAAACCCGGTCACGGTATAAACGAAATACGGGACAGGGCGTACGTCGTGGCCGATCGTGGCAATAATTCACGATATGTTAGCTCCGGTCGCTTTGGTCACAGCCAATTAAATCTCCATTACATGGGGATTACAGGAGTTTCGCGGGCAGGAGGTTTGATCGTTAATAATGAGAGGCAGGCGGCCGGTGGGGGTCAGGAGGAAGGCCGAAAAATCCCCTCATGCGTATTCATAGCCGGAACCGTGGATAATTCCGGGAGTCTCGCCGCATCATATCTTACATATGTAGAATATTAATTCTCGTCGTTCGTATGCGATGTCCGTAATATCGCCGCGTCTGCAATGTAACGAGGAATGTCAGAGGCTGCAAGTCACTCGGGAAAGTGCATTACTATGCAACGTGGGAACGTGGAAGGATGAATCCCTTCCCTCTTTTGGGCCCTCTATCGAGAAATCCACGTTGGAAACGGCGAGCCGCGCGCTCCATGCCTCCTGCGGAATTCGCTCATGCGCGAATTTACGCGCTGGAATCGCGATGAAGGCGCGTCCGGAGGTGTAGGAAAATTTCCAGGTTGCACCGCTTGCGAAACGCCCCGCGGAGAGAGATGTATGCACTTGCAATACCGCTAATTAAGGTTTTCGTTGCAACTAAGCTCGGCCGAAAAGCGACCATTCGGTAACGAATCGCGATTTTAATTCGCAACGTGCATATGTACGCGTACTATGTACACCTTTGCAAAGGAAAAAAAGAGCTGAAGAGCAAAGACGGAAAGTGGATGAATCCATCCGTGTGTCCACGTTGCTAGGTGAACTAACGATAAATTTAAAAAAAAATGCCTGGTTAGAATGTCGAGCAATATTGAAAGGATATCGAGAATCGGTTATCTTGATTATTTCGTAACATTAACCTTTTATAACGCGTGGTAGCTTTCGAGCAATGCCAAACGGAGCGTTTTTTCTCGTGGAATCTACAAATTACTCTAACTCGAAGAGCTACTGCACGATTACCGAGCGAATCGCTACGACTTGTACCCGTTCTCCTCTCTCTCTTTTTTTTTTTTGTAAAGCGAGATCACAAAAGACCCGAGATTAGGGTATTGCCGGATCGTTAAAGTCTGGAGAAAACGCTGATTATGGAGGAATCTCGAAGAGACGTCGGTTAGAGAGGGTTAACGAAGAACCAGGTGATTTTATCCGGTCGTTCTAATTTTTTTCTTCCTCGCGACGCGTCCCAGTAGTACCTCGTCCGTAAGACAAACACCAGTGGCGACGCAGCGGTATGCCACGAGAGATAATCATCGTCATAAATTCATCATCATCACCATCATCGTCAAGGCGCCCGGAGCATAATCACTCGTTAGCTCGGACACACTGCGCCGCTGGCGAATCACTGTCAAGGCTGCCACGCTTCGCGGAATAACGAATTCCTCGGGGAGAAGGGGAAAAGGGCTGCGCTCTCTACTTTTCCCGGTTACCTGACGTTACCGCGTGCATAATATTACGAGAGAGAGAGAGAGAGAGAGAGAGAGAGAGAGAGAGAGAGACGTGGTCGAACCGAAAGAATCCCACGTACAAACCGCTTCTTGCGCCTCGAGTAGTCTGCCTACAAGAAAATCGTCCCTTGCGCCAACCTCGTTGTCGTGGACATGGGATTAACACTTCGAGAACGTATAATGATAGAGGAAAGGGACAACGATAATGATCAAATAAGCAAGATTTCTTTCTTCCTTCGTTAACGCGTTTCGAAATTTGTCTACGCGTAAAAAAGAAGCGGAGGTTTCTCGAGCGCAGGTTAAACAACCTTGAGCATCGTATTAGAAAATTCGGGGGAATGTAAACCACGACGTGTACGGTCAGAAGAAAATTCACTATATCATATACGCGCGACATTCTAACAAAAAATTCCTCCAATTTCTAGTACACGGTAGTGTATCAGGAGGGATTATCCTTCTCTACAGCGAATGTATCTTTCGAATCGATCTTTCAGGCGAACTCGCTCGCATTAGACGCTTGGAGAAAATCGGTTCCAAGGAGAGAAGCAGAGCGCATCGGCCTATGCTGGAGCGCGAGATGTCGTCGAGCGGTGAATTTTCTACCCTCTCGAGCGGGGAGGCGACGGGCACGGGGGACGACTCCCTGCCAAGCTCTCGCGAAGCGACAGCCGAGGCAGCGGGTTCCGGGGGTGGATTCGTGCCCCTGCGCGAGTTCCTCGACAGATTCTCGTTGCCAAGGGTGGTCAGAGTGGAGGGCGCCGGTGGGAGGCCCATCTTACTGTACAAGCAGCAACAAAGATCTCTCAGAGTAACCGCAACGCTGCTCATGCATCGATATCGTCATGACGTCAAAGTCGGACCGGAAATCGTTATTCCAGAAGGTTACCCCGGTGAGTATCAATATCCTGATTTATTCGCAGCTCGGTTTAGTACGTTGAGTATCGAGGATATTTTCAGCGTTCGATATTATTACTAAGACCCGACTAGTAGGGAAGTGGTTTAATGGATTTTATGTCGGTAAAAAGTAGGTTTTTTCTGCTCGAAGCTGGAATAGTTACGTAACGTCTATCAAAGAGAATTATGAACGGAAATGAGATTAATTAGAATCAAGTTTCTTGTAGCTCGAGAAATTACGATGTCAAATGCGATTAAGTTGTGCGCTAATTGGTTGGTTTAATGCTTAAGGAAATTAATTTTACAAATGCTAGTTTAACGTATGTATTTCTATTTTCTTATGGTTTCTTAATAAAAATTGGCGCCATCGGCTAACATCATGCTTTTAAAGGGTAAATTATACTACTGTATCAAAGTACACCAAGTTACGGTTTAACAAAGCTAGTCGTCTAATCGCAAAATAATGCTCGATAATTAAGAGTGAGATTCCAGGAAAAATTTATATCGCATGGTTTGATTCTAAAGACTCGCGTAATAGTCCGTAGCTTCCTCTATGAGCAAAAATTCCGGATCGCATTAAGGTCGTAGGTTCTCAAAGCGAAAGGGAAAAAAGCGCAGAGCCGTTACAGTTTTCCAGCGACCGTTGAGCACGGTCGTGCTTTTACCGGGCCGATAAATCAAGCCAAGGAGAAACATCGTGGCGCGGTGAAAAAGCCGAGCCTAATACCACCGGTGGTAGCAGAGATTCATTAAAATTTACCGCATCGGTGGCGCTTAATGAACCTGCAACTATGTAGGATCAACCGCGCGGGGTGTACAGGCCGTTGTACACCCCCGCTCAAAAGCCTTAGGACACTTACCGATGTTTCATAACGATCTTCGTGTAATTAGAATCGTTCAAGTATTTCAATAAAAGCAGCGCGTCGTTTCTTATGTCGTACAATCGACGAAGTATTTCATTTTTTGCACCGTATCCGTTCCAGAGATATCCGAGCATATGTATAAATCAAACTCGTCGTTGCAAAGTGAATACGCTATTGGCATAATAGAACGATAAAAAGTAGTGGTACTGCAGTGACGATAACTACGTCGTTCTTGAGAAAAATTATCCATGAATATTCAATCTCTCAAAATATCATTCTTTCCGAGCACATTTTAAAGCGCTTATTACGGTCTTGGGATTTTCTCCCTAGAAAGGGGAGAAGATATACGCACGTGCATTTGCTCGGTTATTTACCCATGGCTGAGTGTGTACATATGTAAACCGGGTTGTAGTAGGCACGGCGGTGATTTAACCTAAGTCCGCGGAAAGAAAGTAACGGATAGTTGTGGGTGGCAGTGGCGGTTTAACAATGAAGCCAAGTTTGCGCGGCTGGCGAGCGAATGGCTCGAGTCATGCTCGAGCGCAGCCAAATGCGTTTACGAAACGAATGGTAAAAACGAACGTTACTTTCAATTTTTACGATCAAGTTCACAAACTCGGCAATTCCACTCTCCTTTTCTCTCTATTTTCAATTTTTATTACAAATTTCAGAAAATCGGTACTACTAAATAAGTTTTGCATAAAATGAGATTGTAGAACGGTCTTTTCCAGCCAACAAACGATGCAATCGGCCACGTCTATTTTTTCCCAAGTTTTAACATCCCCCAATAACCTCGAGCGCGATCCCGGCATCGGCTCGTAGCCATCGCTTCCACGGCAAATAGGAACGACCGAGCGCTGGCCTATAAATAGTGAAGGAAAGCATGATGTAACGCGGTAGAGCGTGCCGTGAATTATAATTTAATATCGTCCCGGTCTGCGATATAGTTCGTACATCGACGGGCTGCCGCGCAAGGCAGGTGAAGGCACGAATCCAGATTTTGCACAGCCCCCGAATGCGTAAGGCCAAACCAGTCGACGTCCACTGCAAAATGGACCAAAAGATTGGAGCCGGTTTGAACCAGTAATAGCTCAATCGTGCACGATCTTTCTG
This sequence comes from Ampulex compressa, assembly GCA_038496175.1. Taxonomy (NCBI): domain Eukaryota; kingdom Metazoa; phylum Arthropoda; class Insecta; order Hymenoptera; family Ampulicidae; genus Ampulex; species Ampulex compressa. Next base: position 53,793 of record JBCFXI010000352.1, on the reverse strand, counting down.
AAATTATAATTATACGAGCGAATTTTGCAAAAGCAATTTTTTTATTAAAATTATTTCGTTGTCATTTGCAAAGATTATTTTGTTCCTTAAGCGGTGAGACGTAACATCGCGTAAACGTCGTCCGCCGTCAGCCTCGCATAATTCCGCTCGATGTAGGGTATTCCGTATAACCGAATAGACTCTGGAAGTTTATCGCTGGCAATGTTCTAATTTCAGTTTTGTATTTATAAGTTACAGAGAGAACGTAGAAAAAGTGCGGGGACTATTAAAATGAGATAATAAGTTTCGGCCCACCTCGTACGATCGAATCGCTTGGCCGCGGCGGAGGTGGTCAGTGACATACGGCCGCGAATAATGACACCGCGCACGTATTTCCGCGATACCCTTTTTCGAGCAGTGGCCCATGAATCGTGAACGTACGCCCGGGAGCGGCGTGGGTCGAAATTACGTCGACGGTCGACGTTTGAAGCGCACCGAGGAAGAACTCTTTCCCTTTCTCCGGCAGAGCCTCGACAAGTTCCACATTCATCGGCCACCTTCACAATGCGCGCTTAACGAAGCCTCCTCCTTGGCCGTTCTAATCTCGGTCGACCGTGCATAATTCCCCTGTATTTTACAAGCCGATTACGCGAGCCTCGCGCATATTTATCGGCCCTCCGCGAAGATCGATTCGTGTCAAGGCGCTCGTCACTCGAGACGAGATCGAAGCGCGTAATTGTGATCGCTTACCGAGTAGGTAGTTTACGTGGAGTCCTGGACGCTAGGGACGCTGGAAAATCCGAGTGCCGTGAGAACTCGGGTATATCCGATGTGGGATCGAAGGTTCCCGAGTCGCTCGAGTCGCGCGGACACATGGAAATCGTGTATGGATGGATCTACCGGAGCTATCGATGGTTGGTCCTTGATAAATGAACTGTCCCACTGTATCCGCTCGATTTGGTCCTTCGTAACCGATGTTTTGTTTGGGTTTCGGCGATCTCACCATTTTTCAATTTTGTTTCTCCGTGATTCCGCGTTTTAAGGGGAGAAACAATTTCGAAACCGGTATATCACGTATCACACCCGTTTTCCTCCATATTTTGTGTCCCCGTTTCGAAGAAGTTTGAGTCGTACATCGGACCAAAGTTCTAAATTCTACGGTGGTCGATGCGGGAGATAAAGTATTCCACGCAACACCTACGATCCATAAGCTGCGCGTATACGAGCTACGTGAAAGGAGAACGAAGTTGAGTAAACAAATGCACCCCACGTTGATCCTTCGATACGTATCTCGTTAGCGCGAAGCCCGTGGTTCGACGAGAGGGAGAGAAAGAAGTAAATTCCCCTTTAATTTTCCAACGCGCCATTCTTCTCCCGCGTTAGGCTAGTTTATCGTGCTCCCTCGGGCATAAATCTCTCTTCCTCCTTTATCTCCATTGACGGAATAATCTTTCTACCAATGCTAATTGATGATAAGCGTCAGGCGCGAGCGGAAGACTCCTCCGCGAACGTAGAAAATGCGCGGGGGTCGAAGTTTAAAGGTCGTAGGCCGAGGCTTTAATAGCCATTAATTTCATCGAATGTACTTCCTGCCTCCTCGAAGGGCCGAGCCCTCGGTGCCACGGCACGCGTAAAGCCAACCCTTTACGCACGACACGGTGGTTCAGTTTTCAAACGTTTTCGCAATATGCCGACTCGTGTTACGCGAGACCAACGAGCGGAAGACGCGAGATTCGGCTACAAAATCGATTCGTAGAAAATCGAATTGCACACCACGTTTCTTCCCTTTGCGGGCTTTTAGACCGACAAAATCGTATCCCGTGGCCTTTACCACCGCCCGTTTTCCAACGCATTCGGCCGATTATCGCGGCGGCACCGAGCCGGATCGGCTTGTCTATCAGGCGCGCCTCGATCCAGCTTTATGCTCTCCGTCTTTGCCGGAGTAACTCGACGGAGGAGGAAAAAAATGGCCTATCTTTATGGCGGCGGCCATGTGAAAACCGCGTGAATGCGCGCTCGTGACTTCGCGAGACCGTGGGAGTGCCGCGGCTGTCATAAAAACGGTGGAACAGCTTTTCCACGCCGAGTCGCGAATCGTACGATCTCGATGCGCTGGATCGCTCCTGTCGCCAATCGGTTCGAATCCACCGATCTTTCGCTCCTACGATTTGTGCGAAAACTTAGCGGATCGTATCTCGTTTCTCCTCGACGATGAAATTCTTAACGATCGAATCGCAGCGTAATCGCGTACTCTTCTCGACAAGTCCTAGCCTATCCATACCCTATACCGTCGTGCGATTGGAAAATCTATTTTGTTACTCTCACGATGGAACTTCGATCTCCAGTCGCGTAAGGAGCTCTATCGAATAGCCACGCATACCACTTTCCAAAGACCACGGTCGTAATGATATTCTCGGCAAGATCTCGCAACCAGAATTTCCCAATACGCGAAAAACCTTGTAGCCAGCTGCGAAGGAAGAAAATCCGAACGTACAGCGAGGCCAGTCGAAGCGGCGGAGAGCGAAGGAAAAGAGCCGTGGACGCGGCTTTAGTCTCGGACGTCGGGAGTTCAGTGGTGGGTGAAAAGGAACGAGAGACGGGCGAGCGTTGTCGGGCGGAAGTCGGGGCCGACAACTATGCTTCTCTATGCATAACCCGTTGATTTACAGCCAGAAATACGTCCTGCGAGGGGATTTCCAGGTCCGAGCCTCGCTCCTAGGCCGTTCCACCCTCGCAGCCTCGGTTCCGCTTAAGCCTCGCGCACCGGGTGCCTTCTCGCGCCTCCGGATTTGCATAAATCTCGGCTAGCTCCCTCGAAGCTGCGGGAGGAGGGGCGCGCGGGGAGGGCGGAGGGGTGGAGGAGGCGCGAAATCGAAAGTTCAGCATCGCCGCCCCGGAGGTATTACGGCCGAGTCTCTCCGTGCCGTTTACGATCGGGAATCGGTCGAGTCGGAGGTTCGTTCCTTAGCGGAGAACAGGAGGAATCGGTGAGCGTGAAGCGCCGGGATTTATGGCGGATGAAATCGAGGGCTATCTCCTTTTATTTACGATCTATATTTAGAAGCATCTCGCGGTCGCGGGGCGCTGGAAAGCGTGTTCTTTGCCGGCGCGGAGGAGAGGACTGCCGGATCGTAACGAGAGTAACGTAGAAAGTAATCGTGTTTACGTTCGGTTTACGATACTCGTGCAAATATCCGCGGACACGCGTGCTTTATATTCAGCACCGTTCGTACGGAATGCTCGGCAGCGTTCCGATCTTATGCATCGCATTAGTCGCCTTTCGATAACCGCGAGGAACGAGAAAGAAGAAAAGCTCTTGGGCGACTCGTAGGAGCTTTTAGGCACTATCCTCGTCCTGGCCCCGATACCTCGAGGCCGTGATATCGACGAAGAGCTTTGTTTTCTGGTAAAACTCAGTGGCCCGCTATTTCGTTATTACTATTCTCTATATTAAACGCCGATCTTGAGCGTTACGATTTTACCGAAATCGCACGCCTTGCGATGAGTATTCCTCATCGTCCATTATCCGAGAGGAATGGTATTCGTGTCTTCCGTGAAATTGGTTCATCGAACGACGATTTAATCTTCGGATATAAACGATACCTACCACATCGGAACGGCCGAAGCAATCGGAAGGAGCCGTTTCCCTACGGGGGGAAGATCGAAGGCAGCTAAAACGCATTGAGAAAACGAAATTTTCTGCGGGAGAAACGGTCGGCCGGTCCGTTGGGCGAAGGAGAGTGGAAGCTCTCGAGGCAGGAGGTACGGAGCTTTTAAGCGTTATCTGCGAAGGGGCCAGATATCTCGGGGGACGACCCCGGATCGTGACTCCCCGGTCACTTTGACTCGCCGACACCTCGTCGAGGTCGTTGCCGTATCGATTGTAAATGCCTTATCACTCTTCGTGGCACGTACAGGTACTTGGGCCTCTCCCGGCGCGCCGGACGAGGAGTGCATCGGACTCGTATCGATCTATCGAAGGTCGCGCGGCATCCTTCCCGGCCAAACTTTTTTCCTCCTGCCCTCGTAAACCCCTGGTGCGCCTACCACGTCCGACTTTTTTCTTCTCGACCTTACGCGACCTTACGAATAGATTTGCATTGTCTCCTCTCTCATTAATATTAAGAGGTAAGTTTTATAATCAAGAAGGAAATAAGGTAAGGCTATACTCTGGCTCGAGCATCCTTCGGCCGTAATTTATTCGTATACTCGTACAGTATGCATATTTCCAAAATGAAAGAGTTTTTTTTATATTATTCGCGTTTAAAAATAAAAAATATGTAAATTAAGGAATAACCTCTTCGTTAAATTTTTTTTTACGAACCGAGTAAACATAATTGTAAGGATCAAACATCGAAAGAGCGTGGCTTATTCGAGATTAATTTCGCCCACCCAGAATCAAAAGTTTTAGCTGTGTGCGTCGAATGGAAACCAGGTGGATAGCAACGGTGGCGTGTACTCGGTACATTAAGCCGGGCACTATACCGGCAATTCTTGAACCGTGCTCCGCGGACCCCTGCGTGTTCGAGAGTTAATAGTTGGCGGCTTGCAAGTGATTTTTCATACTGGTACTTCATTTTTTTATTAAATTTTGTCACGAGAAGCGTAATGAAAATATTCAATTTTTTACGACGTTTGCGGCTTAAAATTATAGATGTATTGCGTGCACATATCGTATAAAGGTAACCTCGAGCTCGGAAAGTTTAAAAATCGTTTCGTATCATTTAATTAAGGCACGTTGATAAATAGCCTTAATTATTAATTTTCTATTAAACGGATTAATAAATAACGCGATAAACGATCGAACGACCAAACGGATTTTTACAAAATCTAAAAATATTTAGTTTGGTTGCGCGTCGGTATTATCGGAGCTCTGAAAATTGAAACGTTCTTTAATCACCAGCGCGTTTCATAATGGTCGTGATATACGTTACGATTCCACAAACCGATTCGTACAAAGATCGTCATTTTTTGCCGGGTAGGCGCAGTGGGTCTTGCTTACACAAAATACACGCCGGTGGGTAGTAATACCGTAGAAATGCTAATAGCGAGAAAGCGGGCGTAACGCGAGTTTTTGCCGTGGAACGAGTGCGTAATCGCTGGTGTACCGAGCGGCGGGCAAAAAGATGGCGTTTCGAGGACAAAGTAATTGCCGTGCCGTCTACGCCTACGTCGCGGTTCTATTCGAAATGAGTTTCAGCGTTGGATACGATACACGCGAATCTTGCTCGATTACCCCTGGATAAATTTCCGCGCGATATATGGACTGTACGGATTCGCTGCCGAGGGACCTATCTCGAATCATTGGTTCCTAGATCGAATGACCTCGGCGGTTGATGCGGAAAATGCCACGAATACTCGGCAAATCTCTCGTATTTTCTACGCGGACATAGGTATGCGCATCTTTGCACCGGTTTTCGCGATCTCAAATCGAGGAGTGGCACGCGAGGATGAGCGTGGATGCCGAGTCCTCGAATGCTCCTCGAGTGCAAAGTTAAACTCGACTAGAGGCTACCGTATATCTCGCGGAGTGCTTTACCCTCTTATCCAAGCCAGATATTCAAATCCGCCGTCATGGAAGTTCCACGAGATGTATCGAAACGGCGTACAATCGCGTTTGCAACGTCTATTGCTTTTCAACCGCGAGGCAGCTTTGAAACGTGACTCGAGGTCGCTATTCCAAGGTTCAAGTGCAAATGCCTGCTGGAATGTACCTACACGGATTCCTGTGCCCGCGCTGGTCAACGCGTTTGATGATTTCGCGGAAAATATACGTCGCGTTCTTCTCAGCGGGATACGGTATTTTTTCTCCTTGCGTTTGAGCGCACACGGTATGCGGGTACCGAATGATCGATCGTCTTCGACTTGCACGCCCCGCGGTATTACGCTCGATCTTTCCACTTCTTTTTCACGCCAAACTACGGATCGTACGTTTTTATTTAGCGCGCATTTCCATTAACGCTTCTTCGTCTTCCGCACTTTAAACCCCGATCGTTTCTTTACCTCATAATCGTGAATTGATATCCGTAATTACGTAAACTTGGGAAAAGAAAAAGACGGTACAGATGGGTAACGGTAATTGCTTGTCGACTCGAGAGCAAGCGGCCGAGTAATTACAAGCGCGACGACCGAATCGAATAAGAATTAGACGCGTATTCCGATCGGGAGTGCTATCAAAATTTTCTCTTCAAAAAAATGTCACGGCCACGGATATTTTTCTACGCGTACTTCGCGTACGCTTGAAATATGGTTAAGTATACGCTGAGCCAATATCGAATGCAAATCCGTAAATGCGTACAGCGATGGGCCTACGCGAGGCGAGTAATTTACGTTGTATAAGTGCGGTTCGACAAAAGGAGCAAGTGCCTGGAGAGTTTTGAGGGTTGGGGCGCTGTCACGCGTGGCCGGGAGTAAATTGCTATTCCTCAGGACGCGCGCTGCGGTACGAGCGAGCTTATTCACCGTTCGGTAAATGAATTATTGTGCCGAACACCGGGAGGTGCGGCTTTGCGTTGTGAAACGGCGAGAAGCCATTCCAGCTTCTTAGAATTTTATAACGTGCCGGGTAGCTCACGCCTTGGACACTCTCCAGCGCAGTTACGAGAGCCAAGAGGAGCCGCCTTTCATAACAGATTTTAATGGCCACACCCCTGGAATTTCGATGAACCGATTCTATCGCGCTGGCTCGATCTCGTAATGAAAAATTTGCGTCTTTCATAACGGTCGCCCGCCGGTTACCGGCGGCAGCCTCCACTACGTTCGTGAAATTATTGGCTCCGCTTTGGACGTAACATAGTGAAACCTGCGGGAGTAAACAGATAAGTTTATCGTCATCCCTGGCGTACCGCGCGTGAACCCAAGGTTCGGACATGGTTGCAAGCGCGCCTCGCTTCTCGAAGCTTTCTTTTTACTCCTTCGAAGCTACTTGGAGTACCGTTTCTGCAGCAAGCCCGGCAGAGTGGCGGATAAGACACCTTTAAAACTCGTTCGTTTATCTCGTTCCGCGAACAAAGTCGTTGTTACGGGATCGTTTAATACACCTACTATCGCGCTTTGACCGCCAAATATGATCTCGATACTCCTACTATACGATCATTTTTCTTTTCCTATCGTCGAACGACTTCGAATCGAATGAAAAAAATTGGATACGAACAACGAGCACCACTCGACGAGCCACGAGCGATTATTTTATCGACGATAATCTACGAAAGCGGATGAGATACGAATCCGACTTGGGGTAAAGTACGTGAACGACTTACAGACGTTGAAACGGTCTTTGCGATTGGAGGCTTTGAAAGAAATCCAACGTGAAATCGAGGCGCTCGAACGCACGAATCCCGAAATTCGCAGGCTTCCAGCCTAGGATATTCCTCTCGAGCCCTTTTCGAAGTTGGCGCTTTGCGGAACGGTCGAATCGTTCCTCCTGGCCACGTAGATCGTAAATCATGATACGCATTTCAATGCTCCTCGACGTATCACCACGAGCTTCTTATTCCGCGAAAGATTTTTAGCCGCGGCGCGCAATGCCGAGCGCGTACCGCGAAGAAAACGTTATCGTGCCCTCCCAATCGGGCCGATTATCGAGCGGTAATCGAATGCGCATAATTTCCACGGGCTAAACACGTAGACCATGGCCATGATAACAGACATTCCGGGGGCGCAATAAATCTTCTTCCTCGTTGCGGGAAATCTATTCGTAAGCTATCCCGGAGGAACGATTAAACCTCGCCTTCCGGCTACGAAAGGGCCTCGTCCGTCGATTTAATATCACGTATTCCCGCGGTAAAATTGGAGCGTTCTTCCTAGCCGAGCGAGGAGCGAATCGCGCTCCTGTTAACCCTGCATCCCGCAGATTGCTACCCTTTCCGAGGCGCTCCCCCCGTCACGGCCTCCTCGGATTCATACGAGCGGGGAGCACGTAGCCGGAGCATAATCCACGGAACGATCCTCGATCTTTCGCGGTGTGCTCACCGCGAATCGCCCTGGAACTTATTTTTCTTCCTACGAATCTCGAACCGATTCCCAGGGGGGAGGAGTTAACCCCGTCGGAGGCCGACCAAGATGTTGGTTTGGCTCGACTCGGTAACGAGCCGGTCATTATCATTGGTGAGCAGAATTTCAAATTTATGGCACAGGAGGAATCGTAATTCCGAGCCAACAGCGTGGCTTTCAACGTGTGTTTTTCGCCGGAGATTGGCTCGGCTTGTTTGAAAAGATGTATCCGGTGGAAATAGGATCGTCGATTGCAGGGGAGATTTTCATGGAGTTTGCTCGGTAGCCTCTGATTACGGGGCCGGCCGGGCGTAGGAAAAGTTCGCCGAGTAGCAACCGAGTTGCATTTCCAATATTCGAGGGACGATTCGGTCGGACCTCACGCACGATCTCGAATCTATAGGTTGCCCCTTATGGGCCTTCGGGTTGGTAATCGGCGTAACGACTCCTTCGATATTCCTGCTAAAACCCTCGGCGTGCATGTCGTTAAAAACAACGGAGAGCCGAGAGATCCAATTACGTTAGCCAGAAACGGGATCGATGATACGCGCAAAGTTCTCCTCGTGTGACCACATCTAAAGGCGTTGGTAAACGGCGAACGTGGTCCCTCGCTCGCTGGTGGCCGAGGTTCTGGTAGCGAAGGATTTAAGGCGTGACACTATAAAACGCCTCCGGTCGAGGGGGGCAGCGATTTTTCCAGGGCGGTCGCTCCGTCCGCGGAGAGACGCGCTACTCGGCGCGGATGTAAATACCCGCGGGCGCTCAGAAGCCCCGAGGGCATTAAACACGCGCTCTCCCCCCCAGCTGCTCGACAAATTGCGCCCATGAACCAGAATAATTAGCATCGCCGAGTCGCGGTGGTTCGTCCTTTCTTGCCTCGCGCCACGAAACCGACGGAGTACCCAGAAGAGGGACCCCCCCCTCCGCCGCGCCGCGCGCCCGACCCCTCCGCCCTCCTCACTGCGTTTAATCAGGCCCGCCGACTTGATGGGCGCCGTATACCGTTCGAAGCACCGCCAGCCGTTTAAGAATGTAATTTAATATGCAACCTTACCCCGGGCCGCGGCCCGTCATATTTATAGGTATTTATGCATCGGCTCTGCGGGCACCTTTGCGCCGGGATCATTGAAATTACCGCACCGAGATATACCCCGCGTGGGTGGAATTTATCGTCGTTTATCACTCGTTAGCCGCGCGAAGAACCGAGCGAGTCTCTCCTCGAAGATCGTCCGATGAGGTGCACCTGCTCTCCTCCTGGCTCGTCCTTAACCCAGTGCTCGTTTATTAACTCCTTTCTGTTACGTTTCTTCTTAGTACGCGTGGACGGGATTCGAGCCTCTCGAGGCGGACACCGTGCGTCTGTCCCTCGTATTCTTTGATTTTTAGCATGGTCCGCTAAGGTCGGTTGGCCTGGAACCTATTGGTTTGGGACGGATCGTAAAACCATTGGAACTAAGGTATACGTATCGCGTGGAAAATTACCCAGAGGCGATGGTTCGAAGCGATTGGAATCTCGGATCGTTGGCGATGAAAGTCGATTTTTATTCGTGAGAATAAATTCTTGAATAATGGATTTTTGATCGGAAGTAAATATTTAGGATCGTAAAGGGTTTATTCCGAGAGAAGGTTGGCGATAAGAGGCGAGAAGTGGCAAGGAGGGAGATGCAGAAAAGCAGAGCGTGGTAATATTTCGATGAAAAGAGTCCACGGCGGATTGCGAATGGTAACAACGATATGGATGGGATTATTCCCGCTTGGACCTTCAACGGGAAGACCGACTCTTGATTTTTCCACGCGATACCGTACACGGCCTGTGGCAGGGTTTCCGTTAATTAAACGGAAGCTTCTAAGCCGAATGAATTAATGAATATATAAAACGATCGAGCAAAAATCAAGGTGCGAATCGCGAGCGTTGCGATTGAATGTTTTCATTTATGTACAGTCCGCAAAACAGGTTTGCGGATTGGACGATTTAAAAAATACCATACGTATTAGTTTATCGAAATCCTCGAAGTTTTAACCGAGTTTGACATCTCGGAACGTATAGCGAGTGTGATGTAACCTGTTATACAAACCTTTTATGACTTTAACTAACGTAACGTAAACTATTAAGCCGTATCATTCGATACTAAGAATGTCCTTTCACTTTGCCCACTTTACGATTCCACGATGTTCGGAAGAAACGGACGTCGGAGATTTCACTGTTTCTTGCCGGTGATAGGCGTTGAAAATGAAACGGAAACGGAGACCGCGCGCAATTTTCGTTCCTGCAAGATGTTTTCGACGCCACAAAGTTATATCAGCAGGAAGGGAGAGGAAGGAGGGGTGGGGGTGATTCGAAGTAAATAAACACTAAATTATCCGCGCGTACGAGAGGCATGAGTTCCTCGTGGAATCATCAAAGCGACGAAGGCGCTCGCATAGCGCATCATTACGGTATTTCACCTCCGGCGAAACGTGGAACGCCGTCCTCTCCTGTGGAACGCGCGGAAAATGCGGAAAATTATGTTCCTCGGCTTACACGGTATATCACGGTAAAACGTACCGCGCACGACAGAACCGGGTTCTTTCATAAATAACTCCTGCCGCCGTTGTGCCATTACGAAATTGTTGCGGCAGCTTCGATCCTCGCGCCATTCCCATGGAGAAGACGATAATGCTTAAAGATATTAATAATCATATTGACGAGCAACGAATATCGGTTTTCCTATTTTTCACCAGTTTATGATATGGTACAGGACGTGATAATTTACACTGCGTAGGCGAAGAGATGGAAAAAAATTTGATTCGTTCCGGGACTCGAAAACTCGGGATTCTTCGTCTTTCGGGCGACTGCTCTACCAAATAAAAAAATTGATATTCGCAGCCGAATTACTTTATATATCGCATATTAATGTTGGGCTTTATATAGAAAGCTGTTTTTTTTTTGAGATCGATAAGAAATAAATTTCATCGAGAAAGGGTCGTGGATTACTTAAATCTCATATACGCTGGCAGAGGTGTTTTTTTTTCGACGATTTTCTCTCGGTGAAGAAACAAAGCCCCGGGGAACTTTCGAATTTATTACATCAACGAACACCGATCGTGCAGGTTGAAACCGTCGGAAATACTTTAGTAGGGAAAATTAGAGTTTGCGAGGTACGGAGAATTCATCGCTATCCCGATCAAGAAGGTATCGCACGACGTTCCCTCGGTATTTCTCAGGAAATCGGTGTTCCGCGTATGACCGAGCTCGTGAATCGCCAAAGTGGCCCGCCGTGAAGGGGATTTAGTATTCGACACGCGAGGGAACGTGTCGTCAGCACGTGCCTCCTGACACACGTCCCGGTGGAAACGAAGGATGGAGGAGAAAATCGATTAATCGGTGGGACGACTTACGCAACAGCCGATGCCAATATACACCGGTCACGCCCCCGTCATCTTAGAAAAGGGAGTGGTTATGGTAATGGCGAGGTTTACGCTCGTACTTTGTCCCATAAAACCGCGATCGTCGATGGTGTACGGCCACGCGTGCCGCTGATTTTAATAAATCATCTTCCCCCTGTGAAGATGTCGGCCTAACATCGGAGAAACCGAGTGGCGATCTATCGGCTCGCGTAAAAACTCGGTACACGGATTAATTTTCCCCATAATACCTACGTAATTCTCGTCCGTGTAGCAAGTACCGATACCCGCTCTATTAAGGAGACAGCCACCCGGTGTGACGCTAGAATCGCATTCTGCGGCTACTATTTTTCACGTCGTTGAATTATTACGCTATTATCCAAAGACCACCATTGATTCGTGCGAAAAGGACGACGTTTATGGAAGTCCTGTGAGAACCGCGCATCCATCCTTCGCTATGTAATATGAATATACCGGTGAATAGGTCGGTAAAAAAGGCGCGCCACGATTTCTTTGAGGGAAGTAAAAAGAAGCGCGCGACATCGGCGTTTGTGCATCGGTATCTCGTTACATAAGAAAACACCCCTCGGTGGAGAGGTACGGTTCGCGCTTACCCACCAACATGGCCGTTAATAAATCCACGCCACTTTGCATTTTTAACGGAGCATTATACGGGTTTTTATCCGGGTTCGTACAATGCGCCGAGTGGAGAGAGAGAGGGAGAAAGAGGGAGAAAGGTAAAGAGAGAGGATGAGAGAGAGAGAGAGAGAGAGAGAGAGGGAGAGAGAGAGAGAGAGAGAGAGAGAGAGAGAGAGAGAGAGAGCGGCGGAGGAGGAAAATGAAGGTCGCCGCGAAGGATGGCACGATACGAGGTCGAGATTGCGGGGGCCTCGCAGGTGGTGGGATCGTAGCTCATAATTGTAATGCGTCGGCTCGGCATCTGGGTCTTCTGCGCGGAGAAAAAAATTCTTCGACACAAATTTTTTCCGTACAATTTACTACGCGATAATAATCCCACGACATCTTTTGCCGCTTTATCGTCTTACTTCGAGGCTGATTAAATTGACTCCAGAACAATTCTCGTGGAAATTCCTTGATTTAATGACCTAGTTATGCAGAATCGAGGTCTTGCGATGAAAAGCGAAGCTCGGAATAAAAATCGAAGGGCGATACTCAAAATGCGAAACGAAGGGCGAGGCTTGCGGTGGAGAACCGGAGGCAAATCCTAGAGCGCGGACTTGCGGACAAAGCATCGAGGAATAATTGCAACGGACCGGAGGCAACGCGCTGCGGTTTGCAGAGCCCTTTCCTGTCTCGCGTCAATCGAGGCGATAGGCTAGTCGTAAATACCACGGCATTATTACGCTCGTAAACCGGCCGGATACGATCGAGAGCGCAAGTTTCATCGTCGCCCGTGGTCGTAAATCTCGAGATTTTCAATATATCCGTGCGAAACAAAATCTTATCGGGACGTCGCTCTTCGCCGATGTTGGCTATCCCCTGGCTACATCGTTACCGAGGTTGAAAGTTGATTTTCAAACGTTTTCTCTTCACCTTCTTCCTCTACCGTCTTTTTTTTGGTATTATCCCTCATCCCCTAACAAACTCTCGTTCGATATTTACGAGTACGCTGAGATATGGAAGCTATAGCGTCCAAGGTTTATTATTCGCTATTTAGAATAGCGTAGAGATAAATATCTCGTACAATTCCAGGTCTCGAAGAAGACGTACATCGAGAGCGTGACGTTTTTACCGACGAAAGATTATGGACGGTATTCTTTTAGAAAATGAAACGTACCTACGTTTGCAAATTGCTCGTCGAGTTAGCGGTACAGTGGTCCGATGTCGGACCAGGTATTATCCGACGCAATCACGTATATGGCGACAAAAGGGTCGTCGTACCCTTCGCCTAGCACTAACTCGGAGTGGAACTCTCGAACGCGTCTCGTTGCCGCGGTCATAATTTTCAGAATTCTCGGTGTAACGCTATAAAACAAAACCCTCCAGCGAGCGCCTTTGGTTTTGTGACGGCTCTAAAGATATCGTTGTGGGGGTCGAAGGGTGACGCTGGAAAAATATCGGGCCGATGTGGGTACCTTTGTCTACCTTCGTGTAGGCGTATCGCCTCGCTCGCGTAGAATCGCCACGGCGCGCTTGCCGGCTTACGACTATTTCGCTTTCGATCTACGCCCACGACTTTCGACGCTTTTAGGAAATCCAACCGTCGCAACCTTGTACCGCAAGGTGTGAGTAAGACGAAACGACAGAGTTTGTGCACCTGGAGCTAGGACAGTGTGGTGAACAGGGGCTCAAACCTCCGGAAATCGAGTAGGAAATCGAGGTACGTCTGCCAATAATGGGAGAATTTTCTGTACGTCACGTGCCGAATGCTAAAAATCAAGCGCATCGATAGCATTTTGGAACGATGGTACGATAATGCGATACGCGACACATCTTACTTCGTGAGACGCAACGTGGAAATCTTGAAATCGTAGGTTAAAGGGAACATCTCGATGTTAAAGACCGAAAAGAAAAACAAACGGGACGGCTCTGCGCTGGCATCGAGGTACGCGCGATCACGTAAAAATCTCCACCGACACGATATAAATTATATCGCAATATCTCCGATGCTTATTATCGTAGCGTTTCGGTACGAGGGTGGTTATTTACGAGCTGTGGCCGCTTCGGTGCCTTCACCTTCGTGACGACTCCCAATGCCCGTAGGGAACTCTCGAAAGCCTCGGCCAGAAACTCGTCCGGAGTTTCGTGCCATTATGCGACGTGCGGGGATGCCGATGCACGCCTTATGACGTGACTCTCGCATCATTGTGCGACGCATAGCGATTATACGCTGGGAATTTTAGACGTTTTTGTACGGCGTTCGTGCTAGTAAAGAAAATCTCGCCAATATCGGTAGAACGTGGTTAGGATAATAGATCTGTATCTACAATTAACGCGACCACGATCGTAGCCATATTTAACCGGTCGTGAAAAAAAATGGTAGTAATTTGTAAGCCATGTTGAAATACAATTAAATCGCCGTATCGGTCGATGCTGAGAATGAAAGAAACGAAACAAAGAGCCTTGTCCGTCGAGGGCCCTAGAAATAGGCACGAGACTGCGCTGCTCCCATGGACAAGCTCGCTGCCGGCGAGGCATGTACTCTCATGGAAAATGACACGTAACAATGTTACGCTCGCGGCAAGTAAATGGGGAAAGAAAGGCAGCGGAGGCTCTTTACGGGCCTGAAATTCTCCCGCTCTCCTCGTATTAAAAATTGAGTTCCGAGAAGCGACGTCGAGCATGAGTACGACTGCCGTCCCCGTTTCAAAGTGTTTTTTATACGAATGACTTTAGTACTACGAATCCTTGTACTTCGCATACTACAATTTTGCCTTCCTTCAGTATCAAGACTCTGGATATTCGTGGCTGCCGGAATCAAGCCGAGAAAATGAGAGGAGGAAGGTACGAATTGTGCCACTGAGCGCGTTACAATTTACCTTTGTCTCGAGTACCGCTTCCAGATCCTGCTCCCTTTCTTACCCGCTGTCAGCTCTTAATATCAGTACCATAGACATTCTTGGCAGCCGGCAAGCGACGTGGCTGAACCGAGAAAAAGGGGTCAGGAGCGTAGGAACCGTTGCACTTAGCACGTTGCAATTTTGCCTTCGTCTTTGATAGCGCTTCCAGGGGCAATCGTGCGGCATGGCGCGGATAGGCACGTAGGCCCCACGCCGGTGGAAGAAGAACGAGCGGCTTAATGCCGGCTTAATGCAATCAAATAAGACCAGAAGATTTTCAAGGCAACCGAGGGGGCAACCTTGCCCGCAGGCGCGCCGCCGTACTACCGGTGGCGCATAGGTATTTCTAGCTGCGTTTCCACGTTCTTTTGCCACGCAAGGACACTCGCCATCCTTTTTTTCAGCGTCCCCATCGTCTCTTACGGTCATCTAGCCCAGACCTGGTCAACCGAAATCGCATCTCGGGCCGCGTTACCGACCTAAACCATTCCAAGTAGCGCTAAAAATCAGAGCAATGAAAATTATTTCCAATATATGTTTCAAAATCTGGCACCCCAATGAATTTTGCTCATACTGATTTTTATCGCGAGCGCTCAATTTGAATGCAGAGGTGCACCGAAGGATCGGTGTAAATGTAAAAAAAAAACAATACTACGACCAAATATGAAAAAAAAACTGTATTTAGATGATAAGAATATCAAATAAAAATATAAATATCCGAGATTTAAAAAAAAGAACGATCGAAAAATCTGAAAAAACCGAAAAAAAATGTCGAAAAATCGGTCTATACGGATCTTTAACTTTGGAAGTTTCTTATTCAAAGGTTGCACATAAACCAATTTCACGGAATATCGCAATTTTGTTCTGGCCAGGCAGAATGCTTTCCATCGCGATCGTTTTACTCCAAAAGAGTTAACAATCGTGACGATCGTTTTCTTGACGAAGTCTCTCGATAAAAATGTGACCGGTTGAAGCGGATACCGATTAAAGCGGAACCGTATAAGAGATCGCATTTTTCATTCTACCAACGCAGGGTGCTTCTTCGCTACGACCATTTTGTAACAAAAAGATTAACCATCGTTTTCCTGCTGAGCCTTTCAGCGAAAATCTGGTCGGTTAAAGCGTATACGGATCGAGAAGGAAACGTACAAAAGGCGGTTCGCCGCATTTTTGCTCCGGCCTTGGAAAGAATTATGATATACTATTATTTCACGCGGATAGAGTTAACAATCGTGGCGATCTCTTTGTTACCGAGGCTCCGAACGAAAATCCGACCGGTTAGACCGGATATCGATTAAACCGTAACTATACGGTTGTTTAGACGAAGAAGCCTACTATATCTTTGCTTCGACCATCGAGAATGTCTCCGTAATACAACCGTTGTCTACCATAACGTTTAACCAACCGCGACACGCTAAATTTACCGTTCACTCTGTAATTCATATATGCTCTATTAAAAAAAACTTCGTAAAATATCTCGCATAATCACCAAAAAGCGACGCTCATAGTTTATCCATTAGACCATAACTCGTCGCTACTAACATCTTTAAATGCAATATTCGTTAATCGCGGATATAGTTTCACGGTGGCACTTATAATCTCGTGGAGATATGAAAACAACTGCGAGATATCTCATAGATGGTAAGTAAAGGCATAAAATAATAGACCGATCGGATCGAGAGCGTACAAAGGGTAATCCAGCGCGAAGGAAGAGGCAGAGCTCCACGGAGCGCGACGGGAGGCCGTCGAAGCAAGTTTCCCGGACATTTCCTCGTTTTCGCCAGGAGGTTGGTCGCGGTCCGGTCGTGGCGAGTAGGACCAGTAATCCCCGTCGGGCGAGCGTTGCTCCTCGGCCTCGCATGCGACCGGTCGAGCGGTCGGCCGATCGAAGAAGGGGAGTCATAGCGGTCGCGTAGTTGCCGGCAGAAGAGGAGCAACGCGATGCCGAGTTAATGCAATCAAACGAGTCCTCGGGACTTCCAGGAGGACGAGGAGCGGTTAGGCCCTGCCGCGTGTACGTGACTACCGGTAGCACACGTATAGGGTAAGAAGAAGTTGCACTTAGTTAGCGCGGATAGGCGAACGGCGCGCGCGCGAGTCCGGCTCGGTCGAACGGTGCCTCCGATCACGTAATCTGACTAATCGTTTCCGGTTTCGCCGGCACGGCCGCCGCGAACTCGCTTCCAGTATTATGGCCACGCGAGGTAATGTTAGACCATCACCGTACGTCCGAGCCGCTGATGATACGCCTCCCCGTGCCTGCATAACCCACTATGTACATACCTTAGAGAAAGGAGGTCCACGCGATGCATCCTGAAAACCCTGCCCGGAGGTTAAACGCGCTCTTTAACCCCGCTCCGCGGGGGCCCCTGGTGCCTCCGCTGGGGATGCACGTGGCGGACGGGGTTGCGCCCTCCTCGACGAGCTTCCGAGAACGCCGAATCGAAGATATTTCGTGGCGGGAGGAACCTTCGGTGGACGAAGCGATGGGAAGAGATGAGTCCTGGGTTGAGGAATCTTTGCGCGATGGAAAATATGCCACGCAAGGAGAAAGTAAGCGGATACACGAATTTCCGTAGGATAGAACCAAGGTTCTGTACGATGGATAGGGTTGTGTCGTGATTTTGATCGATGAGCATCGGAGGACGTTGAATCGAAGATACTCGTGTAAGAAGAACTATGGGTTAAAGTTTATCGTATGTAGCACAGCGTGGGAAAGTGCGTGGATAAAGGAATCTTTTCACGTCAAAGCGACGGGGATTTCTTATTGGCGGCGTTGAACCACGCCCGACGACCGATCAGGAGTCGCGCGAGAAAACACGGGCCTTACCTTTTCTCTCTCGTAGCTTCTATCGCGTATCGAAGCGGTGT
Source organism: Ampulex compressa (assembly GCA_038496175.1). Classification (NCBI taxonomy): domain Eukaryota; kingdom Metazoa; phylum Arthropoda; class Insecta; order Hymenoptera; family Ampulicidae; genus Ampulex; species Ampulex compressa. The sequence goes on along the minus strand of JBCFXI010000352.1, from coordinate 36,046 downwards.
CGTAAAATTTCTCGAGAGAAAAAACTTGTTTTTACGCCAAGTGTGATTAGATATATGACGGATATGTAGCGAGGGACGTGAGAAATCGAGTGGCGGGGGAGAGTAAGAAGCGCGGATAAGAAATGCCGACATCGAAGTAAAGGAGCAGCGTATACGCGTAGGTTGGGTGGAAGACGGTTTTTTCGCGGGAGCGTGACTCGTAATATCGCGTCATCGAAGAGCTTCCTGGGTCTTCGCGGGTCTTTAAACTCGTTGCATCGATAGTAGCGTGCGCACGAAGACCTTGACCAGCGGTAAAAGAAAACGGAGCCGAGGGTAGAGGAAGTAATATCGGTCTAGGTAGTGGCTCAACGATAATGGTGGGGCTCGGGCAAGACTTTGTGGCCCCGTGCGCGTTAATTACGGGCTGTACCATTCGTTACGTGGCTCTCTGATTCTCCCGTGGCCGCCTCGATCTACCCCAGAGGCCAGCCGAGTTTTTAGACCGGCGACGAATGCGAGAGACCGAGCTGGGATATCCTACGGTTCCTCGATGGAGTGCCCGTCCTCCTGAGACGCCATCGGATCGTCTTTGTGGCCGTACACGCTGCACCCTTCGCGGCTCACCTTTTCGAATCTCGAGTTTGTTTGCGCTTATGTCGGAGAAATTCAAAACTTTGTCTTGAACCGGTTTGTCCTTTATCTACGAGTAATGTTAATGCAAAGCGCGAAAACCGTTGTTCTTTTTTTGTTATGGTAAAAAAAAAACTTTGATAGGAAGGATTACATCGTACTCGAAGTTCACCGATGTACGATGCTATTAAAGCAGCCTCACAAAACTGGTAGAATTATTTAGAAAGGGAAAGCGAGGAAAGAAGATAAACGTAACTCTGCTAATATATAGCTCGTTTTCGAGATATGGCGACTTTCGATCGCACAACGTATCGTACCTTATGCGTTCGATCGTTTTAAATCAGAACTGGTATTTGACTTCGATTACGTGTCTGAGGCAAATGCGAAGGAAGGACGGTAAACTGCTTTACCCGGCGTAATAAACTTATGTCGCGTAACAAACGCGTATCCCACACTATCGAGAAAATTTTTTCCCGCGCAGGACAATCGCTGATACGGGGTATCAACGCGCGTGTGACTGGTAATCGCGACTACTTGGAACACCTGCTAGGAAGTAACTAAAACTGGTTGTAAGCTGGAAAGGTGCGGCTAGCGGATTCGCGCTCATTCAAACGTTTTTCCTCCCTGCTTACACGATGAATAGTCCCGCAAATTAAACGACACCTCTTTGGATCTCAATCCTGCACAAAAGAAGCTTAATCGCGCCAATTCAGGCTGTCGCGATTGCTCGGCAAAAAATACGAATAAAACTGTAGTCACGCTAATTTGCGGTCGTTATAATCACGTTTGCCGACGCGCTTAAAATAGATCGTACCGTCCTCACCTCGAGCGCAACGTTTCCAAAGTTGGTATTTGCTCCGTGGAACGAGGATCCCATCCGTCGTCGAGTCTAAACATAATCAACATCGTAGAGCCAAATTCGTCCGCTTTTATTCCCCCGATAAGCGACTCGCGATCGGTTGATTGGCAATTCTTCGAAGCACGGTGCGCGTAGTTATCGTGTAACCCGAGAGCGGCGGAACGATTACCACCTCAATTTCTCACGTTAGCCACCTCCGTGGTAGCGGCAGCGGAGTTCGAGTGACAAGACTCGACCCTTGTAGCGGCTCATTAAGGACAACCCGTAATTAGATATGAGTGCCCGCACAAAATCCCCGCCTACGTGGACCCGTGGCAGCAACAAAGTTGAGGCGGTCGAAGGCACCGCCGCGGCGTCTACCGCATCGTGCGGAGCCGAGCTTTGCCACGACCCGAGTAAAACACGTGTTCGTTAATCTCGCGAGCAATATATGGGGTGTCTCGAGAATCCTGAGCCGCTCGTTAATACGACTCCCGATCGCGTAGAGCGGCGCAATTATTCAATGCCAATTTTTTCCCCGCAGACCGGAGCACCGCGCGGGGGTTCGTGCCTCGGACAATAATGGCCCGCCGTGGTACTGTACTTTATACACGTACGTCTACGAGGGTTAATTTACGGTCTCGCGACCGATACGTTTCTAATTAGTCTGCCGCGCCGCGCGCCTATCTCCGACTTATTTATATCGCGGCCATCACGAGCCTCGCGGCTTTTTATGCCGGCCTTCGAAGACCGCGGCGAATCGATCCTTCGATCCTAGAAAATGTGAATGACTTTTGAAAAATTTTGAACGTTATCGGCGATCCGCGATTTTGCGCTCGCTATCGATATTCGTTCAAGGATTAGACAACTGAGTTCAAACGTTCGGTATTTATTTGGTTAATTTCGGTGCTGTAGGAGGTTTGTCGAATCACGACCCGGATATGGAACCCCGTAAAAAATGTATTATTATTCATTTTCTCGGTGTTGTCATCGATCGTGTATTATACGATAATTATACGTAACGCAAGGGTTTCGATAGAGTCCACACCCTTCCTACTCGACGCAAAATTCTGCAAAGAGAAATTCTTAGCCTCGAAAATGTTAGAACACCCTGTACTAAGGGAACGCCGCCACTTTAATGAACCACGTACATGGTTACAGGGACGTCATCGAGACGGTCTTCTATCGCGTTTAAATCCAGGCGGTGAAAAACTTCCTTCTTCCATCAGCCAGCAATCTTGCCCGCGCCTCTTTCGCTCCTCTCTCGCGCACGAGATAGCCGTTGCCCCGGCTCGTTTCGAGGCACCGCCGATCACGGGCCGTCCGGTATCCCTCGAATCGAAATTTTCATATTAAGAGGTCGGATTCGAGGTCACGGCTCAAGGTCATCGCGTAATATCGATGCAACGTCGAGGGGCACAGAGTTCCGAGACGGAGCGCGAAGAGGTCTCGTCCCCTTTAACCCCTTGGATATGGCTATGTCGTTCGCCAGTACGATTCCGTTATACGGAGAGTCGAATATGACGATATGACGAATATGCATTGCGGAGAAGGATCGCAAGACGATTCGTTGGCCCGCAATTTCTTCTCCTCCGAGTGGCCCCAGAAAAGCCGGAAGATCTTTTTCTTGCCTTTTCCTTAATTAATTTCGTCACTAATCGCTGTGGTCATTTGGTCCAGGATCTTCCGTTTTTTAAGTCGGATGACAAACCACCAGAGCTACTCTATGCGCGTGGTACGCGAAATTTTTGAATCCAGAATTTAATCGATCGTTTGAATAAACATACGTTCTACTACATTTTTGGGTGGTCGTCCTGGATTCGTTTCTCACTCCTACATATAATACCACATACGTATCGCGTGGAAAAACCACAAGCCCTGGTCGGAATTCGAACTCGGGTTCGCCGCGTGGAAGTACGAGCCTCTATTCGCCGCACCACCGTGGCTCCTCGGGAGATCTTTCAGCCGCGAGGTGATGACCTTGCCGGTGGTCGGTCCTCGGTATTGTGCAAGGTCACGACGCCGCGAGCGAAGAGGTAACTCGCCTTTTTACACGGCCCCGCACCCGCCCCGAGGATAGACGATATATTTAACGAATGGCACGTACAATATTGCCATAATTTTCCATCGTTGCTTATTTGGGATCCTCCATTAACCTTGGGCTCGATCGTAAGGTTTCTTTTTAGCCCCGTTCGCTGCCAGGCAGGAATGTACCGATGGTTAGCGGGCTGTTCAGGATCGCCAGCACGAGTATACTCCGCGCGTATTCCTCGATCCTTTTCGAGATTTTGGTTCTTCCCTCGAAACAATTTGCTCGTGGAATTTCTGCTTCTCCGGGCTGTTCCACGATAGATATTCGCGGCAGACCGTTTTGATTTTTCGATACAAATCGCTTATATATATTATACATTTTCCGAAATACATCTCCCAACCGTCTTCCTCCGATTCTCCAATCGCGTCTTTGCTCCATTTCCATATCGTGGAAGCGAACGCGGGAGACGTTTCAGGCAGGGGGTGACGACCTTGCCGGTGTTCGAGCATCGGTATCCCACAAGGTCGGGCCGCTGTGGGCAAGCGGGTAACTCGAGCCTTCACCGGGTCTGCACCCACGAATTACGCGAACCATACCCTTCCATCCGTCCGCACAATTTTCCCGCGCTTTTCCCGCTCCCCGTCTCCTGCGAGCCGGTCGAATGCCCAGGGATTACAGGGTTCCGCCAGCGCGAGCCCTCGTGGATCCTGCCGCGACCTCGCCGTCCGTTTGGTCCTTGATATTACGGGGTGATCGCAAGGTCCCGCCGAGCGGCCGTAATAAGGAGAATATCCCAGCGCTGCGATCCTCCGGAGTGAACCGGTCACGAGGACCCGCGAGGTATACGGCGCTCGTATTGTGTTGCAATGTCAGGACCGGCGCGCCGGTCGCCGATCGGCACCGCCGACGCTCCTGCATTCCTTCGAAAGGGAACAAAGTGCTGCGGTTAGGCGGCAACGATACCGGGCCTGCCTACCTAAAAGGAGGCTACGCATACTTTATACTTATCGTTTTAAAATACCTATTTTTCTCCATATTTGCGCAGTTGCGTGGTTATCGTTTGCATTTTCGATGATAACTTTGACATCGCGATCGTGACCGCGCACCTAGGGGTAATACGAACTTCCGTAATGAGTCTACGCGCCAAGCGGACGTGACGGAGAGGCAACGTGGATGCTCGTGTCGATCGATGATATTGATTCTCGATTTTCTGAATCGAGCAATGAAATTAGGCGTGCTTGGAATTTAAATAAATTTTTTACGGAGGCTACACGTTTTTAATATAATTTTTCATCAAGTTTGCGACGTTTTAATATTTCATCGATAATCCTTTGCCAATGATTACGAGTCGGTACAATTTTTGTATTCTTCCGAAAATGTTCGCTATATATCGGTACGTCGGCTCGAAAAGGAGCGCGTAAAGTGGTCGAAACGTTGCGTTATCTTTTAACGAAAGGAAGGCTTCCACTCCTAAGAATCGTATAATACATTACACTACCCAAAAGGAGTTTGCCACTTTGAAAGAGTATACGCATTTATGCGGGGAACATGCGAGGCGTTTCGAAGGGTCCAGGACGCGACAAAAGCGCCTTTTTGCCCGTAGGTAGCTGCGGCGCGATGTGACTTCCATCGGCAATGCGGTGGTCGTAAGAGTCCGTAGTCAATTTTCACCCACGCTTCGCGTACGGTCACTCGCGGAATACCACTTACCCAGACGCACGTCGCGTTTATTTTTGAGACCTCGGCAAGCGATTTAAAAATTGTTTTTACAGTGTAGAGAATAAGGACGGCCGGCCGATTTGACACGGTGCACAGAACGTCTCGTTGTCGTCCCTTGCGTTATTCATTACAAACCTAACGCGTTCGCTGGAAATATTTTCCCGCTTTCGTAGAATCTCGTATCGTGAAAAATTGAGTCGAATATCTTCTTTTGTTCGTACAGCAGAAATTTATATAACGATCGTATCGTAGCCTTTAGATTTACAACGTTCCATAAATATCAAATATCATTCGGAACAAAAGCTGTTAATCGAACGTTGCTCGGAAGCAACGTGCATCAGAGTCGGTGAAGCAGCGATAAAGAAGATCGGCGTGGATTCGTATCGGTGGAGCGGTTGAAAACGGGTGGATTAGCCGACGGGGAGGGTCGTGTAGCCCGGAAGAAATGGAGAGTGGCTCGGGCCGGAGAGACGGGACAAGGTCGTAATCCCGAGGTTGGAAAGGAGAGAAAGCACTTGGCTGGATCCCGGCGGGAGACTCGGAGTTCTCGAAAGTGTCGAGGAGCCGTTGCGTAACCGGGCATCCATCCCCGGGGCCTAAGGCTCGATTTAATTTTCAGCCTCCTCCCGCGGCCAGACCGATTTACGATCCGATTTACGAGGCTCGTGAATATCGCGAGGCGGATGGAAAGCAGAGATATTTCCCACGAGGCCGATATACAATTCGATGTTTATCGGAACGAGTCGCGGTTGATCGACGACCGTGTCGATCCGCTCGGGAGCGCGTGGGCGCCAAGGGTTCGAGGGCCTTGGGCCTAGAAGACGACGCTAACGACGGGGGAGACGACGAGGCGCTGCGAATTTCGCGCTCCAAAGAGTCTTTTGTGCTCGATTGGAAGGAGGAAATAGGTATCGCCTTGAAAACAAAGAACGCGATCCGTATTATCTCGGATCCGACCAAAGCGCGCCATAATTATCGTACGGACAATGTGGCTACGGATAGTATCGAGCTTTTGAGAATACGAGTTGGAGGGTCTCGGAGGTGGAAGAAGGCGCTAAGGAGGCGCATGCCCTTTCAAAGACGGCAAAAACATCGCCTTTGAGGCGGTTCAAACAACGGTCTATCGAGCTTTACGAGCAAAACGAGAAACGAGTCTAAGATAAAACGTATCCCTTTCCCCTTCGATCGTTGCCATTTCCCTTTCACTCGTACTCCTCGAGAGGCTGCCCGAGCATCGCCTTGCCGGCCCTCCAAAGGCTTGAAAAATGATCCCGGCGATTCAGTTGCAAATCGTCCAGGAGGCGGCCGATTAATTCTCCGCTTTGAGGAAGCAGAAGCCCCGGTGTGTCGGATTACCAAGGATACGGGCGGTGATCGCGTGTCACCAATTTCGTCCAAGGACATATCGCGCTCTTGAATAGGAACTCGTTCCACCTTGAGCACCGTTTTCCGTGAGCGCGTAACCGACGCGCCGGCCAGTGCATTATGGTTGGAAGAAAAAAGTTTGAAACGGGGCCCCGGCCATTTCAGGCCGCTGATTATTACGTGGAACTATTCGAGCGGGAGTTAAAACGACGGAGACCGAGGCGCCGATATACGGGTCTAAGGAGCTGCCATCCGGGATATTTCTAAGGACGTCGAATAGTTCGGTTGCCATGAACGGGGGAAGATGCAAATCTAAGGAATAAAGAGAACGAAGAACCGTGGTATTTTTTTATTTATATATAAAGCTGTACGTACGAAAAGGGTATTCGAAGATAATTATATATTATTATACGCGTAATACGTAACATGCCTCGTTGTATTATATGCTTTTAAAGTGTACCATCGTTGGCGAAAAAAGAGTTATTCGTATAAACGTAGTCTATCGAATTTTTCGTTAAGTCCGAGAAAATATCAAAAGCAGGACCTCCTTCGCAAAGGGAAACGGCGATTACGCTATTGGCGTGCCCAGAACACCGCTCCTCCGAAAAGCTGCCTCATTGATTATGCCTTTTGATTACCGGCCGCGCCTTCCGCGTAGCGGGCTCGGTGAAAATGCCGAAAGCTTTCGTCGACGTATCGATCTCGGCGCGGTAGCGCTTTCATCGAGATAACGAACGAACAGCTGGTTATTATGCGCGAATTAGCAGAGTTGTTGCGAAAGGGGGAGAGTTATAATTTAAAACGAGAATTATCAAAGCGATCATAATAACCCGCGTGCAATGCCGTGTAATAAACCTCCGAATTTATGAAGGGGGATTTTTGCAAAATTTTCATATTTCGCCCGTACTATTTATCGCTACTTACACTTTCTATACCATATATTTCTCTTTTCGCAGGGGCAGTTACATTCCAATATTTTACCGATAATGTAAAATGTGGTAAAATACGATAATAGAAACGGCCATCGCGAATATTGCGCATTGCCTTTTAGGAATACGTTTCTTTCGCAATTTGCACCAATGCCTACGTACGAATTTCCCTCGTTTCGAGGAAAATGATCTCTGTCGCAATCCACGAGCTCGTAAGAGCGTAATAAAGGTTCCTACCGAACGAAAGCCCGTTATTAAGATCTCGTCGGCAATGAGCGGTAGCGAGAGAATCTCCGAATGAGCGCGTTATTTAATTCTTACAATTGTAATTGCATATTATACCGCTTCCTATATAATTATGGACTTGATCATCTATTTTACAATACCCGGCTATACTCCGATCTGAATTTTTCCTTGCCGAAGAAACTCGTTCCTCGGAGTGATCCGTTCTCTCGAAATGGATTGGTTCGCGCCGAGACGCGAAGCGATTCTTTCGGCCGAGAACAGCTGTCATCGCGCGGAATATCGTTCGGCGCCCACGCATCGGCTGCCGAGAGCTCGACAATGCGAACGTACCAGCGATCGGTTCTCTCGCTTTCTCTCCACTCTGCCGTACGGCCTTCTCTTCCTCGATCTCTATCTCCTTCTTTTTCTCTTCCTCCATCTCCGCGAGCTGCACAAACGTACAATACACGGCCGTTCAAAACTTTGAAACGCGATTTCCCTCGGTGTGAAAAGTCCTTTGTCCCGTACGATACTCGTGAATAATAATTAACCATTTCCATACGCGTATGCAATGCTACAACGAACGATTATGGTGATATCACGGTAATCTGGTCGATACCATTTGCTCCAAATATACCGCACGTATCGTTCGACGATGGAGTAATATTTATGAAAGAACATGTGGGATCGGTGAAGAAAGTTATATTTTTGAGGATACCTCCGCGATTTCCGCAATCGTGCGAGTGTCTCGAGACCATTGAACGGCGTTGCAGATACACGATTGCGGGGGTTGATAGGTTAACTAGGAAGCCGCTGGCCGAACACTTCGACGAATATAATTATCCTCTGTGCGTACTCTTACGCGCTTATGCAATGCCTCGTGCGTGCTCCGCGTCACGCATCGCGCAACGCCTACGGTGCGCCAATCCCGGCCGCGCATGTAATCGCATCGAAAGGGAAACGTACGGGAAAATCCTCTTTGCGCCACTTAAAAACTTGGTTGCGCACGGATGCTACGGGAAACGTACGTTCGTGCACCGCGTCGCTTATTAAGCCATAAATGGCGACCATGAGAGCGGGGCATAACCCTCGGCCAGATGTCTATATTTGTTTTCCGCCCTGCTTTCGTGATTTTCCATCAAGAACGCACGATATTCCTCCATGCCCGGTTGCCACGATAAATCGTATTTTCAGAGAATGCCGAAGAGTATAATTAGGAACCGCCGAACATCGAAGCTTGAAAAGCCCGCGATAGGGCGAATTTTTCCAAAAGTTTGTAACGCGTCGTTTTGATCCATTGCCGATGAGATTTATGGTTAGCCGAGATATAACGAGAGCGAAAGTCGAAATTTAGGGGACATTTTTGTTAGCTCTCCGCTTTGCTTTCGTGATTCCAAATTGGAAACATACGGTATTTCTTTCCGCTTCATTGCCATAGTAAATTGGTACGTCGATATTTCTAGATACGGATATAGTAAACTTTCTCGGTGTTTCGAGTTATTTATAATCGTTTATTTTAACCATCGGTCGGTCGGATAATTATTCGAGGTACGAGAGAAGGAACGATGATCGTTCGATGATTTGAGATTACGAGGAAGTAAAAAGAAGGCGTGTAATGGATATCCGGCGGATACAAAAGTCCTCAATTATAAAGGAACGAATACCGCCGACAAGGAAAGGGTGTAATAAATATTTGCGGTCCTTAGTGCTATTAAATGTTATTATTAAAGTAATCTTGTATCGCAGCGCGTAAATGAATGCCCGCAGGGATAATATATTACCCCGTTCGCGATGCTTGTTTATTCCCCCCGCACTGCATGAATTTATCGACTTCCTCGTCTGAGCATCATTATGAAAAATTGGCTTTCTCGTAAAGCTGTTACGTCGCCGGTGAAGATACACTCGTACGCGCTTTAAGAAAGAAGAGAACGTCCTCACAATACCGTTTGAATTCCTGTATTCAGTGGAATAGAACTCCACTGGAAAGTGCTTCGCGGAAGTTTCCTACGTAGTGTAATGTATTTATCAGATTCACAGTAGCATATCCTAAATTACGCACGGCCCTGGGAATAACCTCTCGAGGAAAGTATCGCAAAGCAGACACTTTGAAAAGGTGCTCGTCTTTACGAATTTACCTTTCTGGATTTTAAAAAGCTGGGAAAGATCGGGAAACGTGCTGTATACAAATTGTTAGGGAAATATATCCAAAACGTGAATTTAACCCGTGAAATAGTTTATATAATTTTTTTCCCGTATTTCCTAAACTCTTTAACGGTTCTTCGAAATTACTTCGTTTCACATAAATATCTTAATACACTTGGAAGGAAGAGCGGACCTGTGAAAATCCCTGAAGTTCACCAAAGTCTGTTCCTCGACGTTGTGCCTTAACTTTGCCCAATCTGCGAGCCAATTTGCGACAGGAAGCCGTGCATTGGGTTTGACGGGCGAGAGAAAATCTTGTTTGAAATCAGAGTCGCACGGTTGGTTCGACTATCGGTACGCCTAAACTGATAGCGCATCGATGCAGCTCGGTAACGGAGGCACGTATTTTCTCAGAGCGTGAAGGAACCCCCCGCTGGACTAATTGCGCGAATCGTTAGGGAGCTATCATCGTCTCTCTGAATTGCAAACAGTGCGAACAATAGTAATAGCCGGTTTACATCGAGATACCCTTATCTCGCTGTCGGAGTAACGAGGCAAATGTGAAGGATTTAAACGCGAGATACCGCGAGTCGTCCGCATAATCACGCATATCATTAATAAAAGCGAGGACCTGGAATCTTCGAGCGATACAACGTTCGGGAGATTCGAAGAATCGATGGATTGTTCTATCGTATAAAATGGGGTGAGCGATGCGACCGATCGGCGTGCGTTTCGATCGTTTGAAAGTTGTGCGGATTTAATCGATTTGGATCAATCCGATTTATGACCCACTTTGGAGTATTTAATTTCGGAGAATCACTCCAAAGTATTTATTTCATTTATTTATTAATCATAAATTTATGAATTTAATATATGTCCGTGTGCATGTACGATTAATTCGACGCCTTGCTTTGTGGAAAATGGCAGATTATCTCGCGAAATCAAGTTTGCCTTGAAAGCAATATATATTATGATGAATGTAGAAATAGGTAGGTTCGCTGTTAGAAATGATTTACCTTTATAGTGATAAAATTCTGCTGGCATCAAATTAATCCCTTGACCAACTTGCTCGATTAAACAATTTTAGGATCGGTTTTATTTGACCCACGATTCTTATCGATCACCTTTCTACTTTCGAAAGGATTTCTACAGCCGTGATATAATACATTCCATGAGCAACTCCGTGCGATTTCATTTCTACCAGTCATTCATCCTCGTTCGCGCTTTGCAAGGGAACGGACGAAGGGACACCTCAACTCTCGTCAATTTCGCGCGTATAATGCAAAATGCCTGCATGACTCGAGCGCGTCCCTCCATTAGATTCCGCGAGAGCGATGGAAAGTAAAAGGGCCGGCGGGAAAGGAGCGTCGCGTCAATTCGCAAAATGCTTTTCTCGGTCATTTGTAAACGAAAGGACGTACGTTCCTTCGATCGAATCGCCAGGTCCGAGCGGAGGCCAACGAAGGATCCTTATCGGTGATCGAATCGGCATTGGGAGGGCAACGATGATCGATCAGTTTCCGAGAAGTAATGGATCACTTTCGCAAAAGTTTCTGATTGACAAGCGGGAGATTTCGATCGCGAGCGTGCGTTCGAAAGTTGCAATCGGAGAATTAAAAGGCGGACGGGATAATAAAGTGAGCGGAGTAACGTACGGGGGAGACATCGCGAGGCGATAAACGTCGGAGTGGAGGAAGGAGGAAAGTACGAGTGCGGCAAGTTTTTTAATATCTGTCTCACTTTGATAAATCGTCGATCGAGAGATCGCTCAAGGATCTTTTTATTTACAATAATCCGCGAGTCCGAGCAGAAATAATCTCACTCGCGATATACACGCGATACAGTTTGTTCTTCCTCGTCGTTTGAAAAGATTTCATCTTTCACCGACCTAGGCTATTAGCTTGTCAAGCTTGTCGATGATATAAGATTAAGAAGGAAACGAGAGAGTAACGAACGTTGCGCTTACGCCATCTGTCACATTCTCACTTTTAATTTCTAGCCGCGGCACGCGTTCGATACGTACTTGGTAACTCATTCTCACATCCAATTATCCTTTGTCCTCGCGCTCGGTAAACATTTCACTCGATTTTATGTTTCCTCATCACCTCCGGCGCTCCTTCTAGCTGCATTCAAACCTACCTATTTTTTGCATTCACGGCGCGAGTATCGTTGCGCGGATCGAATAATAATTCGTTTGAATTAATGCTCGACGATCGGAATGATCGCGATAAAAGAAATCACCGTGCGCCGCGAGAAGGGTATCGGGTGTCGAGAAATCTAACGGGCACGCGCTAAAAGACGTTGGCGATGTAAGATTTACCGCGTGGTAGGGAGAACAAAGAGGTACTAAAACCACTTGAAACGCTTAGGAATTTATGTGACAGAGTAAATAAGAGCGACGAGGCGAGGAACGCATTTTAAATTCATCGTGGTTCGACGACCTTCTCGAACGCGGAAAATATCGGTGCTTTTATCCTCCTCGCGAACTCCGTGTCCAAAGGTAAACCACCTGGAAACTCTTCGAACTTCGCTGAAGACCCTAACGGAGGACGCAACCCACGTTGCGCTTTCGCGCGTATTCGTTCAAGGCTAGCCGAAAACTTTGAACTCGACTTTCAGAAATTTCTCAATTTTTTGGACACGCGAAAAAGGCTATGGCATATATTTGATATTCAACCGTGGACAATACGTTATAACGGCTTTAGTTCGCTAAACCAAACATCGGTTCACCGTCCAACTTTAAATATGTGCCCGAGTTATGAACACGGTCCGAGTTGCGCGTGCCTCTCGTGAGTCACACTCGACTTTTCCTTCGGACCGTTAACAAACGAAGTAAAATCATTAGGGTCGCTCGATGACTCACGCAGTGCGAATTTAATACGGCACGAAATCCGTGTTGAAACTCGATGTTGCGTCGATCCTTTTGAAGAGGATGAAACAAGAACAATCGCGACGGTAGAATACCGGTTTCGAAAAAAAAGTACAGATCATCGATCAAATCGATTATGCCGTGTGAAATTAAAAAAATGGATATAGGAAAAGATTTGCAAAGCGGTGTCTGGTATCGGCTGGAACGGACTGGAGATGGTCGATGACACGGTGGATAGTGGAGAGAACGAGGGACGAGATTGGAAACGGCGGTACTTCCGCTCACACGCGAAGCGGAGATGGAGATTGCTGGTCGCAACGAGACAATACGTTCAGGAAGCACGCGGTAAAACGAAGAATATCGCTACTCGTTGCCGTTTTATCGGGCGGTCGCAGAAAATGTCGCTGTCGAGGAAAACGACGGTGAAAGTTGCGGATAGAAACTTTGTTCCAAGACGCTCCGCCCTATGGTAAACCAAAGTTTTTCTTTACCCTGAGAAATCCTCGGTCCAGAGTGTAGCGGGGAATAGCTACGAGAGAAATCACGCGACCAGCTCGATTAATATTACGCCGATCATATTTACATCCACGTTAACAACGGAATCGATAAGAAGACTTTCCACGCTTCGCATAATCCGAGATAAGGTACGTCATCGACATTAGCGGCACGGAATCGGTTGCTTACTCAACCACATTTTTATCTCCAACCTTATAACAGATTCTATACCGGGCATTGCTTAAGGCCGTCGAGACGTGACTTTTAGTACGTCGTACTTTAGTAATTCCAACGAACGTACCGCGCTCGCTATAAAGGCTAATATCTCTGGAACGATAGTTTTCACGATTATCCCATTTTCCTTCCGTATTCGTCTTTGGTGTCCTCGGTATCGTACGTTCCTTCAAATAATTCCAAAGAGGCCGTCATCGTCCGTTATCAAGGCGAACGGCACCAGAATCGTTTCCACGGTTATCCTATTTTCCTTCTCCACTCGTCCCCATCCCGGGCATTGTATCATCGCACGCCCATTCCTCGCGCGATTTATGGGCTTTTTGTACGGCGCATTATTTACAGCTCACCGATAAAAGCGGCATTGGCCGGACGCCCACGACTTTCGACGCGGTAACCACGGCGGGGCATCGGGCGGACCCGCGCAATCCATTTGCAGAAATGATTATTCCCGTAGTCTCGGTGCATGAGCACGTACGTGCGTGCACGTAACAAGCCGCACGGACGTGCATAATGCGCGGGGAGGAGAGGGGCGAGGGATAAAAAAGGAGCAGCGGAGAGGGAGCGAGAGGAGGCGGACGGAAGGACGAAAGAAGGGAAGATCGGCAAAGCGGCAATTTGTCCGTTGATCGTTATTTATTGTGATATCCCGAGCACTCTGGGCAAAGAGGGAGGGGGGCGAGGCGCGCAAAGGGGCTCGGAGGGCGGTTGGGGAAAAGACAAGGAGATTTGCATGCGAAATTGTCGGCGGCGCAAGCGCGCGGATTGGCGCGCGGGGCAGCGACTCGGGAGAAAGAGGGCAGGCCGGATAACGTTGGCTACCTTACGCAACTGAACGTTGAACGACGGTGGTCAGGGATCGGTCATCCGCGCTGGCACGTTGACACGTACCATTTATACCTCATCATGTCCGCGGCGGTGGATCGCGTTGGAAGAGGGAAAAAGCCGGGGCTCTCCTCCCTCCGTTTTGCACGTCACTCGCGGCCAGGAACGCGGCAAATTGAAGGTGGCAGCCGGGATAGAATATGGGCCGCGTATATCGCCGCGCGCACAACTTCGAGAGTGAAATTCCGACCGGGACGATTTCGTAAGAATATCCGGCCTGCTCGACAAACTCCGCTCCTTCTGGAGGGCAATGGGAATTCTCTCGCCTCGCGCCGAACCTTTCCGGGCTCTGTCCCGGGAATACGTTAACGAACGAATGCAAAATCAAGGCAGGAGGGTCTACGATTGATCCGGGAACTGTATTTTAGCGTGGGCATACTTTTATTTGTAGAGGGATTACGAGCGACCCGAGAGCGAGAAAAAGAGCGCGAGGTGCTTCAAAGCGAGATGCTTGGACCAAGCTTAAAAAAGAAATATCGAAAACGTAAAACGAACTCCGCTTCGTGTTACATCAAAATATGCGGTAACGATACACGAGGCCTAATTTAATAACACCTTCTTACGAACCGAGAGAAAGGGAATCTGCGAGTAAATTGGTTAACGTCGATGAGGTTCCAGCGCTGAAACCGCGAGTGGATCTACGAGCGTGTTCGAACTGGCGGAGGGCAATACTCGAAAGCTACCGCGGTTTGCTGCTACCGTAGCGTGCCGTTTGTCCGGGTTTCTACGGCCTACGATACAGCGTCATTTATAATAGCCAATACTATTGCAGCGTCCGTATTATATCCGTGTATAATTTGACGGTGCAGCAGAATCGAGGATTCTCGCGTATCCTACGCGAATTTCCCAACGGACGCTCCGATTTCGTGATTTTACCTTACGCAAGATCGATGCGTGGGGATCCGTCCTTTTAATCCGCAACTCGATCTAATTCCGCAAATCGCGTATCGGGATTAGCGTCGAGACAGGTCGGTGTCGCGTCCTTTAACGATATTTCGTTCCACCAGCGTCGGCAGAAAACGAGGATTTTGCAATTCCTTCGACGCGTTCCAAACCATTTTAGCATTATATTTAAGCAATTCGGTTACTTTTGCGTCGTTCACTTTTTAAAAATACGAATGGTACGGATTCGAAAAAGAATCTTTCCGTTACGATCTCTCTCCTTTGGAATACGTTAAACGGTATAATCGTAACGACGAAGTATCGAGAGATCGCAGCTCGTTCGACGATAATCTCGTCCAGCCAGCGTCGAAACGTTCGCCAGCGTGCGACGGTGATGCAAGTACCGGCAACGATTATACAAACGAAATGTTAATTGCGCGACAATCCCGTACCTTTTTTCCAGCCCTGCGGCGCCGAGTCGGCCGTGTCAACCGTTGATTTTTACCGCGCGGTCCCTTTGTTTGTAAAGCAGTACCCCCGACGCGATCGTGAGTTAACGATCGCGCGCGTGAGCGACCGAGGTGGATGCACACACGGGTGCGTTGCCGCGTACGAGGAGGCGGTTACGCAACGTGAAAGTCTCCCGGAGTGGAATTCACTCTTACTTCCAGCTTGCCCTGACCTCCGGGATAATGAGAGCGATGCGAATAATCTGGACCGGTATGTATTTGGCAATGGCCACGGGACTAACGAGTATCGCTATCGGCCGCCTTTATTTTCCCCCCGAACTTCTCTCCTGGCGGATCCATTAGCATACGACCACGCTTCGGCTTGCGTAACCGTAGACAAGGTGATCGGGCAGCGCCTATGCGCCCGCCAAAAGGTTAACCGAAATGGCCCTGCTCGCGGCCTATACGTCATTTTTTTTACCCGCCTTATCTCGATCCCAGGCGTCGCCCACGGGTAGGAAGAGAGGCAAGCCCGGAGAGTTTAACGAGGGGGCCCGCGGACGAGCAGCCTCGGTTTCTCGCTTTCGAATTTCCATCCACGCTCTCCCCGGCATCGAGAGCGAGGATCGCGGATGCCCGCGCCTTCGGTTCGCGATCCTGGATCTGTCCCGGCTTTTGTACGTGCATATCAAAGGATGTTTGCAAAAATCACCGCTTTACGTAATCGGGAGTTCAGGAGCGCGGATCGTGGGAGAATCGCTTCCACGTTACCACGCTCGTACCTACTCCTCGTGGATATTTATAGCGTTAACCCCATAGCGATGTACGCGTACGAGAACCGACATATCGCTTTGAGCGAACCGTCTCGCGGAGGCTCGTTTCGAAATTACTCTTTATTTTCATAATTCGGATCCAGAGACCCTCTCGAAGGATCGTATCGAAGATCAGGTCGTAGGAGAGCAATAAGGAATTCCTGGTTTACACCGGAATTACGGCCGTGACCGGTCCGCGGTCCTCCTCCGAGTATCGGCTCCATCGAGGTACGAGATTCCCAAGAGGAAGCGGAGGTCGTGCGAGGAGAGAGCTCTCAATCGTGCCTCCTCCGCGGTGCTGGCCGAGGAAGCGTAGGAAAAAAGGGGAACGGTAAGGGCAGATTATTCGGTAGGTTCGAGCGTACCTCGCGGTCGCGGGACGCCGGTTAATCGAATATTAATGACGAAACAGTACCGGCAACTGTAACAGGCCTGGCTCGAGCGGCGATGCATTAATGTATATCATCTTGGGCATACAAGGGCCCTCTCTCTTATCGAGATCGTATCCGCAGAGGTCCCGATTGCCGATCCGGCAGCCGGTACCTCCGTGTTTGAGTAACGGGTCGTACCGAGGCATGAAGCGTCCGAGGCACGGCTCACGACTCGGCCCGTACCCCATAAATAACTACGTAACTCGGACGGTGCTTTTTCCCCTCTTCTTATTTCGCGGTAACAGCCTCCGCCTTCCTATATACCTCTCCTCGGCCATGCACCGTAATTAAATCCGAAAGCGATCCACCGGCGTGAAGCGCATCTTTATGACGATCGCCGACGAAAGAGCGTCCCGAGGGGGCCGGGAGGGGCGGGGGCGGGGACCGGGCGAAGAGCGGAGGCAGGGTATCCTCGGTGGTACCGGAATAATTATTGTTTGTCCCGGCTCGACGTCCACTCGCCGTTAAATCGAACGTGAATTACTACCGGTTCGTACGGGCGGCCCCTGCACGGCCGCCGCTCGACGGGGGGAAGATTGCGCCGGGGGAAACCGATGGCGAGATCGATCGGCGGTTGCAAAGCCGATTTATCGGCCGGCGCGCGGCCTTGACGGAATTTAGAATATCGAGGGACTCGCCCGTTAATAATTTCTTCCTTCGCGATCATCGATGCCCTCGCGCGGCCCGGCGCCCCTCGAAAGAAGTCGTTTATCATCCGGCGCGGAGGCCGAGGAACGGCTACCTCGGTGCCGCTTTTGATCTTTTCTCTCCGCCTCGGTTATTCGCCGGACGGCTAAAAACGCTCTCGGATTATTCCCGGTATTTCGACCGATCCGAAAGAGGTTTTTCACATTTTGCCCAATCCTTCCGCGAATCGCGATCGAATCGTTCCACCCTCCACGTCCTTCGATGCGTAACTTTTGATCGATGCTTCTGACGTTACGCGTGGGAAATTGATCGTGCGTTTTGTATTTTCGCGTCTCACGATTTCCCCACCGGGGCGGAAATCTGTCGATTTTCCGATAACTGGAATGCTCTTGAGCTCCGTACGATTGATCGCCCTCGTAATCTTTCCCTTGGTTTTACGGACGTATCACGCGTACGCCGTTGCTCTCGCGCTCGCTCGATCCCCGACTTCTTATCGCGAGATTCAGTCAAGTGCGCCACTTCCTTGGAATCCTACGTAAATACTGGAGTGACGGATTTACGCGAGGAACGCGATAGCTCGGACCATCGACCTCGACTGGGCGGGCAAACTATTATTTTACAACCTGTATACGTGGGCGGATGGATATAAAACGAATTGGCCGTTAATATCGAGCGAATAGTCCGCGATTCCGTCGCGATAAGAGGCGATTTAAACACTTCCTCGACGTGGCCGAGTATACTCGTAACGCAAATCGTACATTTATCACAAATCGATTACTGTAAGCAGGTTAAACGGCCGAGAAAAAAATATAATCGAAAACAACTCGTTAGAAAAGAGGGTAACGATCGGTCGGGATACAGTTTTCTCGGATTATCCGCCGAGTCGTCGAGTCGATCACCGGTCTGCCCTCGAAAAGTCGCAGTGGTTTTCCCGCTGTCCGTTACGCGTTCTCTCTCGTCCCCGATCCGAGGCGCGATTACGCGACACTCGAGGGTTCGCTCGAGACGCTTGGCGAAACGGGACGCGCCGTTTCGAGGAAACACTGCGGTTTTTCTCGGTTTGTTGGATAACGGGGTCTCTAGGGAAGACCTGGAACAGTGCCTGAAAACTCAGCGATTATTGGATAAATTATTCGGTTTCTTCGTGAAGCGGGACGACTAACTCGGTGTCCTCTTCGAGTAAAATTGAACCTTTCCTTACAGCGGGTGGGGAAAGCAGGAGAAGTCATTTGCCACAGCCCGCACACTCGTATCTTACATCCTCGATAGCAAGCTCGATCGAACTTTCGAACCCCTCTCTGATAAATTATAATTTTTTCAACTCTACGCGATGTATCGCCCATTTTGGCTCGATCGGGACCTCGAACGAGGGTGAAAACGTCGCAAAACTGTACGAACGTTCAAGGCTCTTCGTTCGAGTAAATAAAGGTTCCACCATTATAAGTTACGAGCCATCGCAATGAGACGGCACGTCGCCGATGATATCGCGACTGGTACGTATCTCTTTCACGAACCGATCCGATCTCGCGTCGTGGGTGGCACGCGTAACCGTCCCTATCTGAAATTATCTCGCGAGGACCATGTCCTTCTGCGCAGCGTTCCAGCGATCAAGGTAAAAAAGTGCGGGCCGAGGTGAGACCCGGTGATCGATCGATCTCGATAACGAATGGTCTGAAATAATTCGATAGCCGGCCGGGGCACGGGCTTGGCTTCGTTATCGAGCGAAATTATCTTCCTCCTATCGGGGAACGATCCTCTTGCGAAACGCTCAGCCGCCTTTTTTCCCTCGATCTTTTGTGCCGCCGTAAACGGCATCGGTGGCGCAATTTCGAGGCGCGCAATTCTTCGCAAAAATCGCGCGAATGTTGAGCGCTCGCTCTGCGTCACGATCGTGATTTATATACTGGTAGGAACGTCCTAGGACATTTACTCCAATTCCGTAAAATCTTTTTTACGCTCCTTTCCTGCTCGCGAAGGGATCGATAACGATTTAGGGATTGAAAAAAAACAGTGAAATAAAATCGTCTGACGGTCATCTCATCGCGTCTCGAAGACTCGAAATATGTTTCTCGCGTATCTACGAATACGCGCAGTAATGAAGCTACGTAATCGCAGTAATTTACACCGCGCGATTAAGGTTTGCGAAAACGATAAAAAAAAACGTTCCAGAGCTTTTTATCGAAAATATACAAGGCGGCCGATAAGTCCAGCTTGCCGGTGGAATCTGGTCGCCGTTGGCTAAAAAAAAAAGGGGGGATCTCCCGAGAAGCGAGGATCGGTTTTTTATTTTTAGGATCGCCGGTGCAAAGTGAGAGAGGCGTAAAAACTTTATTGCCCCACCTGGTAAGGATATAATTGCATTAACGGCCTCAAAATTTGTCCGGCGGAGGAGCGAGGGCGATGAGAAAGAAAGAAGGACGTAATTAGAGGCCACGAACTGAATTTATTACGCGCCATTAAGCGCCTAACCGATACACGCCGCGGACAAAAGCGCCTCTTTGTCCCGCGGAAGGCGATCGCGATTCGGCCTTCGTGCGCCGATGCAGCCGCGATTAATTTTAACCGCGGAAAGCGCACATGCGCGCCCTGAAACGACGGCACTTTATTCGCGGAGCATAATTAATGGTGTTGCGGGGAACGGAATATTCTATGTAATATAATAATATTATATTGTACGATGAATTCTAAAAAGATAGTTTGGATAGGAACCAACTGTCCAATACTCAACGTAGAATACGATTATTCCCGACGATACGTAATGAAAACGAAATTAAAATCGAGTATTATTCCTGAATGTATAATTTTGGTACAACTCGACATTCTAACCGTAAAGGTGTATCTCCGTTGACGACAAGACTTTCGCATTCCATCCGATGCTTTTCAGTCTCGGCACGGCCAACGATCAATTTCTCCATCGGTCGTAAAAACCACCATATCTTCGTTGAGCCGCGACAATGAAACGCCGATGTGGGATAAGTTGGTGAAACGGACGTAAAGAAATAATCGGTGTAACTTGGCGCGATTAGTACTCGTCGTAAATCAATTCCGAGGGAAAAGGCGACTTGGGTCGGATGGGCGAATCGATCCCAGGGATTTATACGCCCCCATTGTGCGCGGCGGACACAACGGCCGGATGTTTACACTCGTCCGTAAATTATGAGGACGAGGGCTCGTTTGTTACGCTGGCCGTCGATAAATTATTAATTTAACATGGCGTCTGCCAGCGCAAAACGCACGGCTAAGTCCCCCGAGGCGATCGCCGTGCCCGTCGGTCGCGAACTCGCGAGGAGAAACGCGTCCCTTCGGCTGGGCTAATTACGGGGAGGAATCGTGAGTGCCTCTCTCTCCCTCTCTCTCTCTCTCTCTCTCTCCCCCCCTTCACCATGCCGTGCATTACGACTTGAACTAAGCCTACTCTGTCCACAGTCAAGTAATAAGAACGTTCCTGTAGGGTGGGTCGTCATTTTTTAGGCCGTTTTAAGTATCGATCATCGTCCTTCGAGAGATTGCGAGTCAATTTTCTTGGCAAATTGTCAAGCCGAAAGCCTGAAAGATTTATGACGAAAAGAGATATATCGTTTAACGTGCCTGGGGCTATCGCAATCGAAAGACATTTTCCACTTTTCTAAGCCTTTTACAGGGACTCGCGATGTCGACTTATTCCGATACATTATTTTTGTATCGTATCACATACTACACGAGAAAAGTAAGCGCGTAACGAGGATTGCCATATTACGAGCTAAACATCTGGCACCATCGTTCTTACTCATAGCTATGCACTTCGGGTTGCGTCACGCGCTATGTGGCTAGATCGTTATTTCAGTAGAATGGGTTAACCGTTTAATACAATGCACGCCTTTAAGAATTTCCACATACGTCTCGTATATCTCTCGATCATCGCCGTCTTTATCGACGTTCCTTACTATCGTGAATACTCGACGGATGACAGTGACAAATCCGACGTTCGTATTTGACGATCAAAAGTGCCTGTAATCATTGGCAGGCAAGATTTCCTAACGATCGAATATCTCCCCTCTACCTTTGTACGCGTAAAAGTAGACGTACGAAGAATAACGACCGTTATGAGTTTTATCGGTCGTGGTTAAAAACAGCGCGCGGTAATATTCCACGCCTACTCCATACGCGATACCAGGAGCCACTTTCCCGCGCTTCTCGCGCTTCGAAGAGAAGAAAGAAGATTTATCGACCTTCGCGGTCGTTCCGCGCGAGATGGCCCTTCGTGGAAGGATTTGGCGAAAATAAGGGGCCGTTACAGTTACGAGTAACAGTACGGGAGCATTTCGAGGGCGAGGATAATCGCGACGAACGGCATACGGTACCTTTAAATTGACTTTACGAGGCCCAGCTTCGGGATCTCGTTAACAGCGGCTATAAACGTCTATGCTGCTTTCCAGACGTCGGCGGCCAGGGTGCATTAACAAAGTAGGTCGGATTGACATTGCAATTTCGCAATGGATTATTAGTCGGCAGCCCTGGTTTAACCGTTTGCGCGGCACGTAGCGCGATACGCCGATCCTGTTCCACGTTGAACGCACCGTCGTATCCCTTCGGCCAGCTCTCTTCCTCTGCCACGAACCTCGAAACGTCGTTAGGCTTTACTAATTTGCGACGTTCTTTAGAAGAGGGCGCAACGGACACAACGTATCGCGGTCTTGCAAAGATCATCTTCGAACATCGGGTGACAAAGTCGAACGAAGAAGTGGAGGAAGATTTATCAACGGTGTTTTTTCAACCACCCGTGATACTCGAACGGTTAATATTGGCAACCGGTATCGCGGTGTTTATGAAACCATCGGGCGTTTTTTTTTTCACCAGCCTGGTAAGTACGCGGACCTAAAGTGGGACGTGTTTCCAGGCCGGGCGGGGAACGGTAGCGTTTGTCACGTTCGTTTGAGAACGATGCCAGGACGTTAACGAACGGTGGACCGAACGAGCCGTGGAATGACGGTGCAGCGAGCCTGACACACATGCCGACTCGCGTGTCCTTCCACGAGAAAGCGAAAATGACCGTTCTACGTGAATGACACACAACCGGGATCCCTTGCGGTCCTCGCTTTTCGCTCCCGTTTCGTTACGCGTACCAAAGTTTTATTGCCGAGGCAAAAATATAAACTGCGGCGAATCTTTTTTACGTTCGGAATGCAGCATCGAACGTTACACGCCAAAGCGCTTGGTCGATATGGAATGATAATGAGTCAAGAGTCATTTTTTTTTTTTTTTTTTTTATTCATTTTTCGGCACCGACTGCTAAGGTCATATGGCCTAGGACCTACTGTTTAAGGTGGATTCCGAACCACCAGAGCTACGGTATACATATCACATAGAAAAACCAGAGGTGATGGGCGGGATTCGAACCCGGGTCTGCCGCGTGGCAGTCTGAGCCTCTATCCACTACACCACCGTAGCTCTGTTTCATTGACTTTCCTACACAACGAAACGAGTGAGGATTGCCTTTGTCGCGTGCCTTCTGGCTTCCCCTTGAAATCAAGAGCGACAAACAGCAGGCGTAATGCGTGGGTCGCTCGAAGAAGCTTAGGACGACTCACAGGGGTACTAGAGCCCTGCGAGTTTTCCAGCTCCCGGGAAACGAATTCAGCTCAGCACTGTCCAGCTCGTGTACGCGACATGAGCTGACCAAAGTCCCAGAGCCAGCCTCTTGAAGAATATCCAGTCAACGTGCGTGGGTACGGCAATCCAAAGATCGAGCGTTCCCACGACGCCCGAATACGCACCAGGGATTGCTCGCGTACCTTCCGGGACGGGGTTAGGATCAGTATGTACGGTCGCTGACAAGGGCCGAGGATCGGCGATACATAGACTCGCTAGGAGAATCGGGAGGCACCGTAGTGAGCTGGGCGAGTTCTCCGCGAGATGATCGGGTCACAAGGCCGTACCGCGAACCCGCACCACCCAGAGCTGGTCAGGGGCTACACCACCTGAACGCACTTTGCCAGGCACAGCGGAAACGTCAAATCTAAGATAAGTAGGGCACCTTAGTGAGCTAGGTTGTCTCAGAGGCGCCGTGTGGGCTGGCAAAGATTTTTGGGTTTGAGTAGAACCGTATGGCTCAGTACCACTAACCTCCCCGCTCCGGCAGATGTCAATTTACTTGTCGTTACGGAATATAAAGTCAATAACTATTATTTCGTATTCGGGACTATCGTGCCCGAATACAAGCAATACCCTTTTTGATAGCAATTCCCGTGGGTGATTGTGCTTATATGCACTCTATCTCGTTTAGTATCAGAACGATCGCGTAAAGGGAAAATTGGCCTGTATGCCTTATGCTTCTCAGAACGTCCTTTCGATTTAACCACCAGATGCAGAGTGCCACTCTCGTTCAGTGATGCCAGGACGTGGGATTTTCTCCCACGTGGGAGCCTTTGTGCGCATGCGCATGCTAACGTCGACGCATGATCGCTCGACGGCGGTTCTTTCCATGTGCGTATCTATGTGCAACAGTAGGTATGCGTAAGGGATCCTAATTTCTACCGTATTTCAATTGCCATGGAGGTCTAACGATATCCCATATTTTAGTGAAGTATATATATAACTGAGGATTTGGTAGTGCGCATGCGTGGGAAAAATCCCACGTCCTGGCATCACTGCTCTCGTTCGCTGCATCGACCTCCTTTGATAGGTAGATCTAGGAGGGATCTCGACGCATGCGCAAGAGATTTCGTCGATCAGGGGATTCGGTCAGCCACTCGCGGATCGCCCGAACGTATGGGACCATCCGTACGGTTACAGTATGGAGCAAGACATCGTAGCGATATAACACATCTAAGATAGCACGTAAAAAACCATATCACTGTAACATGCGTCAAAATCATACATCACGAATAATCTTTGAACGGAGACCGTTCAAGGGACAGCGCAACAATTGGCTATACAGCAGCCTCAAAATAAGCCGGTAAAGCGCGTCAACTATGAGATCGGGCATGAAAAATACAGGACGTGGATACAGTGATTAAACGTGATTGAGACATCCATATCATAGCAGCACAAGCTTTACCCCAATTGAACTGATGCGTAACCGTAAACCCTAACGTCAATGGTATCAAATACTTGTGCATAGAGATATAAAGAAGATATTCAGGAACAATAGGAATATGGATTGCAGTTTGCAGACGACATCTTACTACACAAACGAACAAACAGGGAAAACACGTGAAAAAGTGTTATAGAAAACACTGATATACAATCGGATTTGATGCTGATTAAAACGTTAAACGTCACGTCACCCATATATGTGTAGTGATTATGTTTCGACGAAGGCTCTGTTGCCCGTAAACGGATGACTCTCTTTTTTGTCCAATTAAAAGAGGATTTTGAAGGTAATTCATATTAATTTTATTTCTAACGCAATTATAAAGAGTATACACACTATAAACTAACAATAAACAATAAAGTAAACAAATATTAAAAATATACTTATACTAAAAATAAAGGTTATATGTATATTTAAATTTGTTTTTAAAATGTTATATAGCATTTTTTTTAAATTTTGTTTAAAAAGTATAAAAACTCAGGCAAGGAGTGATTAAGTAACGAGCTAATTATATACTTATAAAACATCTAGTGAACGAATACTTACTCAGGTAAAAATTAATTAAAACGTTAGATAAACTCTCATCTAGAGGAAGCCGAGAATCATATCGTGCTGTTTATACTCCGAGTCTCAGATGTTGGCTCCGGGAGAAACTCCACACTGGGCGTTTAACGGGTTAAAGCAAATAATGCTGTTCCTAACGCTGGTCAAGAGATAGAACACTTTTTTCATCTGTACGAATTTCCGTACATCTTAACTAAGCAAAAAGGTCTAGTAACATTCGAGTTAAAACGCATGTAATAGAACAAGACACGTAGGATATTTCACTCGTCATGCTTTCGACCTTAAGTCGGAAGCAACCAGCATGAGGGCTAACGTGTGCGAGTAAATAAACATTTTTTTTGTGTCCAAGAAGAACCCAATACATTTTTCAAATTGTAAACATCGGTTAGAATGTATCAATGGATCCTTGGAAAATAGATAAGTATAAGATAAGAAATAAAATTTCTGGGTTAAATGGTTCCGCGAACGATGCGCCGTCAGGAGTATATAAGGGAAGGGGCTCCAAGACCAATCAACATCAAACCATTGACAAAAACACATCAAGCCAAGAAACCTAGATGCAAAACAAGATGAAGCAAAACTCAGAAATCCAGGCCAAGCCATACTAGATAGTGAGCAGCAAGATAACACAAACGGGAGAAGAGTGTAGATTTCCATACGTCTCTTACATCTTTGCGTACATTATGCCTAAAAGATATATCCCAGCTACTAGTCGAGCATGGGCAAAAGGATCAGACTCGCAAGTCAACCCAAAAAATCAGATCAGAAGACACAAACACGAAGAGCGGATATACTCCTTATTAATAACAAGACCAAGGAGTATATTCGAAAGGCAATGGAACAGCACCTAGGGCAAGCACTTCTCCAACGCGATGGACAAGAGTCTATCTGAAATACCGAAATCCAAAAGAAGAGATGATCAGGTGAGAACATCCGACGCACATAAAAGCCTCTCACCACGCAAATGTCACAAAATTCTATTTGACATATCAATATTTATAATTCTGAAAGGGCTACATATTAAGGAGCCACCAAAACAATCAATGGCGGTTATGAACACAAGAAAAAACGAACTCCCTATAGTAATAGTACGAGACAACGCCTCCAGTGGCGAAAATGCAAAAGGTACCCATGGGGCAACGAGAAATACCGCCTCAAAGAATACTTCGTCGATACAAAAAGAAAGCAAAAACTTGAATAACAACGAAATTTCTTCTACAAAGATCATGGAGGAAGACGACACTTGGAATGGATGGAACATCGAATGGATCGATAAATCTCAGTATGTATGTATATATATGTTTCACAATTGTCCCCTTGGAATTACAGTTTTTTAAAGATCCTTAAATTCTACTGACCCATTTCTTCTTCCTTAACCAATCTTATCGGGTTTACCGGTTCATTTTTTTGTGTAAATGACACACCAATTTTGAATGGAAAAGTAAAAAAAATTGTATTCAAAGTATCGACCACTGCTTTTCACACATTTTGACCACCTTTCTGGCAATTTGTGGATACCACGCCAATAGAAACGTTCGTCTTTTGAAGCAAACCAATCGGACACCCAATTTTCGACTTCTTCGTAGGAATCGAAGTGCTGCTCAGCCAATGCCTGTCCCATAGATGAAAATAAATGGTAGTCGGAAGGAGCCAAGTTTAGTGAATACGGCGGGTGGGGTAGCAGCTCCCAGCCAAGTGCTTTGATTGTATCCTGAACCGGTTTTGCTTTGTGTGCAGGTGCATTGTCGCGTAACAAAATTACTTTGCCGTGTCTTCTAGCCCATTCTGGTCGTTTTTCGATCAATGCATGGTTCAAATTGATTATTTGTTGTCTGTAGCGATTAGTAATGTTGTGCTGGGGGGTGCTCGCTGCAGACTCCATATCACTAATACAACACAACTCGTAAATAAGGAACAGGAATATTTATTGAAATACAATATTGTTCGCACGTCAAACTTGAAGTCGGTGCGCTCTCTCTCTCGAGTCTTCTGTTGTCAACAAGCCCATTGACAACCGTCGTTCTGCTGGCGTAACGCGGCATCCTCAGCCGGCGTTACAGTATTAACAGTTTCACCAGGTTTTAGAAGTTCATGATACACCACACCTTTCTAATACCACCAAACACAGAGCATTGCCTTTTTGCCAAATCGATCTGGTTTTGCAGTCGATGTTGATGGTTGTCTCGGATTAACCCACGACGTTTTCCGTTTAGGATTCTTAAAATAAATCTATTTTTCATCACCAATAACGATTCGATGCAAAACTAATTATCTTTCGTGTCTTTGAAGCAAAATTTCACATCTGCATCCTTCCCCATCTCACCTTTCTGTCACTAGTCCTCCACTCTTCCCTGACCTTATCGAAGCCCTCTTCCCTTCCCTTCTCCCTTCCTTCGTCTATTTCTTCTATTCTTATCCCCATCTCTGCTCTAACCTCGTCCTGTCCTCTTCTTCCCATCCCGACTCCTCCTTTTCTCTACTACCTCTTTCCCTCAGCCCTCCCAATATGCCCTTGACCCCCCCCCCCCTTCCCCTTCTGGAGTCTCTTCTCGGACAAATCTCAGTGTAGAATTACATCTGTGTCAGACGATAACAACACACGATTAACGTGGAAATCAACCCCAGAGGATAACGGCAGCGTAGCAGTCACCCTTGCCCGAATCACTAACGC
The DNA here is from genome assembly GCA_038496175.1 of Ampulex compressa. Lineage (NCBI taxonomy): Eukaryota > Metazoa > Arthropoda > Insecta > Hymenoptera > Ampulicidae > Ampulex > Ampulex compressa. Next base: position 8,175 of record JBCFXI010000352.1, on the reverse strand, counting down.
CGACGAAAACAATAGCTTTGTGCTGCAACACGTTAAGCACCACGCCGGTTTTACGTGCCATTCACTGCTTGCCGAGAAAGTCACTCGAGTGACTTTCTCCAATCACAACTAACCCTTTGCAAACGGTGCATTCTGACGTGCGAATGTTTACTTGGACAGGAAGTCTTTGAAACGTTTCGTGGGAAGATGCCGCAAGGGTAAGACTGATGGTCCCATTGAGAGTTTTTTCGCGTTTTAATTAATTTTGGAGCAAGTATTCGTAATGAGCAAATAAATCCATATAAATACATTGAATTGTTTTGCACAATACCGTTCCGTTCTACACGAAGAAAATATTTAGAATAATTTATAAGTAAGGTTAGAAAATATTACTTAAAAAGCATAAATAAAGTTAGTTACAAAAAAATAGAAAGATGTAGAAATTTGACTGTTCAATCTCCGAAACATGAAAAATTAGATTTCCCATATATTACATGCTACTTAAATACAATGGATTAAAATAAAACAGTTTTTCTCAAAAGCTGGTATATTCATGAGTCGTGTATAAAATAATATTTTCGTGCTATTATCTATTTATTACCACAACCCAACTGTATTGTTTTTAATACTTACTTTTATATTATTTAGCGATAGAAATCCGTATCATGGTGTTGGTAGAAAGGAATCGGGAGCTACTGATTCAAACTTGGAACTGTTCTTGGGCGCCATGAATTGTAGGAAAATAAGTTTTTAGGAAAAGAAATATCTATTTCTTACGTCGTATTATTATACTCGATCCTACTTCTTGCAATTCGCGTAAAGACATGGGGGGGGGGGGGCACGACATCCAGCTTAACAATGCACATATATTTGTATTGATCAAAGGTTTAGAACCAATTAGGACTAGTGAATTCTTACACATAAGGTAATCCACAACTTAGACCATACGAGACAGTGTTTCCCTACGCCTAGTGGAACAAATAGCAGAAGAAAAAAGAACATTAGGCTTAGGCACGCGGTACGTTATCATTACTCTACCTTTTGGTAACGATACATGTTACATGGGAAATTGAAGGATAAAATCTTTAACACATGGTGTTATTTACCTTTTAAAGGCCAAGTTGTTCGAAATTTAAAATGGTATATTTACGTAACGCATTGCATTTCTATGTTGCTTAAAAAAAAGCACTATTTATGCCTATGCTTATGTATCGTACTGATATTTCTCTTCCTAAAAGAATCTTCATAAAATTTTGTATTACATTATTTCTTACTATAAGAAATCTAAAAATTTATCAAGAATTTATACATTTATTAAAAACCACACGTACAAAAATTTCGTTTATATTCAAAGGTACATGGAGAAGGATAACATATCTTTTCCACACATTTACATTTCTTACATTTCACCTCATAGAAATAACCCTTAGAAAACATTATATCATATCATTCCACCATGTTAAAAAAAATATTCATTTATTACAAATTACAGGAATGTATTGTAGAATATCTCTTTGAAGGTTGAATCGATCAATAAAATATCTAGAAAAAGTCTAGCAAAAGATACAAAATAGACAAAAAGGAATAATAGAGCTTTAAAAGGATATGGAAAGTAGTAGAAAGAAGAAGATAAGGAAAGGTAAATATTTCATTTATCAATCAACTCGATTTTAGACGAATTTGCCCTTCGTTGAGTCAAGTAGATGAACCAGATAAAATTGATGAGGTTCAGCATCAATACACGCAGCTGAAATCAAAGCGATTTGATTGAACAGAACTGAAATAAGGCAAAGTACAATTAGCTATCCGCAAAAAGAAAACCCACAGAAGAATTTTTGTCCAATCGGCTAAACGAAAAAACACACACCTCTTCTTACACATATTTTCAGCATATATATTTATATATTTCAGCTTGTGTGTGTGTTTTAATCTATGCGCGTGACAAAAACAGTAAACAAAAAGTCTCAAGACCAAGCAAAACTTTATAAAATAAACAAGAACCCTGAATGAATTGCGATAAACTTAGAACTCATAACTTGTAAGAATGTAACGCTGCATCAAATTAATATACACAAACGCGGACAAATAGCAATTCTCGACATTTTTGGGTGATCTTAAGGACTGTCTATTTTTTGAGCTTACACCGTTGAAAATTTTAAATAAAAAAAAATTCCAATGTTTCTTGGACAATTTACAAATTTTTAATGTATTGACTCTAGTTATCAAAAAATGTACACGACCGATAAGTTTGGATGGAACAGATGATAAATATAACTTAAATTCTCAAGGTTTTTGGTTACCATTGGCGGCACAAACTTGAAGTTGATGTACTGAAGGATTGTTAAGTATCTGAGGTTTGCCAGGAGGACTGGTAGATAAAGCTTCCTGGTCTGCTTAGACGCCTCTTTAGGGCTGTTACCCTGGACAGAATGTCAATCGGTGGTCAAAACTACTCTTCAATTTTAATTAATTTCCATTTGTTATCTTATATATTCGTTTTTAAGCAAAACTTTTATTGATGTAAATTTTCTTTATGTACTTCTATTTCATAAAGTAATCTCACCTGTTTTATAAATATTATATTAAATAAAAACAAAAATAAAAGAATGAAGGGGGAGAAATAAAAAAAAATGAAACAAGTCTTCAAAGGATTGTGAAATCATATATTAAAAATTTACCTCAAAAAGGGCGAGCATGAAAAGGGCGAAAGCCTGCAAGCATGGCGTATAGAGACATCTCTCGATCAGAAGAACGTTCAGCGGACTTCTCGTGATATGGTGAATGTACGTGTAGAAGTAATGAGGTATCGTACCACCAAAGAGCAGCCTGAAAAGTTCTTTAAATCGTTGGATAACATTCTAGCTGGCATCATACTGCGACCGATGCAAACATGAGGAAAAGAGGGGGGGGGGGGGCAGCGTAGGCCGCAAGCAAGGGTACCCGCGCGCCAGACTGTATCGATCCCCCCTGCCGGTCTCTCCTTCCCTACATGACAAACCATCCGCTCACGTTCCCTCGTGGTCTGCTTCATAGGTGTGCCGTGTACGTAGTGATGGAGCTGGTGATCGTCAACAGATCTCTGTATTGTTATGAATTGTCGTGGATCGTCGATTGTTAGCAGACGCGTCCAGCCTGACAGAAAACACCACACGTATCACTCATTTTCCACGCGAGAAGAGTTTTCTGCCAGGCTATAGGAGAGAGAGAATGAGAATCTTCATACATGTTGCATTAGCATACATATATTAGGTCGTCAAGGATGAAATTTGTAATTAACAATATAGCCAACTTTAACAACTTATTGTATGACACTGGCTTAATGTTTTACCGTTCCGTTTTTTTCCAAGAAAGTTACACATCTCGCCTACTTAAAGAAATTATTGTAACGTCTAAAAAATTATTTAAACTTTTTTTAAAACTTAATTTTGTTGAAAACTGGTCTGTCGGAAATCCAAACTATTTTAGAGTATTAATTTTTACATGAAACTATGGCATAGTAGACGATTGGGCAGTTGGACAAGAATGAATCACCAAAATACAATCCAAAATGTAATGTTTATCAAAAGAAGTTGATGATGAACGTTTGATAGTCTAGCGCAGGTGTTATCCATTATGATTTCATAAAATCTGGCTCAACGATTACAGCAGAAATATACTGCAAGAAATTGGACGAAATTATGCAAAAACTTAAAGAAAAAGAGCTTAGATTGGTCAACAGATCGACTTCTACCTAATTGCAAGGTAACACTAGACCACACACTGCACAAATTACTTGGCAAAACTACAGGAATTGGAATTGGAACTTTTTCATCCATTCTTCATACTCACCAGACCTAGCCCCCACTGATTACTACTTTTTCCGCAATTTGAACAACTTTTTAATAGAAAAACAATTTAATTCCGATAATGCTGTAAAACTGTCGTCTCAGGACTTTCGTCCACCAGAGTTCTATACCTCCAGCCTAAACAATCTGCCAATTAAATGGCAAAAATTTATAGACAATATGGGTGTATACTTTGGCGAATAAAATAATTCCTTATTTTTGTAAGCTATCAACCAACTTTGCCTTTTTTCTACAAATTTCATCCTGAACAATGATAATCAGTGAAGTTATGATTTTCATTTGACTCGTTCAATGCAGCACCAAATTTTGGCATGTTATAAATTATCGTAAAAATTGCAAACAGTAATGCTGCAGTTCATAGGTTATTGTTCGAAAGAAATGGGGAGTTAGGATCCTCCATACATAATGCATCTATTTCCTGAACGATGATGATAAGTAAGATGACGTTTTTTGTTCATTTCGTTTTAATGAAGCACTAAACTTATTGATTTGCATATTGCAAGTTACCGACCGGATTGCGAATGAATTTACATAATCAAACTACGCGCATTAAAGTTGGATCATCGTACCAACCAACGACCGGCGCGCAAGGGCGCACATCGAATACGCGCATGCGTATTCCACATTTTTTCGCACGGCGCACGATTAAGTATTTATCCCGATAAGTTCTTGTTGACGATCGACGTTCCACGATAACCCACGATGACGTTGACGATCACCAACTCCCACAACCAGGAGCATGGCATACCCATGAAGCGGATCACGTGGGATCGTGAGGGGGTGGTCGATCATGTAGAGAAGGAGTGGATTGGTGGGGGGTGGTCGGACAGATTAGGAAAGGAGAGATCATCAGAGGTGATCGAAAACGTAGGGAGAGGGGCTGCCGGTAAGGAAGGTCGATGAAGTAGGGCACAGGGGTAGCCTGTTCCCTTCACCCGCTTAAGTTTACATCAGTCGCAGTGTAATGATTATTGATGCTCGAAGGATAATAGATGCTACCCACATAACAACATTCCAATTAAACAGCACTGGATCAAGACCAGCGTAATCACATTATTATCCATACCAGGGTTCTATAAAAAGTATCCGTGTTTGAAAACACGTATCGTTACTAAGGGATTTTTGCGTCACCAACGTGTACTATCATCTATCAAACGAGGCCATACCGAACTTCCCAATGATTCATTAATTAGTTTGGATTCGAGAGCCATTTGCATAAGACAAGTTTCATGGTGTTCGCTAAGATGGGAAAAAACAGTATTGTTCAGTTCGCTATTTGCTTTTGAATGGGAAAACGTGCGAGGAGATAAAAGTAAACTTGGATGCTATTTATGGACATGCTTTGCTATCTGTAAACACAATTATATATTGGTTTTATGAATTTGAACGCTATGGAACATTTGTTTTTCTTGGGAAGTGCCAAGGAAACCTAGCCGACCCAGGTAGTGTTTATGAAGAAAGTTTTTTTTAGTCTTGTCTAATCAATGCATTATACTATGTATGTAGTAAAATATGGTTGTTAGCGATAATATAGTTTATTAAAAGAATTAAGATATATACAAAGACTATTAGAACTATTTATAACCGGCGAGAGTTGAAATTTAAAATTGAGTTGGTCGTCGTACTTCTTAACTAATCTCTTAACTCCTCACACCCGAATTCTCTTAATCGATTGCCTTTATACAACTGCCCTCGCACTGCCCTAGACAGTGTCCTAGGCACGCATTTTCGATCACAAGCACACACACACACTTTCATACGTTCGAGGGCATAGCACACTCAAAATCCTTATACGCTTTGTATATTATATATTACGGCGCGACCGTCCGCCTCTAAGGCTGCACTGTTACGAGACATTATATCTATTCCAAAAATTCTCGCGCACCACGTGTATTTGCAGATATTTAACTTGATCAAATATTTTTTACGGCTTCTTGTCATAAGCGGTTTTGTTCACCCATGGCATATGAATACCATTTTGAGGCTACGCCTTGGATCACCGATAGTAGCAAAGGAGTTAAATTACAAAACAGATATAAAAACAACGAAGGATGAAAAAAAAAAGAATAATAATGTATATTTCAAGTAAAAAATAAAATATAATAAATTACCCAAAGAGTGCAAAGGCGACCAGACTATCCTCGTTTATGTATTTTCTCCTGGATAGCTTCTGCGATACGAAGTTCCCCAGAGTTGCAACCAAGCAGCTAAAAGTAAAAAAAGATGATTCCGCATTTACGTAAATTGATTAATACCACTGACAAGTATATTAAATGATCCAAATATATAATACAATGCATTTTTTAACCCACGATTCGGAAGACGCTTGATCACTTTACTATCTTCATATCATAATTGACATTATCGTTTTAGAATAAAATAATATGTGAGTGTTACTGAAACTGGAAGAATGATAATTAAATGTTTATTTATATTTTAATGACAGAAGATCGAATAAGTCACGAAGAATCTGCGTGAAAACTTCGACGTGAACATTAAATAAGGAACAGACAAAAAGTAACAGCTATTTGTCATGTGCATTCTTTACCTGAATTTAAAAAAAATAAATTATAGGATTATAACAATGTACAGCACTGATCACTAGTCAAAAATCACTGAAGACACCGGGGCCGCTCAGTGCTGAGTGCACGGTATATTGCAAAACTGCTAGTTTCACGAAAGAGCAAAGAAGGGTGACAAAATTGATCTTTTGGATTCATTATAAAATTGAACATAAATAGTCATTACAGGCCAGTTGACAGCCTTAACACGTTGAGTGCCGTCCCTCGTGAATGCGAATTTCTGAGCGACCGTTAGCTTATCGCTATCCTACCACTATTCCGAACGAGGCTCGGGACTGTAAGCAATCTAAATTTTTAGTCTAAGCATATCTAAATATTTCTTCGTCATTACTTAGCACAGTTTTACTTACATTTTTATCCTGTCCAATGAACATGTTAAGGATGAATAAATAAAGATGTTAACAGAATATACTGTTCGACCGAATGATGGTTCTAATATAAATGCAGTGAGCTTCTGCGAAATCATTTTCAACAATACTGTTACTGTATTAGGCAAATAATAAGAATTGTCTGAGCAAGTGCTCACCAGTAGTTTTTTTACTCTATAGAAAACTTAACTAAAAGATGACGATATAATGGGCTGTCCAATTAACCATACAACATTCGATGAACAAAAATTTGCTCGGGTAAAAATTAATTAGAACGTGGAAAAACCCGTAACCGGAGGTAGTCGAAAATCATATCGCGCTGCTTACAATCCTGAAGCGTTCAAGCCAAGAGCGGTAGTTTGAGAGCCTCCATGGAAACATAGCCGTCACTCATATTTGGGTGACGTGGCGTTCAACATGTTAATGACGAGGGGGAGGGAGGTGACTACCTTACCGACACCCTATCCCACTAACCACCTCCTGCCGCTTCCAATATGGCTAACTATCCATTATCCCAATATGGTTGACTACCCCTACCCGCTTTCAATGTGGCCGACCATCCCCTACCGATGCACCTGTTTTCAATATGGCCGACCATGCCCTGCCAATGCACCTCCTTTCAATATGGCCAACCTCTCCTTTCCGTTCACCCCTCGCGATCAATCTCGTTATCCCGGGAAATGGGATCGCCAACGTGAATCATCATCGTTGTCGTGGGTCAGCGCGAGTCAGTCGAGTGAAGTAAGTACTGAATCTTAAATGTGTGTGGTACACATACGCGCTGCTCATTAGTTGGAGTGATCGTTGTCACAATCTATCGTTTTGACCGATTTTAGTATAGTTTTAAGATAAAGAAATTTACAGTTTCGGGTCAAGCGTGTCTACACGACACTCCCTTGGGATGAGGCAAATTGACTAATGATTTTGGGCCAATTTTGGAGGTTGAAAAAGGATATCAACAAAACCTTCTTTCACAATAAAGACTTTTATTAATATCTCAAATTCAAATTAAAAGGCTTAAATTCGAGTTCCTCCCATCGCGACGTTTTCGTCTAATGTGTTTAACTCTCATCAAACTGACCCTTGGTCTTCTCGGTGACTTTAGGTCAGGATGAATCGGAAGTCTCCGATCATAAAAGAAATTAAATGCTGGTTGATTCCAGATATTTGCACCCTTTCCGATACACAATCAAGTGCGCCTCAGGTAGGTTACAAATATTGTGATGTCTACTACTGGATGAAGAAAAACTCGATTAAGTATATTTACACAATATGATTGCATCTTACTGGTTAAAACTTAAGCGCAGGGAGATCGAGACTGTCACGAACGTGTAGCGTCTAACCGGAATGAAAACTGGAATAGTGGCGAGGCTCGTGCCCAAAAGCACCGATATATATATA